>VZTX01025382.1:74394-226987 GCA_013400915.1 Pardalotus punctatus
AAAAAAAAAAAAAAAAAGAGGAGGAAAAAAAAGAAGAGATTAATAGTGAGGAAGAAAAAAAAATTGTTTGTTCCTCCAAATCACTGTGATTGTTTCTATTGTGCTTCAAATGATATATGTTCCTGCCAAAGAACACTGCTGCTGCTGAGGTGAAATATGTAGAGTTCTATAAAAAGTTTTATAATTCCCTAAGGCAAGGCAAACAGTGTTTCTGATTTCTTTCAGCTGCTGACTTACCCTGAGCTGAGAAGATGTCCAGATGCTATGTGATCAGTATGAAGCAAAACCAAAGCCTGTTGAATTGATTTCAAAAGGCAAAGGATTTCAGGCCCAAGAAGGCAGGGGACACACATAACTGCAGGTGATGTTCTGTGTTGCTGTTGTTTAATGGTTCTTACTTCTCCTTGTCTGGTATATTGTTAAAAATACCTTCTGTCATCCTGGAACAGCTTACCTTTGTGGCAGACACCTCGTGGATTTGTACAGATGGGCTTGAAAAACAGGTCTTGGAGCACATCTCTGATGGGAGAAATTGGCATGGGATGGGTCATGGGGGACAGCAGTATTTGGGGAAGGTCTTGGGGAAAGACAGACATCTTGTTCTGAAAAATCACATCTCCACCTGCTCTTGCACCTACCTTTGGGCAAACCCACCTGCCCATGGCCCAAGTTCACAACTTGACCTGAAAGACATTGCTGTCCCTCCTGACGTGGCCCCCACCCTCCGGCAGGGTCCTGCCAGCCACCCCATCCCGATCTCCCTGCAGAGCGGCCAGAATCCCCACCTGGCAGCAAAGCCCCGTGCAGGGCAGCGGAGCAGGAGCAGCCCCCGGGCCGGCACTGCCGCTCGCCCCTGGGCC
The DNA here is from genome assembly GCA_013400915.1 of Pardalotus punctatus. Taxonomy (NCBI): domain Eukaryota; kingdom Metazoa; phylum Chordata; class Aves; order Passeriformes; family Pardalotidae; genus Pardalotus; species Pardalotus punctatus. The sequence goes on from VZTX01025382.1 coordinate 75,255, forward strand.
AGGCAGCTCCCGAGGGACCCTCCTGGAGGCCCTGGGAATTCCCCCACGCAAAAACTGCTGCTGCTCAAACACTTGGGCTTCAGCTTCACTTGTGCCTTCTGAGGCAGCAGACGGCCGTGACAGGCTCATGTGATCTTTTTTTGCACACAGATGTGGAAGCCCTACTCCATAGTCTGACTCCTGTCACCGTCCCACACTGACCAGGTCTCCCACATTATTCCGAGGGCACCCGATAGCGTTCCCCAAATGCCTGTTAACAGCTGGTGGTAAATTTCTGGAGCACAGAAGACAGGGGGTCATCTCCGTGCCTTGGTGAGAGTGCCCATGTGCTCTGCATGTGCCTTGGAGAGGGCGAGAGGGGAGGAAGGGGGCAGAACTCCTGTCCTCCTGCTGGGCTGCTTGGCGGAGGAAAGGAAGAGGTTAGAGTCTGAATTTTGCTCACCGTTTCCTTCGCTGGGAAGCTTCTAGTCCAATTCCTAGGCACATTCTTCACTTTATTACGGCTGCATTTGTTGGACGTCCCCCATGTTACACCAACAAGATAAATAAAGGGGCAACCAATGCCACCACCGGCACATTAATTTTTACAGGCCACAGCAGCAGAGACAGAGCAGTGCAGGGTTTTTTACATTTGCAGCCAGCAGAATCTAAAAGGACAGTTCTGTTTCCCCTCCTGACTACTATCCTGAGCCCCGAGGCAGCAGGAGCCACCACGGGAGGGAAGCCTGCGGCGAGCAGAGGGTTATGCAAACAGTTTTATAACCTGCTGAGGGGGGCAGCAGGAGGGGAACTCGAAGTTCTGCTCAAAGCCAGACATTAGCTGAATTTTATTCTCACTCTGTACTTACTGTAGCACAGCTACTCTGGAAATCCAGACCTGGCCTCCTGCCTATCGTTCAGGCAGTTTAATTTATATTCAAGATGGGAAAGTGAACAACATATCCATGAGAAAACACCAATGTCTTGATATCTACTGACTGCACCTCCTGCACTTTGAGCTCTTACTCCTGTTCTCATGCATGTATCATGTATTTTTCATCAGTGTAAAATGATCTGTGAAGTCTGATTAGAACAATTCTTATTTGTAAGGGGAAAAGAAGAGAACTCAAAAAAAAATCTCCTGCGCTGCATCTGACTCCTCTTCCTAGAGGAAAGAAGAGACTGGGAAAAGCAACAGCAAGAGAAACAGGAAAAAAGAAATTGAAAACCATAAAACTTCTACAGAAGCAGGAATGGCAGTTGGGCAGTTTTAGGAAACTTTAGTTCTTCGTCCTTTAATTTTTGTAGCATATCTCTGTCCTGAAAATCCATACCATATTAACTATGACATCTACTGAAAAATCAAGAATGCAAAAAAATTAAGTCTGCAAAAGATGCAGGAAGTACCAAAGACACCTAAACAATTCTCTTGGAAAACACCAGAGTGCACTACTGCATAGCTGAGATGATTTACAGGCAGACTGAGCAATAGTATGGAGGTGTGGATTTGGCCTATTTTGGCAGAAATAACCTACACACTGCAAACAGTGATTTTCCTGGTTTTGGCTATTTGATTTTAAGTCAAGCAGAAGTGGTGTTTGGTGTTGCTTAACACCTGACCTTCTTAGTGATATTCTCTGCTGTCAAAACCAGGCTAAATTAAAATATATACCAAAAGTCAGAGGCACTGAACACAGAGCTAACCCAGATGATGCATCTGACTTAATCATCAGATCTGCCATCAGAAAGTACTTAGGAAAATAATCTCTCCTGTTCAATTTGGCAGAATGGCTGATCCAAGAGCATTTTTTGCACTTTAAGGACATACAAGTGCTAAGATAGGTGTTCATTACTGAATAATCAGGACTTTTACATGTTCTTCTGTGTTCCCATTGCAAATCATAGAATCAGGACAGAAGACACCTCATTCAGGACAGGAGACACAATCTCATTCAAGACAGAAGACACCTTAGGAGGCTTGTAATTCAGTCTCCTCCTTAAAGCAGGGTCACAGTCAATTCAGACTGTTGCTTTAAACTTTATCCAGTTGGTCTTGAAAAACTCCACAGATGGAGATTCCAGAACCACTCTGGGGAACCCACTTCTGTGTTTATCTTCCTTAATGAGAATGTTTTCCTTTTCACTTAGTCAGAACCTCACCTCTATCAGTTTGTGACCAGGATCTCTTTTCCTCCTATCACACAAGTCAATGTAAGAGCCCGGCTCTGTATTCTCTATAGCTTTCTCATATGGATTGAGGGTCAGCTATTAAGTTCCCTTCCCAAGTCTTCTCCAGGCTGAATAAAATCCATTCCCTTGGCCTTTTCTCACAGGACGGTGCTCCAGTCCTGACCATCTTGACAGCTCTCCATCAGACTTGCTCCAGTCTTTCTTGGATCTGTGCTATGCGTGTTAAATACACATCCTTTCATACACAAGTGTGGCGGTGACCCAGTCCACCTTCTCCATGAAAATTAATGAGATTAATTGGGTTGATTTTCCTCCTCAGGACAGTGAGCCTGAGGATGAGGGAGAAGACAAGGCTGGAGAATCCCCCACTGTTCCTGCCGTTTGAGTTGCCATTCAAAATCCTAATTTACACCCCTTTTCCCTCCCAGTTATTTCATATGTATTAGGTTATTTTAATATGTATCAATTCTGGAAAGTTCTCGGTTCTTTGTACCCCCATTGGTTTGTTTAAATGTACCCCTCCCCTTGTTTTGTTCTATTGGACACTTGTGGTTATGTAATCCTTCCCCATTTGTTGATCTGTTGTTCCTCCCCTTGGACCTCCCCTTTCTGCTCCCCTTAAAACCCCCTGTAATGGTCATTTCTTTGTTCTTTTGTCACCACTCCGTGTCATTGCTGTTCTCCTGTGCCTCTGAGGTGGGGAATAAAGACTTGGTTGCCATGGCGACAGGATCCTTCCTGGCTCCTTTATCTCCGCCGTTTTGCTACATTGTCCTCACCTGCTGCCAGCCCCAGCTGGGGTCCAAGCGAACAGCTCCAGCTCCTGAGCAGGAACTTGCCACCAGGGACTAAAAGGACACAAAGTGGGCCCACTGCCGAGGCACGTGTGTTCTTGTCGCGCACTGACCACCGGGCGGTCAAGTGGGCAGCGACAGACAGGCTCTCCAAATGCCTAATTTTGCTTTTCTTGGAGGCTTCCCTTATCAAAGTAGCAAATACTTGTGATGCTTCTATGGAAACCTAAACATGAGGATTCTGACGCGGGTGGACACCTCACACTGCACTGAATTAGCAGCAGAAGTAGCAGACCTGGGTATCAATGGTCTCCCTGCCTGAAGGAATCCAGACAAACTTTTTTGCCTGCTGTTCCTTTCCCAGGAAAATAAAGACAAATTCCACCTCCACTTGAACAGATTTCCTGAGGTACTTATCTATACCAGGACCAATTAGTTTACCTAAAATGAATGATACAGCAGGTTTCATTCACTCATGAGGCACCCAAAGATTTCACTAAACTCACCACAAACACTTCTCAATTCATCTTTTCATTAATGAACAGCACTTTCATACTCAGAAGGAAACTGAAATGTCATGACTATAAGCTTCTGGTGCTGAACACAATTAAATGGTAATGTAGCCAATACAGGCACAGTGCTGTTACATTGAAGTGGGGCATTTCAGTTAACATCCACTTTTTAAACATTTTGAAAGCATGATCAATTTAGTTAACTGACTTGCTGAGGGTGCATAGCATTGCCTAATGAAATGCAACACATACCATGCAGCACTTTGGTCCCAAAATCTTCACCTCTTTCTAAAGTGTGGTGCTTAACTATGATCCTGAGTATGTTACAAAAAGCATTTCATGAAAGAGGGGCCTTTGGTGCAAGACTTTGATTTCTGCTTTCAGCAGTGAAACTTCAGGTGGTCATTCCAGGCAGCACAGTACAGGGAGCCCTTTCAAGCAGACCTCTGCTCTACTGAAATGAGACACAAGCTCCCAGGGAAGCAGAGTGTTGGCATGTGTGACATTTGTCCTCTGCTGAGCAGAATTAGTGATGGCCAGGAATTTCAGACTGTATCAAGAGTTCTGCAGAGTCAAACAGTTGTGCTGCCTCCTGAGCTCACTGTGTACGCACAGCAAAGGGCATAAAGGGGAAAATGTTCTTTTGGTGAACTGATGATCCTCTTTTCTCCTGCTAGCAGTATGGTGGGCAACCGATCCTCCCAGACTCCTCCCAACGCAAGCCACTGTCTCACTTTGAGATGGTTACTGTTTTAGTGGATACTACTGCAAAATATTAATTCTGCAGAGTGGATTTTGCATAATATATAACAGGAGTTTTAAAATATTTTGAAGCACACCGCAAGAAAACCCACAAGCTCCCCTTAACATTGCAAACAGTTCCTTAATATCACTTTGATGCATTGTGCATGTTTGCAAATCAGACAATTATATTCATTTCTATGACAGAATTAGGTGAGTAGGTGTACTACTACATTTTTTATTCAGAGCACAAGAGCCTGGCAATAGTAATTGAGATCACAAATTAAAATTAACCACATTGGATTCACGGCAGAGAAAAATACAGCTTACACATTTTATCAGCATTCAAACAATATTTCTGCCTTGTACATACAACCTTCTGCACCAATCCTGTGTTCATGACTAGCTGTTCTTTTCCATATATTTCAGGAGCTTTGGAGAAAGAAAGTTATTTCAAATTTTTTGGTACAAAGAACAAAGTTTCATGATTGAACAGTCATGATCTGGAATTGTGTAGTAAGAATTACAAATCTGTGAGTAAAGCTCAGAAGTACTTCAGTGAACAATACCTTGCAGAAACTTTTCAATGGCAAACAGAGAGCACTATTAAATTCTACAGTATGAAGTTTTTCCAGTTACATCTCTGCTGCAAAGCTCACTTGAGAACAAAAGGCATCATTGTTAAATAATAATCTAAATATAATTGTGTTGTAAACTGACAACAGGCCATTAGGTCTTGTTTTGTGTTTTGAGGAGATTTAGGCAAGTGCCCAAGTTGCCAAGTGAGTTACTTTTCAAAGTATCTGCTGACACCAAACATTAACATTACCACTAACAGGTCCTGGTAACACTGAACTCTGCAGATGCATCACTGATAAACGCTTCTGATCTGCTGTGCTCAGAAATGTATTCTTACATTACTCTCTTATTTTTACAATTTTTTTTCCTGCTGGATGAAACTCATTATTGCAATATAAACCTCATAACATTGATAATATTAATATTCATGAAAATTTGTTCACAGTGGGAAAGCAGTGACTCAGACCTGTAACTTCTCTTACACATTCAATGAACAATCTCTTAAGAAACAAGTGTCAAATATTGTGACTTTATACAAATAGCATCAGGTAAAATGTCAAGAAAGCACACCAAGTACATTTTCAAAAATCTTATTTTTATTTTGTTTGCACTAACTGTACCATCATTAAAAGCTTTCAACTCTAACAAACTGAAGTGAGTTAGTACACACAAAAACCTATGCAAGGTCAAGCAGACCCTTACTTACATAAATGCAGTACACCTTGGCGTGTAACAAGCCTAGGGACAGTTAGTTCATCGCTTTAAGCACAGTCACTCCAGTTTCATGCATTTTTCAGAGCTGTTAAGAAGTTCCATTTTTTCTTTAAAGAGAAAACAGCTACAAGATTTACAGAAATTACTCATTTTTAAATCAAAATTCTTACGTCTAAATTATTGAACTGCAGCAAGGACACTTCTTCAGCTGTAATAACTTTGCTCTGCAAACAAAACAAAAAAAAAAGGAAAAAATAATTAGTCACTTTGTTGTATTAGGCATAAATTATCATTAGCAGCCTAAACACTTGCCAGCTCACACTGCATATACTCCCATTGCTTTCAAAAGTTTGCCAGGTTCACTCACCAGCTCCTGGCCTTCTCTCTGAGCTGGAATGGGAGTGGGTATAAAACTAGTCATTTCTGCAATAAAGGGCTTTGCCTTTTTAAATGCTGGCTGAAAACCTGAGACTTACCAGACAAGTGCCTGCATGTGATCCCCTATCACCCCTACAGTAACAGACTCATGAACCAGGACAGTCCATTTGGGTTTACTCATTTCTGCAAGTGGTTTATGAGCTAATTTTTAAAATTACAATAGTTAATAATTAACTAGCAGCTTTGATGAATTAATTTTATTCTCTCAATTTCTGAATGTAGTTTGTTCTAGCTGATGCATTTGTTACTGGATCTGATGCATTTGTTATTTATCTTACTTCCCTGGTGTAAATCCAGAAGTCAGCATAAGAGGGAAGAAGTGACAGAAGGCAAAAAACTAGCCCAATTCAAACAGTTAGAACTGAAATACCATAGGATTAACAACAGATAGGACAAACATCTCAGTACATACTGAAGACCTCACAGGAGGTTGTGAGAGTCCTGAACCAACACAGATCACTGAAAATTTAAGCTGCCCAGCCCTTCAAAAGCCAAAAAACAGGCTTTGCAATGCTGTATTTTAGCAAGCAAGCTTATAACCTCCCTGTCCACATCCCTGAGAGACCCCCAAAATCAAAATAAAACAAAAGTACTGTAGAATTACCCTTAGCTATATTCTACTGTGCCTCCAGATTAGTTTTACCTGAAGCAAATCCTTAACCCCTAAAGATGCCAATGATGTAGGAGCAGACACCATGCAGGGATTCCCAGCAATGTTCCCGTGCCAGTTTCATTGCTTCTGTTTCATTTTCAGACCCTTGACCATGTTGGGTTGGGTCAGAGTTTTGCCCTGCTTCTCTCATAGGAATGGAAGCTTTCTGGACTGATTCTTCCTGGTTTGCTAGATCTTCCAGCTCCACACCAGCAGCTATTTGCTTCATGAGAGCCTCTGGGAAAGCCCTTTGGCACATGGTGGTCTTCAACACTTCTGTGGATTCACAAGCGTGCGGGATCTTTCTGAGTTCCGCAGCGATCTGATTCCAGTAAATCTTCGGATTATTTCTGAAAGCACGACACACTGATGGCTTGCCAGTGAATTCACACCAGTAGGACATGCCTTGGCTTTTGCATTCGATTCTCAGTTTCATCTCCTCGTCATCCCCACTCCTGCTCATGGTGCAAACATCTTTGGTTTTAGTCCGAAATTTGATTTCTTCACCATTGCTTCTTTTCTTAGGCTTCAGCTTCTGTCCCAATCCTCCCATGCCACAGATCACAACTAGGAAAAGGAGAGGAAAACTCTTCATGATGAGAAGAGTTGACTGAGGTCCTTGAACAACACGATGCAGAGAAGTGAAAGCAGTAAGTAAATGGCTGCTCACAATTTAAAGTCTTGGTGCTCAAAGAAGCCTCTTTTCAGCAAAACACGGGATGTAAGGGTTGGGCTTTTTTATAAAAATAATAAATCACACTTCAGTAGGCATGTGCCCATAATTTATAGCCTGAGGGAGTGTCGAATAACCTTGGGAGTGTGAACTCCCAAGGTAACAAGACAAGTCTTGTAAATGCAGCTAAATACAGAATGATAGTTGTATAACTGAGAAGCACATTCCTATCCAGGATGAACATGTCATATTTGATTTTTAACAGATATTTTCCATTCTCCATGTCCTTTAGAGCTACCTTCATGCTAGAGCTTGTAAGACGATATCAAAGTCAAAAAAGATAAAAGTGCTAAAGCAATCTCTGCAGCTACACCTGGATGATTATAAATGTCCTGGTAAAAAAGGTTGATTTGTGGAATGGATTTTCTGTGGATTTTTACAGTAATATATATACTTTAGCACTTCTTTTTCTCAGCACATGGCATGCAGTGGGGATGCATAGAAGGATCAACTGCACGTTCTTTGAGCCAAGAGAGATTTTTACACTTCCAATTGTAAGCAAGGTAAGAAATAAAGATTGAACAAAACATGCCTAAATATACACCAAACATTTGGAAGTTTTATCATCGTCACACCATGAGTTACATTCAGCTAACAGAGCAAGACAGCAGAACTAGCTTATCATGGGTCTCAGCAGCAGGAAACAAACCACAGAGAATGTCAGACAGATATTTGTGCTTTATTACCTTTTTTTTTTTTTTAATATATATAGATGTTTTCCTGTTCATAACAAATGAGCTATAAAAATGCCATAAAACAAAGGCAAGAGAACAGAAATATTTTAGTGCAGAATCCTGTTTAGTCACTAAAAACAGAGATAAGGAAAAATTGCCGTAACTCCCTTGGCATTCAGGAGGTCATGAGGAAAAATCCCTCCCATGCTGTGGCAAGCCACAATACTTTTCTAGTTAGTATGACCCCCACTAGGCACTTCTTCCAAAATATATGCTACAGTCATCCTCACCTTGACCAGCTCCTGGAAAGGGCTGTTGTATTGTTTAGCTATGCGTCAGTAACTGCGGGGTGCTAGAACCCCTGGGTTTAAGACTGGCCATACATAATGGAACAGAATAGCATTTTGTGAATTTAGTCACTCACTAGGTAGTGCTAAAGAAAATACCAAGGCAAAAACCTTCCTTTAACACAGTCAGCAAGGCAGAACAACAACAAAAGTTCCTTTGATAGAAGAGGGACAAGAGTCCCTTGCTGCTGAGGCAGCCCAGCGAACCTGAAAGCTGCCTGCTTGAAGATGGAGCCACCTGAATAGCCATTCTGGGTATTCTGGACCTTGCTCTTCCAATCAATGTGCCATCAAGTTCCCCATGACTAAATAACATTTGACATGGAGAACAACCTTGTCTTCATCCCCTTTCTAAGGCTATTTTAATAACATTTTTAGCAGAGACCTCATCTCCAGTTTCTTGCCATTAATTCCTCCTGTCCTGTCTCTTCAGTGCTGTGGTTCCAGTCACATCTTAGGAGAACAATGGCATAAGCCTACTTAAGACTTACAATTCACTCCTCTGTTGTTTTCTGGGGAGTCTTCTCACCCTTCATCCAGCCAGATGAAAGAATCTTCTTGTCCACTTCACACTTAATTTCAAGGATTTCAAATCCCTACTGCAAGCACTCAAATACCTCCTGCGACACACAAATGTAATGTTTACACTTTGTTATTCACAACGGCACTGAGAGTTCTTAGATTAGAAACTAAAGAAATCTGTCTCTCTAGTTGTAATAATTGCTGGAGTCCAAAACAATTTAAAAGTTAATTTATACCAGTTTTAGAGCTCTTGTTCTCAAAGTTTTTCAAGTATAAGCATGAAAACAAATAAACTACAAGGATAAGGAGAAATACCAAAGCTTCGGCTCAAATATATTTCTGTATTATAGTTACTATGCTACCACCAAGTGTCTGTCTGACTCCCATCTGACATTTCAGTCCTGTGTCTGTCTGTGCTTCAGATGAAATAGTTTGTGGTCTCTCATATCAGCAGAAAACAATTGTCCTTTAACAAGCTAAGCTAGGATGCCAGCAGTGAACTACGGAAGCTGAAGAACTAGAAAATGTTTAATTCTGCTGTCAGTGCTACAGAAACAGGTCATATGGATATCCTCCACAAGTCATTAGCTTGAATCCTACCATCGTTACATAATTCACATCCTTGGTGGCTGGAAGCTCCCTCACCCAGAGTTAAAGTTTTTTCAGTCCTTCCTGCTCCAAAAGTGAAAGTCAAATACAGCAAAAATTTTTAATCACGGTAAAGGAATTGACTCTTGTAAGATTTTAACTCCATGCAACTCTTCTGAGAGATGTCTTCACAACAAAACAAGGGAGAGCCAAACATAAGGTAGTTAAGCAAGTTCTTCTTTATTTAAATGAACTGGGAACATTTTCTCAAATTAAAAATAGAAACTTTTAAAAATCTGCAGTTCTGAACATTACATATACACATATGCTACATACTGTCAATTAGAAATGTTTCCATTTATGACATAAAAATGAAAAATTTAAGGTTATTCTGGATTAAAGACTGGTATCACTTTTCAGCATTTCTTTAAAATCATATGAATGACTTAGAGGATTATCCCTACTTCAAGACAGCGAATTTTGAAATAAAGTTAACAATATTGAAATATGAAGAGATACTATTTTAGATCAATATATTGACTACTTCACCTGCTGGAAGGTTTTACACTGGTAACATAGTTTTGGCCTTGTTGATAAATTCTGTTAACTAATTCTGCAATTCAACCATATGCCTAAATTCAAGGAAATAAGTCTAACAGTACAAATGTTAACTCCAATTGCTAAACAGATTTGAATTTCAATATTGTAAATCACAGTTTAAAATTATTTAGCAAAAATACTATCACCGCCTCCAAAAGAGCCACAGTGATACTATTAAGGACATTACAGAAGTGGGTGTGAAAGAAGAAAAGAAACACAGAGAATGTAAAGAATTCTAAAGATTGCCAACGTAGGACATCCCTCATGCTCTTTTTGAATACTACTGAACTCTAGAAAGCTTAGCTTTTTCACTATATTATGCATCCCACACACTCCCGACCCTCCCACCCAAAGTTTAAAAACAAACTTCTCCAAAATGTCCCTTTCAGATCTATACAGCAAAATTCACTAAGTATTAAGTAATTAAAAAAAAAAACAACAAAAAAACAAAACGAAACAAAAAAAGGGAGAAAACAAAACTGCAACTGAACTTCTCAGACACACAAAGAGACACTGCGGATCCCATTACAATTATAATTTAGTCCAATGTAGTCATTCAAGAGCACCAAATAGCAACACTGATCATGCTGGTAAATTCATTTGTGAAGAGTATTATACAATATTAAAATCTTAACTAAACACTTAGAAGTTTTAAGAAAAATGTATATACAAAAGTCTCTGTATACAAAATGTATTTTTATGTAAACGTGTATGTACTGTACTTAACACAAATCAACAATTTAAGATAAGAACTTGCACAATTGTCAGCGAATTGCTAGGCAAAGGCTGTTAATCTAATTAATTTATATATTGTGATGTAAGATAGAAAGCCCAGTGTAAAAAAGTAAAAAACCAAAAAAAACATTTTAATTCAAGCCTTGAACAGTGGTATTTGAGAGGCAGTGCCCTGATCACAAAATATTCTGTACAGTAGTTTATGGCATAACATTCAATAGTACATTTGGGATTTACAGTACAGCTGACATAAAACAAGTGGCTCAGGATTTGTCAGATGAATGGAAATGCCAATACACTTGGAAGAATAACGATGTACTCTCGTAGAATAGTCTTGAGCCTCATTTATACAGCCTGGAAATAATAACAAAAACAATTCAGGAAAAATTTTATAAAGACAGAATTTTAATGTAACTTACACAGAATGAAGGGATAGAGTTTCATATGAACATCAGTATCACTGAATAATTTTTTTTATTTTTAGACCTTACACCACTCACATTGCAGAAATCAGAGCAGCCTTCCTAGAAATAGTAAAGTAATAATAGACCTAGAATTGACTTAAGTTTATTACTTACCCCTTAACATTTCCAGTATGTGTTACCACTGTTCCACAGAGCTACACAAGGAGAAAAAACAAAAAACAAACCCATCATTTTCTTTTGCCCACAAATGGAACAGAAATACTGTGTCTAACTTAGGTGAGATAAGCTCAGTTGGCATAAGCTATTCTCGATCTTTTACTCATTTATCAAGCATTTTTCAAACAAGAGAAAAAAGATTCATGGTTTTCTTCACCAACCTTTCAGGTTATCTTTGTTTCATGATAGAAATAAATACCTGGATATCCTATTCAACACCCCTCTTTTGTGAATTTAATCCAGCCTCACATTTTGCTCTCACAAAAACGGTGGCTGCATTTGAGGTTATGGGTATCTTTGACATGTGTAGAAAAACACCTGTGTGAGATACATATATCTCATACACCTCTCACTTGTACTTACATATCTTAGTGCTATAAAAATATTTGCATCTCTTTCCAGCAAAATTATTCAGCTGATTTTGAAGGATAAACACCCCCCAAACCCAACCCTATGGGATTCTTTAAACCTGCAAACATATAGATATATAGAGACCTATTCAAAATCATATCTTACAAAGTATCTCCAAAAATAATTTGCAGGAAATAAGAAAAATCAAGGATAGCATAAAAGCAAAGAGTATGCTGAAATGAAAATTAAATCAAGATTTTATTCATACGGGAATGCCATACAGAGAAATTCAAAGCATGTATGCCATAATTAGCAGTTTTTCCAATTATCTCAGCACATCAGAAAACAGCACTGCTTCAAACTGAATCTTTAAATTTTATCATGGAAGCCCATTTTGAGTAATTTAGAATTCAGGAAAAGTAAGTTAGGATGGAACTAGTGGATCTTTGTGTAAATGATTATTTTATGCTAGTAATTTTTAGGTTGTTCAGCAACACTGAATTAAACTATTTATAAATGACTGAAATATCACAATAAAACATGCTATGAAGCTCAAGAGAATTAAGAGTCATATTAAAGATTCAAAGATCAGAAGCGGACTTCTAAGGCGTGAGAAATTATTCCTTTTCTCTTATCTAAAATACTGAAAGTCCTTAAAACTGAGAGTCCTTCGATATGTCAGTGGAGAGTACTTTGGAATTAAACTCCTTGTCAGTTAATTTGGGAGTAAGCACCCTTAAGCTGCAGAACAGATCGCAACAATTGTGATCATAAATATGACTAAAAACATTGTTATATAAAGATTTCTTTCAGAAGGAGATACGGAATATAGATTTGGTCAGTAAATAATTATTGCAAAATACAATTCTAAATAATAATATTTACTATCATCCTCTACATTTACTACAATCATCATCATCAGATGTAGCCATAAACTCTGGCATGATCCGAACTTTGAGCTCTCTCAGTATTTTGGTGTTATTTAAAGCATAGTGATACCTTCTCTGCAAATACTCAACCTGTACATTCAGTCATGAAGTTGCAAGGTAAGGCACAGTGCACTACAGATTTCAATCATAAATTCAATCCTTCCTTAAGCAACTTGCAAGTTTTGCAAACCCAAATAATGAGGTTGTGGGATATCCTACATTATCCTTCTGGAAACTGAGTCTTACAATTAGCTAATGTTTTACAGCACAGAAGCTGTAGAGGCAGAAAAGAACCCCAATCTCCTCCTTTTTCTTAACATAACTTGAGCTTCTTGTTTTGTGATGCTACATTCTAGTCCTTCCTATGCACAAACACCCATTTTCTATGTTCATGCTTTCTGCATACCTGGATCACCTGCCTTTTGCACAGAAGATCTTTTCTCAGATTTTCTTTTTCTCTATTTTTATTTAAAAAATAAAACTACTCAGGAGTACAAATGCATCCCATCCCATCACTTTCATCTGCTATCAAAGCATTTTAGGATCACCCGCTGTGCTGACTAAATACCTGATTACCTGGATTTAAGATCAAATTTAGGCAATTGCCTTGTTAAGTTGCAGGAAATTACTACTGTATCTGCTGTTACGAAAAGAATATTTGATAAATACACATCATACAGCATTTGCTATAGTGAATAATCATGCAAAAAAACCCAGAGAATGAAGAGATTCACTTTAAAGAATGAAGAAAATTGAACTGGTGATTAAAAGAGACACTGGAGTAAAGACACATGAAGGCATGCAGTTTCAGACTTGGTTTACCTTGTAAAAACAGGATTGTGTATACCATATAAATGCTCTTTATGATAACCATTATTACCATTTTCCGTACTGTAATAAAATAAATACACCAAGAAAGACTATGTTAACTATGAGATGCACTATGTACAGTATGGCTTCTAAGACATGTACATGGATGATGCTATTATATGCAAAGATAAACTGTGTCTGTACAATAGAATATAACTTTTCCTTTGTAACATTCAAGAGTTATGGTACAATTATAATTTTACATTTTATAGTATTTTTATATTCTCCAAAAATCAATTCATTATTTTTCTATTCTTGTTGAGCTGGAGACTCTAATATAATCTATCAAGTCTGGTCAAAGAGAACATGTTACCTCTTTTGAAGTAACAAGTTACATTAAAAATATAAACCCTCCCACATTAATAAAATAATTTTTAAAAAATCAGCAAAAATGTCTTACATTTTCATGGGTATATTTTTAACACTAAAAAACACAGAAAAGGTGGAGTAATTAACTAGACACTAAAAAGTGAGTAATTTCAGCTGTATGTGCCTGTTTCTGCTCTACTGACTTGTGAATGTGCAATGAAAAACAACCACTGTGAAATATGAGAAATGCAGTGCACAGGCTAACTGAACAGTGAGCAAAAAAAGGGGTAGAAAAGAAAACAGTAAAAAAAAAATTGATAGGAAAATACGTAAGAATAGTTATCATAAAGTAAAATGCCAAGTCCCTGAGACAGAGGAACTGCAATTGAAAAAGGAAAGACTGGTTAGGAATGACTAAGACAGCAAGAAAGCAAATAATTAATTCAAGGAGATTGCAAATCAGGCATAATTCACCTTAGCAGGTTACTACTACTGCACATTTGGAACTTATTTATATAAATGCTGCTCACAAAGCTCTGAACACCTCATTGTGACATAAGTTACTCAAAGCCAGAGCCAGTACTATCTGCAGTCATGGCAAGTCAAGGCTGCCAAAGGCCACCTGTATGAAGCACTTTGCAGGCACTGACCCAAACCTGCAGCATTTCACATGAACATGCAGTTCTAATCTGGCAGCATAGGTTTAAGGATTATAGAGCCTTCATGTGAAACACTAGAAAGAAACATTTTAATCCATTTTCCATTTAGCTTATTTTGGAATATATATACTTACTCATCATACACATCCTCTGTATCCATTCTACGATAGTATTTAGAGAGTTTTACGGCAAAAATTATGGCAGGAATTAGAAACATTGAAGAGCCTCCCAAACCAAACCAGAAGGTATTCTGAAACAAAAGCAAAAGCAAAATCAAGGAAAAAAGGGTCACAGAGAAAACTAATCAGAAAGGTACTGAACCCTTGCTTGATATTCTAACCATTGTTACCCGAAGAACATAGTGCAAATTAGTTCTTGCACTTCTTGTCAAAATATGAGTTTCCTGCACTTTCTCAAGGCACTTTATAACTTGCTAACTGCAGCCCTGTTTGTGTAACTAATTTCATTATTATACAGTTGAACTGAGTTATCACCTGATGTTAAAATGATGATTTTTCAAATTTGATTTGTATTGGCTGGAGGCATTTTGACTTCCAAGTGACTCAGCTAAGTTTTACCATCAGGAAAATCATGGTCCATCTCTCACCAGACGGTTAATGGCTCCACAAAGGAGAAGAGAAGCTCTGTAATGTATGAACTATGTAATGTATGTTCATAAATTACAGAGTAATGTATGAACAATGAGTACAACATAAGTTACGAGGTTTTCATGGTTAAGCATTATCAAGATTTAACATTTCATGGTTAAGCATTTATCAGGGTTAGAGTGCTTTGGCTTTGACTGATTATGTGTATTACTGGTATATCATTAGGATCTGGCTAAAAATGCCATAAAGCTAAGTAATAGCTAGGAAGAGTTTTAGGTACTTTCCAGGCACACAGTGTCTTACTTTACTTTTAATACTTGCTGTTCTCTTTACAAGCTCTTTTGGCAAGATGAAAAAGCCAATATCGCCCTTATATCCTGCTTCAAGTCATGCTCAAAGTCTCCAACATACAGAAATAAATGAAGATCTGTCTGCTACAAGTCAAGTGATAAAACCTCATTCAGGTTTTCTAGATTTCAGGAAAGATACTTGAAAAAGTTTTCCCTTGGTATTTTCCACTTGCTTCCTGCCCACACCTCAACCCCGTAGGTTAGCAACAGTTACAGATGAAACTTCAGACCTATTTTTATCATTTTCCATTTCAAGGCTGTTCAGAATCAGTCAATTTTACAGAATTCTTGCTAATAGAAGATTAAGTTTAGCAAAAACCTAAAAAATCCAGCACTGGTTTGTCTTTGTACTTGATCCAGATCAGAACATATTTCTTGCATAACTTTGTACGTGATACTTTATTATCTTACTTCAGAATAGTCTAGCCAGAATAATTAAATGCAGATGTATGTTGGAACAATGTTCCACTTGATGCCCCAAATCTGAGTAACAAAATGTTTCTTACCACAGAATCAGTTATGTAGCTGCATAAAAAAATATCTACTGCTGTATCTATCACATTGGCAATAGGCTTGCATGTTGCTACTTCCATGGCAATCTGAAAGAAAGATTAAAAAAATACAGTTTGAAGTATCTAACAGAATAAAATAATAATCTCTAAATTTGCTTACAGTTATAGATTACTACATTTTATTGTTTTACCCTATCCAAATTCAAAATAAATACCAGTAGGATATGCTATCAACTGAAAGTCTTTTAAACATCAGCTTACTTTCTCAAAGGCCGCAGCTGAAGAGAGAAAAATAAAACAAGATGCTAATGACATCACTTTGAACTATGTAGGGTCAGTTTCAGTGCAGTATTAGCACAAATGGCAGATTTCAGGCTAGCCCTGAAAATGACACTATGTCAAATTTGCACTGCATTCCAATCAACACAACTCATCATTTCCATTCTGCAAACCCAACAAAATTATAGGAGACTGTTCTTCCCGCTCACAGAATGTACAAATGTACTGAAACTACAAAACTACCTGAAACTACAAAAACACACTATCAAAGTAACATCATTATTATTATTATTATTACTACTACTACCATTCCTACTACTCCTACTCTTTGGCTTTCTTATTTTTTAAAATGTAGCTTCTCTCAATGAAGCAAATACACCTTACCGACTCCTTGACCCACTCAGTGTATTGCTCAAAGTAGCCAACTATGGTATCCATGTACTTTTTTGTCTCCTAGGACCAGATAAAAGAGAACAAAAGCAAGTTAACCTCTATCTCAATGACATCATACATTAATGTTCTTTGATCAAATAGAGCTTACCTGGACAATAACTTGAGAAGCATTGTTATTTATGAGATTCTGGGCAGCATTAACAGCACTAATGACATTTTTCACCTTAACCTGGAGAGGAAAAGATGGTATTTAATATAAACAAATCCCCTTAAGGCTGTTGCAATGACTCTACAGCAACTGCCAGGAACCTATTCTCTTGATAAACCAGTGTCACTATCTTGTCAAAACCTGACAAAAAATGTAATTTCAGACATAGCATGAGCATGCCTAAGGGTTCCTGATGATCTCAATATTCTCTCATTCTGTAAAAGGATGTAACAGTGGTTACGACCTGGTATCTTTTCCTGGAACCTACATAAGTAATTTATATACCAGGATCAGTGTTATCTTCCACTTTTGTTCCGTTCCTTAAGTGTAGAAATACTTAAATCAATGTCTATATACATCTATATATATCTATATATATCTATATATGTGTAGATATATATATATATACACCATAGACACACACAGTGCACAGGAAAAAAACAGTGGGCCATATACTATCACAACAACTCTTTATGACTAAAGTAGGTTTCTGTACAGCCAGAATATGCCCCTAATCAATATCCTGATGGACTGAGATGCTTTTTCAGTGTATGTACAACCCCATAAAGTCTCTCACAGAACACACACATAGGATAGTGTACACAGAGCCTGAAAATGTAAAGATGTTTCTTAAATAGACTTTCGATAAGTCATCTCTTTCTTATCATCACCTCACTTCATGGCTTCTTCCCTTCTGACCCAGTTTCAAATCACAGATTCTAACAGATACCCAGCTGCTCTGCTGCTGTGGATGGGTGAAAACTGCAATGGGAGGTACCAAGGCAGGTATGGCCCATAAAGCTGTTTGTGACTAAGACTACGCCACTAGTGTGGCTGGATTCTTCTGACCAGAGCCAAGGCAGGCTGGTGGCAACAGAAAGCATTGCTTCCAGGAGAGTAACCATCCTGTCGCTCACTCTGTGGCACAGTGAAGCCAGCTGGTCTCACTGCGGTGCAGGCACTACTTAGAGGGGAAACATAGGCTGCTCTGCGAAAGCCTCCATGCAGATCCAGGATCCCAGAGCAGATGCAGGAAGAGAACGAGTATGAGTTAAAGAAACAGACCCCAGTGGGAGCTGGGCATAGAACGAGAGGTGGTTAAGGACAAGAATCACAAAGCCCTCTTCTATCAGTTATACTTTTGTAGTGTTTCGTGGTTGCTCCCCCCAGGTTTTGTATTCAACGATTGTAGAAAAAAACCCTACATTTTGAAGAAAATTAATAACACACTATATAGTATGATACTGAAGCCTGTTTTATCACATGATAATTCAGTTTACAATTCATACTCCCAATAACATCCCAAATGTTCTTTTATTTTTCTCTTTATTCAGAAGAGAGATCTAAATCCTTGTTACTACCTCAATGCATTCAATCTCCTGCAATAACAGAAAAGCTAGAAAACTGTACTGAAAATATATGCCCTGCATATGCAGTGGAAGGATTTAAAACACAAAAATGTTCCTGTTGGCAGAAAGAAAAGCTTACCATAAGTTCAGATGATGTCCTCTTCAGTAACCTAATGCTCTGATTTAAAGTGCTCTATTGGAAAGCAGGGGAGAAAAAAGCTTCAAGTCATTACTACAGTAAGAGTCCACCTGTTTTAAACTTATATTCATGCTTTGATCTTCTGTAATTATTTTGTTATTAATACTACATATTACATTATATACAACAGTAACAACAACTGCATTAAAATTAATACACTGTGGGTTTAATCATCGAATCAGTGCTTCACCAACAGCACTGATTTAACTAAACTTAGAAGCAATGAACTGAGTAAGATTTATTTGTAGGGAAGACAAAACAGTTAAAATCAGACCCAAGTGTTCAGAGAACTCTATATTGTGCAATTTCTGAAGGGAAAAAGCACTTACCCTAGCTTTAACATATTTCTTGACAGTCAGTTTTGTAAAAGAAAAAAGAGATGAGAATAATTAGGAGTTAATTAGGAAAGAACAGCATAGAATCAGAGTGGACCAGAAGACCTAATACTTTTCTATAAGTGGACTTTCATAGCAGCAGAAATACTGTATCAGATGCTAGAATAAACTAAAATTCTTTATGTTATGTAGAGGAAAAACAACACCTAACGTCGGAGATTCACAGCTTGATACTATACAAGTTCATGTCTGGCAAAATCAGGCAGAAGCTGTTTCTCATCTTTCATACCATCAATAAAAAAGACTTTGGCTTTAAATACTACTCTCAGAGTTTCCAATTCCAATACTGCTTAGTGACTGCTGACTCCAAGAAATAAAGTGTCAAAGTGACAATGGCTTTTATTACTGAAGACAAATGAAAAGCAAGAAAGAAAAAGTGATTTAAGGGGTTTTAGGGTTAGAGTTCTGTAAAGTTCTCCCTTGCTGCTTCTTCTATTCATATATAATCACAAACAGCTGTAGAAAAAAACGGGGAAGAAAAAGACCATTTTAGACAATATTATAAAACAGTAGTATTTTAAGTAGGAAAACTACTTATTAAACACATACTTTAGCCAGATTACTCTTCATTGACACAACCTGTGCTTACAGAAGTCAAGCTTTCTAACCTCTTTAAGAGATTTAGAGATTCATATTTTCTACAAGTATGATTCAGCGTTGCTTTAATGTTTTACCATGGCTTGCTCCAGTGGAACGACTTGCTGGTTATGAATCATTCGAATGTTGTTTGCATGTCCTTTTAAGGCATTTTCCAGTGCTCCTTTTGGCTGCAAAAAATGCAATTATGCAGTATTGTTCAGTAACCTCAAAGCTTTCCAACAAAGCAAAAAACAATGAAAGTTACACATCCACTCCAGAACAGCTCATGCTAAAAATGGGATATGGCAAACTGAATTCCTCAACACAAGGAGGGGAAAAAAATCATTGTATTAATAATTCAAACCTCAGCAACTAAACCAGATATATTACCTTGCTTTTCTGGTTATAACATCATCAGGACAGATTTAACTGAAGAGAATTTTCACATGGTGCACTAAGTCATTTTAAGCACAGAAGAGTGAGCACATCCCCCTCACACTTGCCACAAGCCAAACTTCACTGCAAGAACCCTGCAGCACTGCACCCCAGCTGGGATGAGCATCTCCCAGTCATGGGTACTTGCTTTTGTTTTGCCAGCATGGACATCACCCTGAGGCACCCGCTGCTTTCTGAGGGGCACAGAATTTTAAGTATTTTCACTTGGAAAGGCGCATGTGAATGGTATTTTCTATTATTTTGGCTCCCACCTTTCAGTCAGAAGATACAAGTTTCTGCTTTGATTTTCAAGTCCAAATGCCTGTCTGGAGCTCATGCCTGCTGCAAAATCCTATAAAATTTGGTTATACTGTCAGACATAAATTTATTTTCCATTTCCTTTTGGAAACAAGACTACTTGGCTCCCTGCATACACGCTGAATACACTCTGCTAACTCCATTTTGCATGTGTAATAATGGCAGACCTCAGTGCTCAGAGATTGGTTTGCTTCCTGTGTTCATGTAAGCACTCAGCTGGGTCACTGAGCAGCTTCAGGATGCTTCATCTCCTGTACTGACAAGGTGAATTCATTTACCTGACACCTTGGTTTGACGCAAGTTTTATTCCATTTGCTCTTTCCACTGCAAAAACCTATGTTCAATTTTGTGCCAAAAGATGGAAACTAGATACCCAAAATTAATTAATTACAGAAGTTTTTAATTTATTTTTTAACTGATGGTTCTAAGAGCTATCACAAATAACAAAGTGAGATTATAAAATATCCTTGGAAGCCAGTACTGTTTTTTAAACATCTAACTTTTGGAATACCTTATATTATTGGGGTTTTGGCCTCTTTTTTTAGACATTTCATAGATTACACTAACTAGCATCACAAGAAAGAAAAAAAAACAAACAGTGAACACATTTACTTATTCACACAAGTATTTGTCTTTTATATGAAGAAATTACTGTCTGATCTATTCTCAATTCTGACGCTTCCTTAAGATTCTTCTAACTGAAAAAAATTAATTCAAAGAATCTTTTTTCCATCATTTTCCACTGATTTTTCTTTTATCTGGGACCTTAAAATGTAAACACCATAAATTCAAATGAAGCATTCTGCTTATTTCTCAAGCAAATGGTGCAATATAAGAAAATACACTTTCAAAGCAGAAAATGTACAAAAGTATACAAAAGTCAATAATTAGCAACATTTAAAATACAGCTCATATGCTACATTGTTCCTCAATATTTTTCCTTACATGACAGTGCACTATGTATGTAAATATCTGAAGTACAAAAATTTTCCCACATAAAGTCTACTTTGCCATGTATTTATACTTACATGGTATATGAATGATGTATTTTATGTATTATTGTATTACTGA
The DNA here is from genome assembly GCA_013400915.1 of Pardalotus punctatus. Lineage (NCBI taxonomy): Eukaryota > Metazoa > Chordata > Aves > Passeriformes > Pardalotidae > Pardalotus > Pardalotus punctatus. Next base: position 96,508 of record VZTX01025382.1, read on the forward strand.
ATTGAACTTACCAGCTGGTCTGCTCTTGCTTCTAAATCATTAGCAAATGAGAGAAGATCAACCTTGGTAACACTTTTATTGATCTGAAAGATGTGAACAGAAAGAAAAGGAGTATGTTATTACATTTAGAGACAGTTTGCACTTAACTACACAACTACTCTGTCTACTCTTTATTATTTTTAATATTTATTGACCTTAACTTCTGATTTTTTCCCTACTTTTATGATCCTCCAAAACATATTTCACACAAAAGCAGATTTTTCTGGTTTGCCCGTTGTTAAAGAAACATTTCATTTTATACTTTTTCCCAGCCACATCTCTAGTCGACTACAGTCTCACCTCTGTCAAATATGCTGAAAAGTCTATCCCATCTATTCCTGAAGAGCTGAAATTCAGAAGATTCTCTTTCCCAATTTCATCCAGCAGAATGATTTTGCTGAGGTTTATCTGAATATGCTCAATTTTAAGTGCTACATCTTCTGTATACTGAGAGAGATACAAAAGAAAGCACAGAAGTAGTTTGCAGCCAGCACATATTCTGCTATAGCCCCCGCCCAAAGCATCTTCCTTTTGCTGACTCCTCATTTCCATGAAGAAGCACACATTGATTTTTGCTCACATCAGTTTAATTTAAGTTCAACAAAATCTAGCAGGTACTGCCGGTGATAATGTTCTTCCCTTCCCTGCAGTATCTACAGTATCTAACCATGCCATGTTTTAACCTGCCTTTGTCTCTTTTACAACAATGGATTACTTGTCTTCCATTCTAACTAACATCCTTCCAGGAAATGTTATCCTTAAGAAAGTTAAGTTCTACCCCTGGCCCTAAGAAAGGAAACCTAGAGAAGCCAGTACCTCAGTTGTGGCCAGGACAGGCACTCTTTGCCAGAGGACTGGACAAGACCCCTCTAAATACCTTTAGTGGTGACCGAAGATGACTTGCTTATTGTTACCTGAACTCTTCCTGCACTGCACCCAAACTGTGTTACCTGCAGTGGCTTCAGAGCTATAGTTGAGGAATCTGAAAATCTGGCTTCCTTCACAGTCTCCTCCATTAGTCCATTGTGGAAATTCAAAATAATTTTCCCTCTTAGTGAATCTTCCTTGCTCATTTTCATTGTATATTATTTGGGGCAGGGACTGTATCTATTAAGTGGGTACAGTGCCTGGCAGAATGGAATGTACCTCCAAGGGCTTGCTGTATTAAAGATAGGTATTACAGGCAACTCCAAAATTAGTACAGTCCTGTAATGGCAGTGCAGTCAAGTATCATTACAGCTTAACTGGAAAAACAGTTTTATCCCAACTACTTCCGACCAGACCCAGAATCATTCTTAGAACCGAGGTATAACATATCCTGGATTAACATAAATCTGACTGGAATCAGAGGAGAACACACCAAGACGCCATTTATATAAAAAGAAGACTGTCACTGAACACCGTAGGCAGCCTTTGGAAGATGCTAGACTTCAACCTTCCACCCAAGTTTCAAAGTTAAAACAAACATTATTATCAGTGCATTAAAAAAAAAAACCACATCAGAAAATCTTCCATGGCTCACTGAGACTAGCAAAAAATGTCTTACTTGTGAACAGATTTTTTTTCTTTCAGATTAGCTTGGACAGCTCTTGCCTCCCTGCAGGATGTTTTGTGTATAAAAAACAAAATCCCATAAAAGCCAGATATGCTATATGGTGTTTTAAGAGCCAACATCCTTCAGAAACAATCATGTGCTCACTCATAGTTTCTTTACTTACCATACTAATATTTAAAAGTTCATTGATGTTGAACAAGTACTCTAGGTGAAGGGAAGTATAAATTCCTTTGTTTTCCTTGCAATCACTGAAAAAATACAAATACCAAGATCAGCCTAAAAATCATCTTGAGGACCAAGTATTAAGAGAATGATTAATAATGTCTTCTAATTCTGAGAAAATCAGTCCTTTAGAAAAAAAAATACTGATTATATTTTTTGAAGCTCAGTCTATAAGAGAAGTGGCTAACAGTTTCTGAAAGATGCAAAGTATTTTATCAAATAGCTTGACTAGTATTGTCATACAATATTGTGCTAACTATCTCTAATAACTCATATACAGGAAAAAATTGCTTTTGCTTCTGAATCACTACAAAATTGGAATGTCTGGAACATATGCAATTTTTGGATGTGCCTGAAATATGAAGCATAGAAGATACCACAAAACCAGTATGTATAAACTGAATTAAAGAAAAAATAATTAAATACAAACTGAATTAAATCTTAATCATAACTCCAATACCTGTACACTTTTTCAAAAGTCAAGTTAACATTTGGATTTTTAAAGATGATGCCAGCAAGATAGTTTTTCCAGTGCTGATTTAGTAAGTAAGGAGTATCCAAAATCTAGAAGACAAAATTCAGTAATGTTACTATAATTCCAAGTTTCTTTATGTATTTATTCATATATTGTCTTCTGACACATAACCACATCTAAGCTTACCACAGATTGATGAAAATACAAGCAAAAGAGCGAATTCAAACTCTCTGGTGCAGAAGGTGAATATTAAAGCTCCCCATCACCAAGGAACACTGAATCAGAAAAATCTGTCTCCAAAGGAAGACAGGCATGCAGCATTAAGACTGCAAAGTAAATTAAACCAAGGATGAATATCTCCATTTGGTTTGTATTTAGAAAGTAAAACCACATTCAAACTCACTTGAAGTGCCCTATAAACGTTGATATGCCATACAGAACTGACAAGACCATTGGGACTCATGGGGATTCTGTTAATTGTTTAATATGATGAATAACCTCACCTTGAATAAATTTTTATCTTCAAAGGGCTCACAGACCAATTTTTCTACATTTCCACCTGTTACAAAAGTGAGCACCACTACAATCATCAGCACCCAGGAGAAAAGAAAACTGAATCCAACACCACTGAAAAAGAAGTAAGTTGAATAAATTTTTGCTTTACAAGAACATAGTGTGTATACATATACATATGTATAAATATATATATACATGTACTTGGGGCAACAGTGAAGCCAACAGTTAGTAGCTATAACAGAGATATGAAAACTGATAGATGGCTGAAATACTTCTGTTTTCCAAATATGTTCTTGCCCTCTGAATCATCTTAAATGTTTCAGCCCGGTAAAATCTTTAGCTAAAATGCATTTAAAAGCTTGCATTTGCATTGAGCATGCAAACTATTTTAAGAATGACATTTAAGGGCCGAAAAACCATACCATTTTCTTTTTTAAATTCAACTCTCTAGCCTTGTGCTCTCAAAACAGTTTTAGACAGGTTTCAGGTGCAATTCTTCTGTACCCAGCAGAAATGATGTTAAACCACTACTAGGCACTTTTCAACCCCAAACATCCAGAAATGCTCTCAGAAGGCCAAGTGTTTCTTGTCTCCATGCACGGCTTATTTAAAATTTTGGTCAAATGTTCAAGTCTACTAAAAAGCTATGAATTTCCCCTTATATATTCTCTGTCCCCAGTTTTTTCAGCTTCCAAAGGGGCTTGCACAGAAATTCATTAGCCATAGCACTTGTCTTAATATGATCTTATAGTGATCTTCAGTGAAAGAGCAACCCCAAATCCCCAAGTCCCTCAGTGTAAGTGTGTGAAATCAATATGTACTTCTATTTTTTATCAGCAGATATACATAGGTAACAAACCAAATTCTTTTCATATCTGTCCTTCAAAAACTCAACCAAATCAACCTTCCACAGGTACCTTTATTTACTTTCTCACGATAAGTGAAACTCACGCCATAAGAAAGTTTCCTCCAGTGTTGGAGATACAGCCTCTGGTTGTTGGAGAAGCATGTTTATCAAAACCACAGGTGCCACATAGCAAACCAAGGTAGTAAAAGACCAGAATCAGGACCACCATGCAGCACAGAATGAGACAACCCAGCCACCTAAGGAATAAAGATAAAGCTCTTGGTTATTTCCACATGAAGAACATGCTGAAGACCTTCAGGAGACATCATGCAATAATATATTCCCAAATGGCTCACTCGTGGTTCTGTTTGGGCAAACAGTGTCAGCAAAGATAAAAATATTTGCTACATTAGCATGTACTTTGGGCCAGCACAGTCACTGCTGGATTGCAGTCAGCTGCTACTGAAGGACTGGGGAACAAACACCAGAGGAACAAGATGTTCCCAACCCCAGTTACTGCAGGTAGATTCTGCTGAAGCATCAAGGTGCTCCAAGTGGAGCAAACAATTACTCAGAGGAAGCAGATGTTCAAACATCTGTTCAAAATTTATTCAAGAATCAATGGAGAATTTTATGAATGTGGACTGACCATTGCTGATGAAGTACATAGCTGCTCTTACTGTGAGGCTTACTAACGTTTTGGACACTCTGTTAGGCTTGTCATTGTAAATAACTACACTAAAGGCTGTAAAAACCCAGGTTTTATGTGTCTGTGCTGGACTTCTTTCAATGTACAGAACAGTTAATAGAACCTGATTAGGAGAAAAATCTTGGATAGGAAATGAACTTTCATTTTTATTAATTACATCACATAACAGTTCTATCTGTCCAGGTAGTTGAAGCATATCCACTTGTTCACACATTACATAGCTATCCTTTCATCCTCTCTCAGTATCCTCTCCACTTCTTTTTCCCTTCTGTTGTCACTTCTGTCAGCTTTTGTTTTTTAAATTCCCTTTTCTCCTCCCTGTACTTTTGTAGAGAAAAATCTGTAAAAGAAATAGTGTAATGAACATGCACGGCCAATAGAAAGAAAACCATGAATGTTGACAGGCATATTTATAAAAGGATACTTATTAAGAACAAATAATGCACTTGTAATTAGAAAGGAGTTGATAGAAAGTAATTTGAACAACAGGCTTATTGGTTTCATTGTACTTGAAGTACTGTGAGGTTAGCTTTGACAAAAACAGGTATTTAAGTGCCTGTAGATGTGATATGTTCTCCTGTAGCAGAATAAAACAATATATTTATTTGATTAAATGCAATATGAACTTCAAAGAAAATATCAATAGATTTGTCAAATTAAGGCTCACCACAAAAACTCTTAGATAAGAAATGGGCTAAAGGTAAGATTCTAAGCAAGTTCTAAAAATTCAGTCTTCTGTTCACTTTTATTTATCACTGCATTAAAGCCAGCAACACACATTCTGTAGCAGTGAAACTGATTATGACACAAACACAGAAGCAAATTTTGATTATAAAATCAATTGAAGTATCAAACAAAATATAGGGAGAGTTTGATGAGCTTGAGGACAGAAATTACTAAAATCTGGACAAAGATAGGTGGTATGAAATGAAAAGCTTTACACTTCAAAATATGAGGTTACTCAACTATATGAGACACAAAAGTCTCAAAGAGCATGCTTTTTTCAAGGTACAATCAACCACAAGGACAAGTACTACACCAGTAGGGCCAAATCCGGGTGCATAAACATTTTACAAGGTGGGAAGCAGAATCCCTGCTACCCCTCTGCAGTACAAAAGGTACAGTAACAAGGGATGGGCTTCAAGGTCTCCCTGGTCCTACGCCCTCATGATTTACCAGCAACTCAATGAAAACAAGACATAGATAAAAGGTCACTCCTGGCATTATGAAACCGTAAGTTCCTTTGTGTGTTACATCTTTGATATCTACCTGTACCTATCCTTCCTGAAAAAGACCTGAAGGTCTACGGAGTAGAAACTACCTTGCTCTGTGGTGAAACAGCACCCAGTTATTGATTAGCTTCATTTTTGGCTTTTACCAAAATGCCAGTACCAAACAACTGCTTGATAGCATCTTTCTTTCACTGTGTTCATCATTAATAGTTTGCTTGCCTTTACAGAACACTAAAATATTACAAAATATTACCAGCCAAGTGCTTCAGTCCTGCCTTATTTCTTGTACATACCTGTAGAAATCATACTGCTCCACTACTGGAAAATAATCTTGAACGTATGCCTCGCTCTGTGTAAGATACACCATCAAATCTCCTAAAATCTTCTGAACAGGGAGTGCTTTTGTGAAAGTAGTAATATTCGAACCAATGGATTCCAGCACACTTTTGATATCTAAAAGAACAAACATATTTCACTGTTACAGATCCATAGAGGAAATTTACATGCCATGTATGCATTATAAAATGCTATTAAGCCATTTGCCACATGTAACAAGCAAGCCATGAAGACAAATGTGAAGAAGACAAAAGCAGGCAACAAAAGCATCAAGCTTCAAAGTAGCACAATGGCATTTCAAAATGCACACTTTGTTTCTGGCATTCCGTTAAATGATGAAAGATGTAGACGTTGAGCCAGAGCTCTTCCTCTTTCCACTCACTATAATGAATATGTCACTTTTTATCTAGCCAACTTAAACCTTGCTTTTCATGCAATATTGCAAATGGCAACACTGAGCAAGACAATTAGCCACTACATTTACAAAGAACAGAATCTATTTAAACTCCATGCCTTGGGAATACAACACTGTGAGAGAAATTGGATTGCCTATATTGAGAATCCATACTAGTTATTTTCTATCTTATTAAAAGAGATTACTTAAATAAACTCATTCCAATTAGTTAGCAACACTCCTGAGGTAAGCCATTTTTCCCTCAGATTGTGATCAAACATGCTACCCTCTGCTTACAGGTTAGATGGACACTGGACACTACTTAGATATACAAAGACATGATTAATTCACTTATTACACATATTGTCTATGTGTAAAATGCAGTTTCTCTATACTCTTCCCTTCTTTCAACTGAAAACATGCTTGAAAGAGCGCGATGTGTAACTACAGGTTGCAATTTGGTAGTAGGCAACGCTTCCTTCGTTCTCAAAAACAGCTGGACAGGTTTTTGTCTATTTTGATGATTACTCCTCAAATTCAACCAGGTAATAAATAACACTTCTTTGAGAAGTTTACAGATAAATGCAATTTTTTTCTAGTAAACCTATTTATTTTGCTTTTGTAACTCAAACCCAGTTTTTATACAAACAAAGCCCCAACAAATTATAAATAGGTAAATTGTTTTGTCTGTGTTTTACATCTCAGATATGGAAAATGAGTAAATCTGCTCTAGATTTCCTAATGAAAAGCATAGTATCAGTTTTAGAAAACTGGCTCATTACAGGCAAGTCATACAGTACACTGTGCTTATATCCATACTGTGCTTTATTTTGCCCAGGAAGGGAAGGAAAAAAAAACCAAACCAGAAAAACTTACAAGGAACAGCTGCTTATTTATAATGCAGAACAGGTCCACAATGCAAGAACAAAAATTAAAACAGATTAGTATGCATATGCTATTCTACCGCACAGGTACAGTCACAGAGCAAAAAGTGTAAAGCCCAAGAAACAAAACAAACTGAGACAGCCATTTAAATTATCCTTAAGGCATATTTTGACTTTCACTTCGCCATCCACCACTTTGTAATATAGCAGAAGGGAGGTTCAGTTTTTCTAACATCACACTTCTAAATATGTCATAAACACATTGGTCAAGGAAAATTAGTTTTTCAACCAAATAAAGCATTAGTGTGAAGTGAGGAACACAAGATTTCTCATTCCCTGAGCAGTAAAAAGCCTAATGGATAAAACTTCATAAAATACCATATGGTCTATTTTTAGATTTAAATTAGGGTCCTCATCAAGATAGTTGCTTTCCATGCTGTTTTTTTTCCTCCAGCACCACATTTTTTAAAAAAGTTAAGTTTTACATTTCCATTTTTAATGATATTTAGCCAAGAAAATATATTGTCAAAAAAGGAAAACAAAAACATTAAACAATCAAAGTGAAAAGATAGTTTGTCCTCACCTGCTAAAATGTTCCTGGTTTGATTCACCACCAAGTCTGGAGTATCATTAAATGCTGCATAACCCTAAGAATAAAAGGTGGAAAAAATATGGCATGTTTCATGACAATTTTTTATGACAATTTCATTGTCAAATTGTTTGTAGTTTTTTTCCCTTTTATTCAAGGATCAAAAGCACACACATACTAAAATGTATATAGTAACACTAAGAAAAATATGGTTTTATCACTGCATATTAGAAAAGGTGAAAGCAAAATAGGAACTCTAAGTATATTTCGGATTCAGTTTTATCCAGAATATTCCTTGGGGAAAAAAAAAATCTATATTTAAACACACATGAATCAGTCACAATCATCTGTCAGATCTATCTCATCTAGAAGCCAGAACACACATATGAAGATTCACTAAGTGAAAGGAGTTTCTGTGTCCCAGCCTAACACCTCCTGTTTGCAAGTCTATGCCTTCCAAACATGAAATGCATATTACAAACAATGAAATCCAACTGCCTCTAGAGACACTGCAATGCCTTCTTCAGTGAGGAGGGGAAAGAAAGGGCCCATGCCATGGAGAGCAAGCTCAGTAGCTCATCTGGACAGAAAGGAGAAGCCATTGCAGTGGATGCTTGAAACCTTACTCCCTGCAAGCCTGAATACTTCAGAAGCAGGAAGGGGTCTAAACCCCTACACACAGCCTGTGGTTTCAGAAAGTGCTGTTTGTTCCTAGCACACATTTTCAGATTCCTAGATTTTTCAACTGCTCAAACTAATCCATTCTTTATCTAGGTGAAAATCATAGTGATTTTGGAAACTCTTGCAAAAAGTACTAATAGAAATTACACTTGGTCCATTGCACCCAATTTAATATTAAATATGCACCTAAAGAATTTGAAATAAATATTTCAAAATAGCTGGAATACAATAAAACTAATTAGGAAACCCTGGATTTTTTATTTCTGTAGTTTGAACCAAAAAATAGAGAGTATGCTACTGGATCCACATTTCTGCCTTTTTATTTTTTAGGGACTGTTCTTTCAAGCAGCCAACTTGCAATACATTTTTGATCGGTAGTATCCCGGAGATACAAAGCACTATATTCATACTCTCAAGTGTTAGATCTTGACCAAACAATGAGAGATATCCACCATGAAGCACACTGAGGTGGGAATAAAAGAATTCTGCTTGAGATACCATGGGAAAACAAGTGATACCCATATCCCAGTTTATTAATTAACACTTTACATGTCTGTCAAGAAACGTACCTTTTGAACCAGACTAGAAAGGTCTATTTTAAGGACATCATTGACCTTGGCAAGCTGTGAGCTCACACCTGGCAACTACGAAGGAAAAAACACACCTGAGTCACATCAAAGTAGCAGTTTTGCTAATTCAGTAAATATTTCAAAGTTAAGAGAGAGAGTAAAGAAACTAGAGTGATCTGTTGTAGAATCTCCCTAGCACACTCGTGAAACCTCTGTTGTACAAAAGTAAAGCTTAACCCTCAGCATTTTTGGGAGGGCCGGTTATTTCACTGTCCAGAGCAGCACTTTAACATAGCTGCTGGACACACATTTTATCCTTTTCGACACAGAAGAGGAAAACAGTGACTTGAATTACCCAAAACGCAGAAAAACGGAAGGTCACTTATCTCACAAGTGACAGCACACACCAAGCCACTGTGTGGCAGAAGTACTACTGGGTTTTTCAAGGCAATTACACTTCTAAGAGTCTGAAAAATATTATTAAAAGATCTTACCCCACTAAAATTGGCATTGATGTTCAGTTGACTTAATGAATTCCTGATGATATTGCAAGTTGAGGCAGCCTGAGCTGCATTGCACGCGGAGTCATTGAGGGTGTTGCTTAGGTGCATTTTAACATCTGTCAGGTTTGCATGAAGTCTCTCTGTTCCCTCCTGCAAAACCTCTACAGAGACACTCACATTTTCCAGTGCTTCCTTCGTCTCTCTGATGGCTGCAAGGATGTGAAATTTTTTTAAAAAACATGTTAGAAAGCAGCCCCATGATACAGATATGAAGAGAAAGCACAGATCAATGATATGATATTCTTAACAGTACTGATTTAATTACTGCCTCTCTCCCAGAAAAAACCTCTAGCACAGAGTATGTACTTATTACACATAAAAATACATCACTTATGCTCTCCTACAAAGAAATTAATGTGCTCATGTTACTGAGATTCCATCCGCTTCCCATTTTTCTACCCTTTCCCTACCTCTCCTTTCTCAGTGGTTGAACTTTAACACTTGGTCATTTAGAAACTAAAAGCCCATATCCATCAAACTGTATTTTCAGTATTTTGCTTATAATTCAGCTCACAAATCATGTAGCTGTAAGATGAAAAGTAAGGAGATCATGTTGCATCTGCCAAGCATTAATGAGTGTTCCACACTGTCTGACTCTAGATTTCATCCCAATCCCACCAAACAAACAAAAGAACCCCAAACACCAAACAGGTGGTTTAATAGACAAAGAACCACACAAACACAACTAAAAATACACAAGTTACAGAAATAAAGTGCACTTTACACAACACAGGGTTTTATCGTGGTTTTTACCTTTGATAGCCCTTTCCACTTTGACTTCAAGACAAATAAGAGAAATAAAGCAAAAAAGGAGAATGATGACAAGTGAATGAGAAAGAATTCATGGGTGAAAAAAAAAAAGCCCAAAACCAAAGTGATTCAAGTTCATAGGTGTCTTCCCTTTGCTCTGCAAGCTGTACCTGACTCCTGAAAAAAGAAGCCTTAAATGGAAAAAATAATAAAGAAGTATTTTCTCTAGAGGGAGAGAGAACTAAGAATGAGCAATGACAAACTCAAAGATACAATGAAGAAATGGTGGTTAGCACTCTCAGAATAAGTTTGGCAGTGTACAGGACAAATTCCCTGATCTGTTGAAGACTAATCTGCAAATAGTTATGGCTCTAATAGCTATGAACTTCTAAATGGACAGTTTTCCTAGTCTCCCTTATATTCAACAGAAAGGGACAGCAACCTGGAGCAGGGAATTCAGATTTCATCTCTCTCCCATGACTGTTGAAACTAAGTATCAACAATACCACATAAATCTTGATTTAGTTTTTAAATGTATTTGTAAATCTTAAGATGTCTGAAATTCTCAGTTTAAAAGAAACATCAAGGCACGTAAAAAAATGGCAAGTTGACTCATGGTACTGCATAAAGCTATCCCATGCTGTGCCTGTTTTACCATGGCAACAGAACATTATACAACAGCATGTACATCTTTACCTCCTGCCATTGTCAGAGCTGCATCTAGTGCAGGACGTACTTCTTTTCCCAGCTGTTCTTGAACTCTGGTTCCAAGCACAGGTCCAACATCTGTAGTATGGAGAGATAAAAAACCCCACATTATAGACTAGTTCAATTTAAACTGTCTCTTATACTGCATGCTGTCACAGTCTTACTTAACAAATACATGTATTATGTATATATATATATGTCTGCATATATGTATATATACATATTATATATACAATATCATATACATATACATATGAATACATATATTATTAACATTTTTCTAAGGCCTGACAGTCAGAACTTAAATGACCAGAAGGTAATGCAGGGACACAGTTGTGCTTGAGCTAGCTATAGGCCTATAAATGAAAGAAGTAAATCAAAATATGGTGGAAAATATTCACTAACACTTGACCACATAGGTAAAGACACACAAGAGTTTCAACAAACACAATATGTATTTCACTGAATTTACTACTTTTCTTGGGAGCAGGATTTTTTCCACAATCTATCTTAAAGAGGTCCAGCATCCGGACAGGAGTTTTGTGGCATACTCTTTCACTACACACTATGTTTTCATAGTGCGAAAGAAACTAAAAAGGGGATTCTTTTCCTTTCTCCTCTTCCTCGTGTATCCTGCAACAACAAGGTCACCCACAAGCCAGACCTGCCAGTCAGCTCTGCTGAAATCCTTTAAGCGTGTTAAGCCCATGGGCCCAGTCCCTGCACCCTCATGCAGCACAGCCAGCACGGATCCTCAGAGCCACAGCTACCCCCACCTCCAAACCCCCCAGTCTCACTGCCCACAAACAGAAATGAACCTTAGTTCAGCAAAGCGACACAGAAACGCTGAACAGAGGTGGGTGAAGCATTTTAATGCAACACATCCTTTAGGTAATCCCCGGGTCCTCTCCGTTTTCAGATCACAGTAAACAGATTTTTCAGTTGTTTTCCTTTTGATGAGATGGGAACACTGAATGGTACAGAAGAATCCCTTACTGTCAGCACTGTCATTTCTGGCTTGGGATGAGAATTTTTACCAAGCAGAAAATACTTTTCAGCATTTCCTTAGGGTGGGCAAACTGAACTCATCTACAGTTCTCTAGAGATTTCTGCTACTGTTGATCCCCTTAGAAAAAAATCCTTCTGTACCCAGATATCACACACTTAATTCTGGTATTTCAAGAAAATAAAAGCTTTCTTTATTTGATGATTGCTTTCATCACAGATCCACCTAGATTCTGTTAACTAACATCATAAATTGGCCTTGAGAACAAATAAACATTTAATTTGAAATTTCAGTTTGGAGTGGCTATTTTCAAGCTAATACTTGAAATGCAAATGTCAATTTTTTATTATTATTGTTATAGATTACATCTATTTTTTTAGACCAGAGTGTTCCTGCTGATAATTAAGTAGGAAGACTACTCAACTATTGCTTTTATGACTTGCATAAGCATATCCAATGTGCAATAAAGCCTCACACAGACAAGACACATTAACCTCGGGGTACACCAAGCTGGCTGCACTGAAAACTACTTTTAAAATATGTTTTAAACCTATGCAGAAGCAGAGATTCTGGGCATGAGAAGTCAATTAATTATAAGTGGCACAATGCCACAGTTGTACAGTTTGATTCCAGCAACAAGCCTTCAATCCAACAATGCAAACCTGCATTTATTAACACTTGCTAACGATGCACCCAGAATCATAATGTATACCGACTATGGTCGGCCCTTTCTATTGGGAATTTTGGAAAGTGGATCTTAAATTAAAAAAAGAAAAAAAAAATCAGTTTTCTGGTTGTTTTTGTTTACTGAGAGCTTTAAAAGTGGTGCCTCATTTTAACTGTGCTGAAGGGGACAATGCAGCAGTTCTACTTCAAGTTTTATCTCCTGCTCTTCAACTGCTCATTCTGAAATGGCAAATACATTAAGCAGCTTTAGAAAGAAGATAAGCTTATACCTCAACTCCTAGCTGAACAGAGGACAAAGGTAGAACAAGAAAAATAAACAGAGATCTCTCTCATTGGAACTATCATAACTGCTAATAGCTACATTCCTCGATATTTGGCTCCAATTTCAAAACTGAGGAACAATATTCAAAAAGATGTGGTATTAGTGGTTACTGAACTATAAAAAGGAAAAGAAAATATGACCCTGGCTTATTGTATAGTAATTTAATAAAATACTTTTATTTCAGGAAATACTACACATTATACCAGCTCTGAGACATTTTATGTGAAAAGGATTTTGGTCTCATTTACCACTGAGAACAGCACTTCTATTTGAAAACCATATTCTCATAAATAAGGTTTCACTTTGTACTACAAACTAATTACATTATCTTATTGAAGCTTTTAAATACATATTGCTAACCCCCTTTAAATAAAAGTACTTACTATTTAGGTCAGAGAGTGCTTTATCCTTAGTTGTGTTGTACTGGCTCACCAAGTAGTCAATTTGCTGAGAAGAAGATGATTAAAAACTATTAAAAGAATTGAAAAAAGTAGTGCTTCTGAATGTGTCACTGTCACTTTGAAACAATCAAAATATTTGTGCAATCCCTCCACATGCTAGCTTTCTAATGTTTTCAGTTAGCTAATCATTTTATCTCCTTAGCAGAATTGCACCAAAAAAAAAGGTGTTTTATTTGGACATCTACTTAATTGTAACATCTCTCTGGTAAATGATTCAGCTCAAAAACATTAAGTAGCAGGACCTGCAGGCTTATGAAGGCTTCAAGTCAGTCCGGCCAATACGGTTTTCCCTGTCTTCAACTCTGTTACTTCATTTTCTAGTGGCATTAGCTCCTCCTTCATGCAAAAAGGTGGCACCGAAGTGGTGACAATTTTGAAACAATTTGCCAACCACACTGACTTGTATCTGGGCAGCCTTTCAGAGATTCTCTTGTGGAATGGAGTTGGCTGCTCTGTCTTAATACAAATAGTTTTCCTTACCCCCAAGTCGATTTGGCCAAGTCTCAACTTGAGCTGTACCAAGACACCATAAGAATATAAACCAGCAACTCAGTTATCACCAAATCCTGGGTTTGGACAAAAGGCTAATAAAGAACTATCCCAAGTGGAAATCTTATACTAATTTTGAAGAGACATTACATAAACTTTATTGATTTCTGCATTTTTATAACAATGCACTATGAATTCTACTCCAAACAAGTTAAAGTGGTGTAAAGGTTAACATATTTGACAAATGGATTTCCAATTTTAAGCAGGATTCAAATGTGTACTGAAGTGTATCTGGCTTGGAGTCTCAAACTTTCTGTGAAACAAAGAAAAGAAGACAAAAACCCCACCTGCTAAACAACCTATCGATCATACAGCAGTGAATGTATTTAAACGACAAAGTATGAAGTGGACCTCCTTTTTATAAAATGGGAGGGGAAAAAAAAAGAGAGTTTCTTACGAAGAAGGCTGTTGGTCTATTTTTGTTTCTTTTTTTCTCCTACCTAGGCTAACAGAAGGACTAAAATTTTGCAGGGCTACAGGTTTTGCATTGTCTTCAGCAACATCACAGACAAAAGGTGATTCTGTATAACTAATAGTGTTATTGCTCAATACTCATAGTCTGCACATCTCCTGTGACATGAACTCTTAACACAGGACTTTTTCAAATCCTCTTATATGCTGTACACACCTCATACTGATGAGTCAAGGACACCAGTCTAAATTTCAGAGCTTTATAGACAATTAGCTGGATACTAGAACTTTTTCAAACAACTGAAGTCCTCCTCCTTTCCTCAAGAAATTCTTACAAATGTGTGTGTATACATGATATTCATGCATCTTGTCTGACAAAATGACTTAGGAGATACAGCTGATGACTACATCAGCACCATGTCTAAAAAACAAAAAGCAATAACCCCACACTGAAATGAAAGAACTACTGAGACTTTGAGTAACCTCTGCCAAAAGTGTTCAAGTCCTGACACTTTTAATAATTCAGCGGTTTTTTTATTAACATTTTAGCTAGTGTCTGTTTCTTTTCCTCTGTTAAGGTAGTTACTTCTACGTAACAGATCTTCTGCTCTGATGTTTCCGATGGCCAGAACCCAGCACGCTGTCAAGGGGACTCTGGTGGTTTCTGATGTGACTGGATTGATCCTCCTGTGCTCAGTGTCAGCTCCAGACTGACCAAAAGCACTGTTTCAAGAAGGATTATTGGCATGACCTCCACTTCTTGCCATATACTTCCACCACCCATCTGTCACAACACCGTGTACAAACAAATTTGGGGAACAACTCCAGATAGGAAAACATTTGATGGCATCACCCAGATGTCTCCTGTTCTCACACAGCTCTGGACAGCAGAAAAGCAGCTCAGAGTTACTGTGCCTGGGATGCTACCACAACTGTAGATTTCACATAACTGCATGAATTCCACATCTTTTTAATTTATCAGTCATGTGGAAGTAAAACAGATTAATAAAATTGAATTCAAATAATTAAAAATAATGAAAGCCAAGGTAACAGAACTGTCAGACCATTTTTTTCCCTTATAAATTTACAAAGAATTGAAACTGCACATCGTCTATAAGTCTTCCTAACTAGCATTTCCTTTTTACTTTTTTTTCTCCCAACACAAAACAAAATATGCAGAGGAGCATATGCTAAGGAAAATTTGAAAGGAAATAATCTTTTCTGTTCAGTATGGTACCATATGACTCTGGTTTACAGAAAAAACAGTCAAAAATATTCCTGGAAAAGAAGTTGTTGTGGGTCTGTCCCAGGGCACATAGAAGTATGCCCAAAATACAAGGAAGCAGGAAAGAGCAACAAGGAATCCAAGTTTTCATATAATAAATATGTTTATGTTTTCCTTTTAAAACCTTATTTTTCCGAATTATTTATCTTCTGCTTGTGATCTACACTAGTTCAGTGGGAAGAAAAGGGCCTACAAGCATCAGAGCAGCATACTGCTGAAGTACAGCTCAGAAGTTGTTCAAGGAACAATGATCCATCAGGATAACTCCCAAGCACTTACTGCTGTGTGAAAACATCTTGCCTTGCACTGTTTATTCTACTAAGTGAGACAGACAAAGAATAAACAAAATACTACAGGTGTGATTTATACCAAACAGAAAGAAATAATTCTTTTCTGCAATATTTCTTATTTATACCTCTTCCCTCCCACCATCACTCCCCATAAAGAAAAAATTCTTTACCGCTGGAGTGTCGTTAAGGAAAATTTTCAGATCTTTAAAATTACTGTTAACCAGTTTCTTTGCTCCTCGGACTTGGTTAGTTAAATGCTGGTTGGCAGCATATGCACAGAGCACTCCAACACTACAAAAAATATAGATAACAGGTATTTGTTAATGTAAGTGCATATTCTAATATAAAACAGAAGCAAAAAATTATAGCCAAAAAGAAAGTCAACATTATCAAAACAAAGAAAGGTCTCCATAAATTTACACATTCTCTTTTTCTTACTACAGGTTCTCACATGCACCATGAGGCAGACTACAAGACTGAGCCAAAAGGGCCAATATCATACTACTAACTCAAATAAAAGAAAGGAAAAATTATGTTAACCCAAAGTCTTCTGAAGTTATTAATGTACAATTACTAATCCATTTGCATGGGTACTGTCAGAAAATGTGTATAGCCTAGGTAAATTGTATGAGACAGAAACATTAGGCTCTTTTACAAGTATCATTAACCTTGACACAGCTAAAAGCAAATGCTCCTAAGTTAACTGTGAAAAGGAGTATTTTTCATTTGATAACTTCAGCAAGATTTATTCATAATGGTATAATTTATTTACATAATTGCATGGATCTTTCAAAAGCACATGAATAGTCCCTATTAATGCCAAAATAATAAGTATTTCCTGATACTGAAACAAAAGGTGGAAAGTGAGCTAGACTTCCTGTCAGCACTGCTGATGATTATTTTCTAATTGATCACTCCTCACTGTAAAGTTCTCATTATGGCATGGAAGATCTGCTCAAACAGTAAGTAAAAAGGCAATTAAAGGTCCCATGAGAGGCTTCAAAGCTCTCTTATCACACATGAACCTTAGTTTTTTGTTTAGCTTAGGTGTAAAACAGACTTAAATAGAAGGATGACTTGTTTTTAAACATCTCACATTCACAACAGCTAACCTTGCAGACAAGTGCCAGAAAAGACAAGAGTGGTAGTAGCCTCAAAATAAGGCTGACTAAAACCCCATCTGATGGGCTAAGCACTAACTCTGAGATTTAACCAGCAGAAAGCTCAGATCCACTCACCATGGGCAGGATATATCCCTAAAGGGCAGACACTGCCTTGAGACTGCAGTCAGGTGTATTTCAGGCAATTCCTGGATGGCACATTTGTTCAGTCTCTTACTTTGTATTGCAATTCAACATCTCAATACACGAAAGGCAGTACCCTGAAAGGCCATTATGGACATCCAAACACAGGAGAAGAGAATCACTAACACAAATGGTACTGTACTCCGTTCAGACTGTCAAACTTCCTAAGCTGGGGTGTCAAGACTTAGATACTACTATTTTTTAATAAGACTTAAAAAAACCCTAATCCAGGCTCTCTATGGGGAGAAGATACAGGGTAAGTGTAACTCTTGTTCCAAAGAATATGCATTCAAAGGAAGCCATAATACAGCCACATAAATGAGATGAAGGAGAGCCAACAGGTACCTAACATAGCATGACTTGTGTATCCTGGCAAGACAGGAGCAAACACCCTGATTCATGACGCTCATCTCCTCCTTCAGTGAGTCAAAACCAAATCTTCATCCTTATTTTGCTTTTCCTACTTTAACTTTTCCAAACAATGTAAAGGCTTGTTCTCCTGGTCAAACAGGTCTCAAATACAAGAATTTCTGTTGCTCTGAAAAAAACTCTCTGAAGGAAAATTCTGTTTCCAAGCATGTTCAGGGAGAAATGGTAAGACTATATGCTACAGGTTGGGACTATTATGATTCCTTCACTAACATTTTTCTCAATAGCCAAAAATATTCATAAACATGATGACAGAGTTTGACATAAAGAGGTTGCTTCTCTACCCAAAATTTCACAGCTATGTCTTCAAAACTGGTTATTAATTAACCTCCAGAAGTCATTATGGAACAAAAGGACACACACATTTATCCTATTTAACCTACAGCAAAGGCATAGTTTTATTTCCACTATGACCAATGCTCAAGCGGCCACTATCATCAGCTACCACCCAAGCAATGGGGACTCAGAATACCTAAATACCAAGAAACTGAGTAACTTTCAACTCAAACCACTCTATAATTCTATGACAAGCATAGTAAACAGTTTAATTTTAGAAATTAGCAATATATTATTTCTTTTCACACTGCTATGATGGCAATTGCTACCAAAACTTTTTAAGCTTTTCTTTGTTAATCAGAAGACAAACTATCTCAAACTATCAGGAAAAGCAAACATCTGTATATTGCTCTGAGACTTAGAGTTTATAACAACATACTTGTTCTTTAGACAGACAGCATTTTTATCTCCATTCAATGCTATGCTCAGAGATCAGAAAGGTCAATTGGAAGCTAACAAAACAGTACTTTGTAAGGCTTGAGCACAACCATCTTTCTCTTCAGCTTCCTAAATGGAAGGAATAGGAGGAAATAGGAGAGTGGAGCTACTTCAAGCAGCCAAGGTACTCAGAACAATTGTGACTATACTCTGAACATAACTAAATAAACACACAACATGAGAAGAATGATCTATTTATTATGTAACTGAGCCTTGGGTCAACATTCAATAAGCAGCTACATGGAGAAAGTCATAAAGCAGGAATAAAAAGGACATGCTTTTTCTGTAAGAGGTTAAGAAAATTGTCTAAACAATTCTTCAGGAGTCCAAAATTCCACACAAAAGTTTCTTGTCAGGTTTCACAGATGCATATTGACTGGCACTGCAGGAGAGAGGGAGGACAATGGAGAAAATATACTTTTAGATGGTAATCCTGAAGAAGTCCATCCCCTTAGAAATCCTTCCCGGTCCTGCCAGCAGCTGTCTATATGTACATTCCACAGAAGTGCCTTTAAAACAAAGCTCTGCTGGCAGAGATGTGGGTTCAGGGTACTCTGAGGGATGCCAGCCTTGCTAAATGCATCTTCTGAAGCATGGTGAAGGAGTGGGGTGACATTGGCTGAAGGAGACTGTGACATTCCAGTCACTTGGCACTGGTTTGGGAGACCTGCTCCCAAAGGCAGCCTCCAGTGCTGCATGAACTTAAAACTATACCCAAAAAATGACAGGGCTCACCTTAGCAATTTCATAGCACATCTTGCTGTAACCCTGTACTGGTGGAGATCATTCAAGTTTTCATTCTTCTGTCTCTGTCTGCAAGTAGCCATAAGCATTTCACTCACACAGCACTAAACCCTTTTGGTTACTGTCACAGCTTATGTATTCAGCTCTAGCACAGTCCTTGAGAAGTGTGATTTTGGGAAGACATACAGGTAAACCTTCCACCTAAACTGAAATTGCCTGGGAACTTGGGGGAAAAGCAGATAATAAATCCACAATGAGACTTTTTGAGTACAGTACAAGCCATGTAGAAACCATTTTAAGTAAACCTCAGGCTTCCTCCAGTATTTTTTGTTGGGGCAATGACTACCGGTAGGACTGTCTTTTTGAGTTACAGCACAGCAGTAAACAACCTGACATGAGCTTAAATCCAGGCATGGCATCTTCTTATTCCTTGTGAAAGAAGATCCAGGAAGGGCAGGAGAACTTCTCTTTGTACAGATGCATACTGGAGACTTGAGCCTTCAGTCAGTCTGGGATCAGAAACATTAGCCTTGTAAAGTTCTATCTCCCCTTGTACATCACTCACAGCATTAGATTTAACCAGGGAGTCATATGAGATTATCTCCACTCAACCTGCAGACTGATATCAACCCCCGCCTTAGGGCAAGCATGTGATACTCCTGATGTCTCACACAAAAGGGGGGGGGAAGGAGAAATTAAAGAGGCAATTTCCTTAGTTCTGGAAAGCATATTACTAGGGATCATTGATCTTCCAGTCATGACCTGGGAAGAAGCATTTGCCAGTGTTGGATATGCTTAATCCCACAAGGATAGCTGGCAGCAAATGCACAAGTTAGAGACCAACAAGGGGGACAATCTCTTAATTTCTCTACAAATAGGCAACATTCCTCAGCCATTATAGCCAGAAAGCAGCATCCTGCAGCACAGCATCCTGCAATGTGGTGGAAAGACAGCTGGCAAACTCTGTGACCTACCTCCAGTTTCAACACGCTGAGAGGTAATTTAATAACTTACTGTCTTCAAGGCACCCTTGAACCATGAAGAATGTTTGTCTTGTCATCATGGCAGGGATGCACCTACCACCTATGCCATTTGGTTTTTGAGACTTCAAATTCTTGAGAATCATATTTTTTAGTGATGTCTGGGAGAAAAGAACATTTTCCCATATCTGATATCAGCCTGTCCTCTATCTGAGCATAAGCAAGGTCACCATTTGTCATATGACACACAGCAGTAGAAAAAAAAAATTAGATTACAGTGAAGTGACAAAGTATATCCCACCTGACTGAACAGTCACACAGTATAGATCAAAAGACTTTTTTCTCTTTTAATATAATCACAAAATAAGATAATAGGGAGGTGAAAACATGAAGTTGTTAAACAAAATGCCTGAAAGCAAACAAGATATTTCAAAAGCAGGGAAAAGTCTTGATTGTAGTTCCTCATTGTCCATTACACACCCAGCACAGGAGTATGCTCCTAACACCAACAGTGCAAAAATGTCTCCAAACTCCAGGATTTACAGGGAGCGCATACATTGTTCAAACAACTCAGGACCCAGAAGAAAACCCATTGTTTTGAACTAGTAAGAACATCTGGAATACAGCAAATACTGAAGGAAGTCACCTAATTGCTTTTCTCGCCACTACACTGCTACCAAGAACAAAGCAGTATATAGTATCTCAGATTCTCTGTGGGATGGGAACTGAACACAGGACACAGTCTCTCATGTTCACAAGTTTAATGTAACATTCTGCAATTGCTGTTTTGAGACTGACAAAAATGTCATTTGCCAAATACAAACATAATTTTTATGTTTGTTTCACACCTACATTCTGCTCAAGTAAGTACATAATGACCTGTGGATAGGAACAGCAGCAGCATTTTCATAATGCAGTTACATTTGCTTTAATAAGCAATAATATTACTTACTCTAATAAAATAATTTCTGTACCTGTAGGCCAATCCAGTAATATTGTCACATGACACTGCAAAACAAGTGCTATACCAGGGTTTATATTGTTCTCTTTATCACACTTGCCTTATTATTAAAGAAGCAACAAAAAGAAATGTTGCAAAACAGCTCCTCTGACAGTCAGCATTTTTCTTCTGTCTTTGATGCATTTCCCCACCACAGTTGTCACAGCAACGACACATACAGAAGCAAAGTCCCACAAGAGGCAGTAACAAAATAAATAGCAATCCCAAGGCTGCGGAGACTATAAAACCGATTTCATAGTAGATGGCCTGTAATTCAGACAAAAATAGTGGTAATAGCAGGTATCACACAGTAACTGCAATCAGCATAGAGAAAATAATTAAAAATCAAACTACAGACTAAACCATCTACAAAGTTACTGAGGTTATGCACTTGGTATATTTTTGTCAATAATTGACAACTTTTCTAACAAAAAGATACATAACATTGTAGATGCTGATAGCTAATATTTGGCTAGAGTATTAGCTAAGCAAACTACAAGACTAAGTGCTAAGAGAAAAGTAGGTTCACAAGAAATAAATGCGAATCAATGCAATGGAAACAGGTTAAAAATGAACACGTCTGAATTCCCAGACCACAAATTTACTGTTTCTCACATCTGTTTCCAAAAAGGCTCCACAAATGTCAGCGGGACTAACTACAGTGACACCTCATTAGGGGGAAAAGGAGGCTTAGCTTTTTCTCCTTTTTATCAGTTAAGAGTAGAAAAATTCGTATGAACCCCAAAGGGAAGTATTTCACTGGATGATTGATCACAGTGGTAGAGGTTTCTCCAAACTGCTGAATTTAAAACTGCTTAGAGACTGGAAAACATGAAGAAGCAGGTAGATTTTAAGATCTCTCAGGTAAAGACATTTATTCTGCTGCCAAACAGCAAAGCAGCAGCAACTAAAAAGGACATTTTCAAAAGGTGGCAGGAGTGAAACGGAAGGATGCAATACAATACCCTGACTTGCTTTCACACTGCAAGAGCCCAGGGACTAAGAAGCTGTGCCAGGCAGCCCTGGCACAGCCCTACACAAGGCAGTGTGGCTCCCAGGGGAGAAGCTCTGAGGTGGCCGTGCTGTTTCCACCTGAAACCAGACCAGGGAGGTGTCTGCGTGCAGAGATAGACAGCACAGCGTGGGCATGCCCCAAGGGTCCTTCTTCCCTGATAAATTTCTCTTCTCCTTTCCTTTCTGAATCTTAGGAGAACTAATTCTCACACTAGTACTTTGAGCCCTCTTCTTTTTACAGATCCACCAGCACAAGGGCAACATCGCAGCAAAAGGAAGAAATTGAGGCTGTGTAACTATCCTGCAAAATAAGTTGGAATTTCTCACAAGATATCAATCATGCTCTAGTTCCAGCTTTGCTGATGCCCTTCCTCTCCATCACTAATTACCAACTGAGCCAAATACAGCACCTACCACCACTAGCAGAGTTGCAAATTTCTGCCCTAATTACCAATTCTAGGATGAAAACTATTTTTTAAATTATTATTATTAACTGCTCGTTAAAACCTGTGCTTCCTTCTTAAGAATATGAACTAGATGCTTGAAAGAAGAATTTGACTAGATTTTGCAAAAGAATTACTATTTTCTAGCTAGCTGAACACTTCAAAAATTTTGACAGCATACATTATTTTAAGATAGGTTAGATGAAAAAGCACTATTTAAAGTAACATTAAAAATGGTTACGGATATTTTAACAGAAGCAGTGCAGACATGATTAGTTTCTTTTCAAAGCTGTACATCTACCATAAGGCATTACCTGAAGAGTCAGGACAACATTTTCTGGCTGTGGAAGTCAAAACAAATGGAGAGTGTGTATAATACACAGGCAGCATGCACAAAAAACAAATCCCATGAATAATGAATAATTAACCATGACTAGTCCATAAGAATTAACAACACAGAAACAATAACAAACAAGCCACTAAAGTAAAATAATGCACAGAAGCACCATTAAATAATTATGGAAGAATATTTACAATAAAACACATAGCAGCTGTTTTATCGTTTCCTCAGTGAGTAAAAGAAATCTAGGATTTGTCCAACAAATACTTCCAAGTTAATACAGTGACAGAACAATTACTTCCACATTGAGCATCTATTTCATATCATTCCCAATGTATCTCACAGAAGGCCAGAGATCGCATTATTTTCCAGTTTGGTGATTTCTTCGTGAATTCCACCTGTCATAACTGATATGATATTCTTGACTAACTTTTTGTTTTCAGTGCTTATTTTATTTTAGTAGCTCCAGTAGCAGTTTTAGGAACCTAATACATTACACACAAAATGCAACCTCACTTGTAATTAACCATGTAGAAGTTTAATTTAAATTGTTCAAAAGAAAACAAGAAAAGGCATTCAAGAAAGACTGAATAAATCTATTTAACAGTTCTTACCTATTTTCTTATCTGTAAAACCAGAAAAACACTGAAAACTAAATATTCAATGTCAGGAATCACAGAAGAATCCAATTTCCCCTTTGTTTCCACAATGTAAAATTAATTTCTTGTATTTTCCCCTTCATCTCTGCATGACAAGCTCACAGCTCATAACGCTTTCCCCTTTCTCCTAACTGGAAGAGAAGCAAACAAACTAAAGATGGCAAGACCCCTCAACCCAAAGTCTGATGTGTGAGAATCAGAGTGTTCAAGTTTCAGCGATTTCTTTTTCAGCATCATACCTATCCTTTTGAAACTGCTACTGTACAGTACTACTTAAAATGTTCAAAATCATATTTTGGACATATTAACATATTTTGTCCTATATTAATGGGAGGATAACTAATGCTTCCCCTCCCTTATAAATCTGGTACCAAATATGATTTTGAACGTTTGAAGCAAGCAGCGTCCAGCAGAAGTGAAGCAATGGCAGCAGCAGCGAGCTGGCTCCCCTGAGCAGGCACGGCTCAGCTGCTGGGCTGTCCTGGCAGACTGCTGCCCCTGGCAGGGCACGAGGGATATTCATGGTTAGAGTCCAACTGGGAACACCAGGACACACAGCACAGGAGCGGGAAGGGCCTCCTGGGTCACTAACACATTCTATAAGTAGGTTAAAAAAATGAGACAGAGGAATGACAGCAGAAATTTAACAGGATAAATAGGAGCAGCAGATTTCCTGTTCCTGCTACTGAAGGGCTGCTCTCAATGTTTAGTGAGCAAGTCTTCTCACATGCCCATTTCGGCCCCCTTGCTTCTTTGCTAGCACAACCTTTTGCCCAAGAAGCAGAACATTTTTCCTAGTGCTTCCTCTCCAAATATATTTTAAAAGAGTAATCACACCTCTTAACTCCTTTCCTAAGCTAAGCAAACTCTTCCAGTTTCCTCTGCAGACACACAGGCTTCTCAGATCACCCTAATGGACAATTTGCTGAACTCATCCTAGGCTTGAATTCATTCTCCCTGAATTTGAGTGATCAAAACCATAGGCAAACATTTCTAACTACTTATCCACACCCTTCAACAACATTCACACTTCCCTATTTCCATTGTAAAGTTCTCCAGCGGCACATCTACAGCCAAGCTGGCTGCTTCACAGCTCTCACTGATGCTTCTGTCTTCTGAAGGACACTCTACTTGTCCTCATATATTTTCCTCTTCCAAATTTGTTTTAAAGTTTTTCACTGTATTCAGGCCAGAATTTGGACTGATAAATGGCCTGTATCTGTTCTTCTGCTTAAGCACTCCTAATATTTTAGCTGCCACCCTATAATCACATCCCCTATAAAGGACTAGTCTCAGATTTCTCATAACTAGTTACTTAATACTATGCTTGCAGTCATGGACACCATCTATGGTCTAACAGTTTTGTCCCAAGACTCTCCCATCCAAGCCGTACCTTACATTCTTTCCTGGGTAAGCAGGAACATTTGTGATGCACTGCACTCTAGAGCCCCACCAAACAAGCAGATGGGATCAGCAAGAGTCACTTGATGCAGCATAACAACAATGCCCACACACCACGATGTCATGCAGCACTCATCAAGCTACTGGAGGAGTAGGCTTGTGTCAGGAAGACATGGAAGCATCCTGATTCATGGCAATAGCTCAGTGTCTGTGTGCAAGTGCCATACTCATCCTCCTGGTGAGTACACCATACTGCAGGGACCAGAAGCAAGCAGCTCATGTGAAGTAACTTGTCCACTGTCTGGGTACAGTTAATTTCCTACTGCAGAAACTCAACTCCTGATACTGCTTCAAAAGCCAAAGGCTGTGCTCCAGAACAGCCTAAAGATAAGACACACATTCCATCCCTTTTTCTTGCTAATATATAAATAATATATTTGTAACATAAATTTGTCTTTTTTAAACAATAGCTGAAGCTTACATGAGACCTATGCAGTAATGGTTCTAAGTTTTTTAAAATAAAAGCAGTATTTTTCAATACAAAGAGCCTTCAATCTTTGTGCAACAATCACATTACAGCTGGAATTTACAAGTCAGCCTTAACTATGAGTAGCTCCTTTACAGTGGCTTGTGGAATTTTCTTAGTAATTGGTCCCACATTCTTCACGAAAACATCATACTTGTTATTCAAAAATTTCATATTTGTATCCTATTCATACAGTTTTAAAATACTAATTCCTGGTTTAGAAACAAAACTGAATTTCAAAGTCATAATTTTCATTATTTTATGCAGATACACATAGACAATTTACCTTTTGATAATCGCCCTGTGTATTTCCAAACTGCTGCTGTGCTAGTTTTCTGATGAGATCTGAAAATAAGCAAGAATATTCCAGAGTTTTAAACAACATAATTTATAAAAGCAAAGGAAGAGAATAGTATGAATTCTACTGTTAGGTAGGCAATGTGAAATTAATAACAGAAATCAACAGCATAGGCAAGTATTTAAGTGTCCCCATAAATCTGTCTAGTAACAACATTTTTAATAAACTATGTGTTTTATGAGCTCACAGGAATATTGCCAGGTTGTCTATCAATTAATCAGTTACCACTGAAATACAGTGAAGGTTTTTCTGAGGTCATCCTCTGTACCATAAAATCATTATTAAAAACTCATCACACATGCATCAATTACTTGGACAATGTCTTGGGTGTCAGCTTTGCTTTATGTTTATGCCAAGTACATACATGCATAAATATATATACACACACACAGAATTAATACATAATGTGCAAAACAAGGATGCTAAATGATGACTTCTTCACTGAAGGGTACAAAGAAGAAGACCCTTATCTTGCCCACATTATCCAATCTTTTTTCCCCTTTATATATTTTTTTTTTTTCTTTTTTGATCTCTGGACCAACAGTCAGTATGTAACACCACCAAAACAAATCAGGAAGCCTAACATGATACTATTTACTGCGCATCGATCCAATCTAACTTATTCACAATATAAAAAAAATACAGCAATCACCAAGAAAACAAAGTAGGAATTTAGCATAACTAGTGCCACCTTCAGTAAGCCCTGGCAGCTGCAACAAATGGATCGCTTTTTTGAGACATCACTGGCCTAACATTATTGAGGTTTTGACAACCCCATGGGAACTAAGCTGGGACCTGTGGCTCCCAGTCACTTCTGTGACACCCTGCACTTGAAGGAGAGGGGCAACACCAGCTCTGCAGACCCTCTGCCTCAGAGAAGCACCAGTGGCTCTGGGCATGCTCCATGCTAGGATGTGTAAAAGCAACAGTGTTTGGATGCTTGGGAGAAATAATTGACTAAACTGGTCTCCTCTGATGAAGAGGAAGCACATTAGGAAGGAGCACACTACAACTCCAAGAGGTCAAGGGGGAACTCTATCCCCCATGTTCATACAGAGTTGGACTTCATCTACTATTGCCCTGTTTTTAGTCTCTCCATGTGCAAATGAACATAGCTGATAAAAAGCTGCAGTGAGTTACCTAACCTGGGGATCAATAAAGGACCTGAAGGTGTGAAACTGACTGTTCACCTCCCAGAAATCCAAGGCCTCTCAGAATTTACTGCAGCACTTGTGAAATGCATTCAGGGAGGGCATAGAGGCTGTGATCTCCCTCCTCTCACACTCCACACCTGCCTCAGGAACACAAATTCCTAAGCAAGCAGTGTCCATAGTTCTCCCTCCTCAACACCCTGCAGTGAGAACATGGACTTGACTGATCTGCAAATTGAAGAGATCCTGAAGAGTTCCTCATAGAAAACTGTCCAAGGAAAGAAAACACACAACAGCAAGGCACCAACTGCTGGTTTAAGGCAGGTAATCCCTGCAAGGGAGCTGCAGCCAGCAAGACTGTCAGTTAAAAAATAAAGATATGTTAATGCATCACTGAAGTGCCAAGCCACAAATACTTCCTTGGATGGAGAGTACATTCCAAAATACTAAAAGTGCTGGTAGTAGGTAAGCAAGGACTCTATGCTGAGTCAACCTCCTTTTGGAAAGACCAAACATAAAGTACAAGATAAGGCTGAATCCCACAAGAGCAATAAAAGCAAAACATGTAGAATAAGCACTTGGGAAGCATAAAAGAGTTATGATCCCCTGCAATTCCTTTCAAGCTCTGCATCTTGGGAGTCACGAGACTGCTGAAGGAAGGGGCACACACCACTGCATGGGCAACACACAACTGATCCACTGGGGCAACTCTGAAACATCTCACATGCTGGAAGCAGCAGAGTCCTCCCTGAAGAGACCACCCCACGCAGCAGCAGTGTTTGCCCAAAAGTTTTAGCAACAAGGAGATACAAAGCCAAGTGAGGTAAAGCTGCACAAACCCCAAAGGTGTAATTTACACTGGTTGTTAGGCAGTTTCTTCTTCAGCATTGGTAACATTTCTTTCTTCCTGTTGATAGCTATATTACACAAATAAATTTCATAGAAATATTGCTACATAAAATAATAAATGCAATTTTTAAATTTTTTTTTTACAGCTAGATGGTTTTCAGCACACAGGAAAAGAGCTAAAACAACTCTCTTGTTTACATATTGATTCACTAATTTAGCATTGTGTGACAGCCACTGATGAAAAACTTTGACCAGCTTAAATTAGAAAATTAGAATATGATAGGAAGGAATAAAAAGGGAAAGCTTTTGTAATCCTGTGTATTAAGCAGCACAGACTATCTGTGTGCAGGTGATCAGATGCAGGAGCCAACTGCCCAGGATGCTGTGGCATCACTCTCCTTGATGCTACTCTGAAGGCAACCAGAAAAGCCCCCATCAACCTGCTCTCACTTCCAGGCTGCTCCTAACTTTGAGGTTCATCTTGCTTTGGAAAACAGTTAGACTTCATGTCTGAAGGTTCCTTCCAATGTGATTTTTTCCAAAGTTATCCTGAAATCACAATGACATTCTATTATAAGTTATTTAGTGCATTAGTGAAAACACAGCCAGGAAGCATGTAAGAAAGCAAGATTTCATTATTGACAAAAATGTCTTTTGATACGTTTCCCACTGTTGCCAATTGGTACAAGAAAATCTTACAAGCATTAGCTTTTCCTGTTAAATAAAAATTGAAGGTGTTTACCCATTCTCCTAGTTGAGTGTCTGTCCCCACAGTAAGTTAAACTTTAAAAGAAAAACTCAAACATACTATATGATGTTTTACATATTTGTGTAAAAACGTACATGCACACACACGCGCATATATTTATAGATGTCTGTTGGCATACATTATGCATATGAAAGTAACTACTCAAGAGATACAGAATGGTTGAGAGTGGAAGGGACCCCTCAAGATCATCCAGTCCAACCTCCCAGCTCTGGCCACAGTGACCCCTCGCAGGTTACCCAGGGCCATGTCTGGTCAAGTTTTGAGTATCTCCAAGGAGAAGAGACAATACATTAAAAAAACCAAACCAAACCAACCCAACCCAAAACTTGCCCTGATTCCTTGTGATATGCTTTTATTGCTCAGAGTGCTCCTGATTCACAGTTTTATTTACATTGTTTCCATATTTTATAGCCTGTGAGTAAAAAAAATTGGCAGTAGTCAACCTGAATACACTACGACAAACTTAGGCAGAAAATAGCACTTTGTATTTTTTTTTTTTAATTTAGAGACTCTAAAGATTGCTCATCAGAAAGTAAAACTCTTTTAGGTTTAATAATAAACAAGAAAGCCTGAAAATAGGTACAAAAGGTTCCCACATGAATTGAATAAGTTTAATAGTAAGAACAATACAGGTTTCACGCACAACACAATGGTTGCTACACAGCTCATTATTTCCCCTTAATTTTACACAATGTGGGATTGCCCTGCTGAATAAAGATTCACTACTTAGATTACTTTATAATGATTTTTCAGAAGTAACCTGATGCTTCAGAGTGTTTTTCTAACCGGGCAGCACACAGTGATTGACCAGTCTTTACCATTAATTTATTATTTCAATAGCTTTCAGTATTAACAGGATTAGACACATCCTCAGTTGATTAATTTCAAATTAAATGTGGAAGTTGTATATATTCCCATTAAAACCAAATGTGAGATTACCTGCAGTTACTCACATTCTGTAGGCACAAATAGGCCTTGGTGAATTCACAGCACTAAAAACCTCCCAGCTCATTGCAGGAGAGTTGGACTAGGTGATCTCTAAAGGTCCCTTCCAACCCAAACCACTGTGATTCTATAGGTTTTACTGCACATTAATCACAGTTACTACTGCAGAGCTCAAGGGTTAAATGAGGAGACTTCCTGTGCCAGGTACTGCGTAAACAGAGAGGAGCTACATATGGCTACACTGCTCACTGTAGCACAATGAAAAGACAGCTCAGCTCACATTTTATGCAGCTGGGGATTTTGGCCTGCTTTTATGAAGCACCTTTCCTCCCTAGCAAGAACACTTCATCTCTAGCATTCAAATAAGCTTTTATTTACAACTGAATTCAGGTAACACCACACAACTCTCTCTTGCATTATTGGCAAAGTGCCATCTTGAGGCTGATTTCTGTTTCAAATATAAAAGAGTTAGAAAGGTGTTATAAAAAGTGGTGTCCTTTATTTTCAAATTAACTGGATTATTCTGAAAACTTGGCTTGACCAGCTGTACACATTGTTTCACAGGACCAGTAATCCACGGCTTTAGCACAGAACACATTTTATCATTAGGGTTAAAGAGATTTACCTTGTGAGGCTCATTTACACAGCTAATTACATTACTGCTTTGCTGACTCCTTCCTGCTCTCATCACACAGGCAAAATGCCATCTGCCCTAGTAAATCTAACTAGCCAGATGAACTGTTAATTTACCAATGTAATTTGTGAAGAAATATTAAATACCTCTGAGGATCTCCAGTTAAAAAACCATAATCACTAACTCCTGAATTGCAAGAGTATTGTGTATATACACTCAATACCTCATTACTCTGACAAGAAAATGAGGTTATCACTAAGTGTGCTTCTTGCAACTGCTCTACAGAAAGGGATAGCAAAAATACTAGAGATTTAAAAATAAGTTGTCTAGCTACTAAGTAAAAACATAAATTAATTACAAATTCTTCTGCCAAGGAAGCTTTTCAAATCAGGTGACAGGAAAATAGTCGCAGTAAAACCTTTGAGAATGCTATGCTTCCACTTCACTCAAAAAGTTCCATTGAGACAGTTCAGCTGTAGTGCAACTCCAGCATTAATCAAATTATGCCAGAAATTAATGTCTTTTTATGCATAATATAATATATTAGGCTTCTATTCTAAAAGGTCTTCAAACAAGCCAATAAGAACCATGACTGAAGCATTCATATCACACAAAATGGAGAATTTTTCCAAACAGGAGAATTACATAGACAATAAAAATGATCAATTAATAGCTACTTTATTGCTATCTCATTTTCATGTATAAAAAAATATTTCAGTCCATTCCTGTTCATCTGTAATGAACAAAATCAATGGACTACATACACACTGAACAGTCCAGAACCTCTCTAAATACAGGTCAATTAGTCAGAAATTAATGAATTTAAATTGATCCAAACTTGGTGTTTTTTTCCTAATTAGGAGTCACACTAATGAATATCCCCTGAAAGGCCAAGAAAACCGGGAAAGCCTTTTGGACTTATCAGAGACAAAAACCTTCTAGGTGTCTTATGGCAAGTTTTATGGCAAATTCAGTTTATTGACATTTTAAAATATTTGCTTTGGCTTGAGTGGGCCTTTGGTTGTTTTCCCAAAGCCTCAAGCCAATAGCCTCTGCTGTGGTCAGATTTGGTCCCATTGAAGAGGTCTCCTTCATAAGGTAAGCCAGGGTTACCTTTGGTCCCCTTTACTGTCACTACCCCCATTATGGCTCTGCTCACTCTTGCTGTCCATAATCCTACAGCACTGCTTCCCTCTGGTTCCACTGCAGAGCAAGGTGAGAGCTCAGGAAAGCTGATGGCTGAAGAATCCATCGTGCACAGTTGGTGACTGCAGAGAGGGAGGGCCCTGACACACTGCTACCCCTGTAAACTCTGTGCCCTCTGTGCAGAGCAGGAAGGAAACTCACTCTGTAGGACAAGTGGGAAATCACATAGACAAGGAGATATTCCCAATTCCCACACAATAAGAGATCACTTCGGTCCACAGATAAGGAATCTAATCCAAGCATTCACTCGTGCAGTCTACACCATTCTTTTTCAACTTCAGATTGAAAAGTTTCACTCCCCTCTTCACAATATCTTCCTCAGACAGATCTGGGACATAGCCCTTGTCCTTAAACTAAGGAAAAAGCCCCAGCCTCCTTAGACAATTTCTCCCCCTTTTCTTTAGGCAAGGTCTCTCTCTACAATTCACAGGGGTTTTTTTCCACTGAGTTACTGGGAACATTTGGCAAATTCAGCTTCCACCTTCCTGTCCTACACAAGAGGCCATTCTGACCCTCTTCCCTTCAAGCACAGCTCCCGAACAACACACTGACCTTCCCTTGCTTCTGTAGCCTACACACAAGACCACCTGCTTCCATTACAGAGGTGGTGAAAGGAAATTCTCTGTTCAACCATCTGTTCATGTGCATTAAAGAAATAATGAGAAAAAAAATCACCATGCCTTTTGGACAAGAAAAAAAGGCAAGTAAGAAAGGAACTTTGCTACTGTACATCACTACTAATGTGCAAAACAAAGCCCTAGAACCTGTTATTCCACAACGCCCTGAACAATTTGATTGAATGGAGGACAAAACCAAACAAATACATACTAAATTGCTTAAGTATTTTAACCTCTCATCTGCTCTGGCAATCTGTCTGGTGACAACCTTTTTCTGCCTTCAGTATGCAGTTTGCTCTCATCACCATGATCATTGTTCAGTCCCATTCTTTGACTCTGCATTCTTTAATCAGATGTTGTTATACTACAGCACTCTGGCTGTCAGAAAATCCAACAACACACAACGTGACACAAGCAAAACCACAGAAAATACATTTTTAAGGTCTTGGCAGACTTGTAAAGCATATGCTGCTTCATTCATAATCGAAAGGACAAGCTACCAGACCATCTAGAAATCCACCTTATCTTATACTGCATGCAGTGTGGGGCAACGTGAGAGAGAGCAGAGAGATGGAATATGAAGTAGGTAATGAAGAGATGAACAGCTACGAGCAGGATTGAAACTGTAGGAGTGGCCTAACAGGGAGAGCTTTAGACAGAGCACAGGTAGGACTAAACATGGTGGAACTGCTGAAGACAAGGAACTGCAGGGCAGCAACAGCTTCTGAAGTAACTAGAATGTGAAATTAAGGAGACTCCCTTTACTCCCTTCCTGATAGAAAATAACATTGGTCCACTGAAGGAATAAATTATACAGCAGCAGATCAGACAAGAGTTACAGCGAATAAACTTCATTCATACACACAAAAAAGTTCCCTATTTCCCAAAATTGGAAGTTATTAGTTAGGAAGACCAAAGAGGTAATTTAAGTCTTCCACAGGAAATCTTCACACCTTAGAGCTGCCCCAAACTTGAGGTTATGAACTTGAGGTTACTCTTTAGTGCAGTCACATTTTCTCTTCAGGCACATTGTGTTTAACGTGCACAGACAACATTAAAGAGCCTGGCCAAGGAAAAAGTTTGAAGGAAAAAAGAAATAGCCACAATATCAACCGTTACAGGACACATAGAATGAAAGATTTCTCCTTTGAAAATAACCTTTTCAGGGGCTTTCTAGTTGCTCCTTGCTCCAAAGAAAGTTCTGTTCTTGCTGAACAGTTTTGGAAGAAGAAAAAAGAGAGAGAAACCTTTAGAAAAATCCTTCCTTAGAAGGCTGCAATGAATTTGCATGCATCACACAGACACAAAATGAAGTCGAAAGCTTTGAAGAAGTATTCCACGCAGAAACTGCATTCTCTCTTTTTCTGAAGGCAACAAAAGTTCTGTAGCACACTGTTTGTGCAACGACAGCTATTTTTTGCCACTTCTTTTGTTTGCAGTAGCTACCTCCAGTTCTCCCTAGGCCACCATCTGGTAAGGATTTACAACAGATTACAGGCAAGATTTAACTTGGTGCACTGTCCATGTTTGTCTGGCTTAGCACACTGCACAGGCTGAGCAACTTCTTGATAGGTTGGGGTGTGTAGACATATTAGACTTGTAACTTTGATTGAGATTGAAGTACTAAATATTTATACTGTATGAACAACATTTTTCCTCTTCCTTTATCTGCTGTAAATTGAGGAAAGCACAGAAAATCCTCTCTTGCATAACTTGGTTTATTGGAAATATGAACACAGATAACTAATTGGGAATGACATGCTGGAGCCCTGCTGACCAGATTACCCCAGTGACTGGCATTCTGTCTGCTTCCCTGAGACTCCTCAGAATTCCCTTGCTCTGCCTCCCCATTTTTGCAAGGGCCACAACTTTCTATGTATGTTTGATAAGTGGGGCATACATATTGGTTCAAAGTACTACTCAGACCACTACTTCACTCAAAAATCAAAGCAAAAATAAAGGTTGCTACTCTGAAGACAGCTAATTAGGCCTGATGCTTGGATTTATTTGCTATAGGTACAGGCAGGCATCTTTCAGCTAAGTTAAACAGCCAAAGCAATACTTAATAGTCATAACAATATTCACATTCACAACTGTAATCACATTTTAGATGTGATTTAATGTTACTATTTTTAAAATAAAATAACTTAGTATTTTTTTGTCAAAAGATAGATCTTGACTATGTTATGATGCAAAATAAGTCATAATTTAATCACAGAAGTGGTTTTAGATAAGAAATCTATCTGCTTATTGAAAAATATGTCAAAGTAGGTTTGTAGGGCTTTTTTATAACTGGCAGGCTTACGCTAAGATGTGTATACTGATAGATTAGTCAGCTTAAACTACAGTGACTGACATTTGTGGCAGCTGGTTTCCCTTCTAACATGAAGATAAGTCCTTTTGGAAAAAGAAGTATTCTCAAAAGCTTTAATACCCATTTGGAAAAATTTAATACTGTTGAAAGGATTACAAACCCCATTAAAATTAATATTTATGCATTTTATTTTGCTCCAGCAACTTTTGAATAGTGCATATTCACTTGGAAAATGCACCACTTTTGTTAAGATCTGAAAGTCAGACAGACCATCTTGAGAAGCAAAAACAACAGTGAGAAAAAGGGAGAGGAAAAAAATAGTAATTGTCATAATTTTCAATGTAATTAAACATTGACTATGAGGGCTGTGGAAAGATTTGTTGCAAAAATATATCAAATCCTTCTTACTTCAGCTGACATCATTCAAGAAAAAACCATCACTGAACAAGACTTAGGTTGTTCTGTGCACAACCACCTAAGCAAATCATCAAAAATAAGAGCACTAGGCTGTGCTATATTATTATGATGGTCTGTAACAAAGAAAAGAGAGATAAAATGACTGCTTTTCCAGTAACAGGCAGTATCTGTACAGTATTTCAGGATTAACTCAAAAAGCTTCATAACAGCCAAGGTGAAGGAATTCAGAAGTCCCTTAGAAGCTTGTGAAAATGTTATTACATTATGTTCAGTGACATCCCTCCTCCTTCACCTCCCCATCACTTCCGCGAGCTACAAGTTAGTGCTGAATCTCATTCTCATTTCTATGTGGATAGATAAGCCTGTAAAAATCAAACTAAGGGGAAGGATAGACAACAAATTAGTTGCCCCTGGTAAGTTGGGAAAACGGGAAAACTATGAAGCCTCAGCAGAATTGCCTGAAAACCCATAAAATGTCTGCAGTTGCAGGTAGTTTTCATGGTACACATTACCAGACAATGTGGCTGACCCAAAACCTGTTCTGTCCCACTTCTCACTGTGGAAGATGCTGCAGGTATGCTCTGGAAGTCTCAAACAAGCTATCACACTTTTACTGGTATCAAAAGTACAATAGTGCTAATTATCTAAATATATGCATTTCTAGAACATGGTACCTTTGCTTTTTTCTTTAAAAATATGCAAACCCTACCGATGACGATTCTTTACTTAGAACGACAAACAAACAAGGCCATCCTGTACCGCACACCCTTCCCTTCCTTGTAGTCAGGGCCCCTGGATTTAGCTGCATGCAGAACTTATTCCCTTATTCCACTGAAGCAGGGAATACTACTGATCAGCTCTCTGGTTGTACCTTGTGTCTCCCACTAACATCCAGAGATAAACAGAACAGGGTCAGGACAGTTTTAAGGATTACCCACGCTGTAACTGTCAGCAGGTTTCCTAAGTTCCTCAGTACTCCCCACAAAAAATACCCAACCCACTTACCAGAGACATTCCCACAGACAGAAAGCATGTAGCCGTCTCATTTGGAAGGGGGAGAAGGCAGGTTAAATTTGGGAAATATGAGCTGTCTTAATACCGCACAGCTGTAAGGCTATTTAATTTATGATTCTTATAGACTCCAAGATGCATTACTGTTTGAGGTACCCTGCGGGAATTACCACAGCCATCTGTGCTAATGCCACTTTCAAATACCCTTCCCATAGAAAGTAACCCAATGCCCTCAAACTCTACCTGAGGTTTGTTTTTGTTAGTTTCTCCCTTCTGTCCTAACAGTGTTGAAATTGTAACATTGAACTGTTGTTTTCCAATTGCTGTCAAAGCATGTTTTTTTTTTCTCCTAGGCACAGCTGGCAGGCAGTATTATACCAGATCAGGGCAAGAACTGAGGACACTGTAGAGAAGGGATTCCAGATGGGCATTAAGAGCAAAAATTTCAGATGATCAGCTATGCTACACTGATCAAAATATTACTTCCATATTTTCTATATAATACGTGTCTGAAAAAGAGATTCTTTGTTTATGTAATCCAGAAGAAGTGGACAGGAAGACATTAGAGAAGCCTTAACATTTGCAACTGTAGTTTTGCATGGTAGCCTCTAGTAGATAATCTGTATAAGCCTCCCCTTCTTAAACCTCTGTCTCCTCCCTGCCCACTGAAAAGTCCTTTTGACAAGCATCTGTTAGTCTGCTGTTTTGAATAATTCAGGGGAAAAATAATTACTCTTCTGATGCCTAAGAAAATTAAAAAGCCAGCCTCAAATCTGCTTCAGAAATGTTCTCAGACTGTTCCTGGTTTACATGGACATGTCACCAAGCAGAGCAGCTCTTAACTTCCCAACATGAAATGAGCAGTGATTTTCTTTAAACACTATTTCCTTAAATGTATATGAGTGGGCGGAGAAAAGAAGAGGCTAAATTATCTTGTATCTTCCTGCTGCTCCATCTTCCCCAGTATTTCCAACATTACACACGAGAAATTTCTTTCAATATATACACCTTATTACCAAATAAAGGAGCACTGTTCTTACCCCGGTTCCCCACAAATGGCACCACCACTCCTTGCTGTGTATAACACCTGTCACTGCATTTTACAGTGCACCTGTCACACCTGCATTTTTGATACACACACTTAAGCCACTATTCTAAATTCACACCACAGCTCTACTCACAGTTGTGGAAAAAAACCAGAGGAATGTGGTGAAGGCACTGACTGCCACTTGACAACAGAATTTAGCTAATCTAACAAGTCAATCTAACAGCTAACTTAGTAAAGGGCAGATATTGCTCTCGCCCTCTTCTCAGGTCCTGCACAAGCAGTTGCACCTGTGCTCCCAACCCAGTTCCAGGATGTAAGCTTTGAGAAAACTAACCCACCTGCACAGACAGGTAGCTATCAAACACTAAATCAAAAATGCAGTATCTCACATCCAAACTAAAACTGAGACCTTGCAAAACTGGAAAAATAGATATCCAAATTTAAGTTTTCATGAAGCATCCTAATGGCTATGGGTACCTCTGCAAAATTCTGTGGTGCTGGACTGCAGCACCTGCAGAGTCAAAGGCAGAGCATGATCCTTTCACCTTGTAGAGACATGCCCAACATTCCTGGGAAAGTCTTAAGTTTAAAAACAAAAGGGCACTACCAAGTACACATAACAGAGATTAGCTCCAACATCCAGACACGTGCATTTGTTTTTGTAGGGAAACTATGGAAGCAAAACTAACATAAAAATGGGCACCAAATAATTAGTTACAAAAGGCAGAGAAGCCAGTCTGACACACCCACAAAATAATTCTGCCTTATTGAGTTTAAGAGAGGGGATAATAAAGTGTTTTGATTACTTGCTTTAGAGCCTCACACTGAACACAGCCAATAGATTAAAAAAGTCACTATCCTAGGAGCTCATCAGACCTACCCAAAATAACAGGATTTTGCCTATGCATTTTCTATTACAGCTATACTAGCTACACCTAGAGTTTATTTTCACATCAAGTTACATGTTTCTTCTTTAAAATATATTAAAATAATTGCTGAATATACTTGTGATTTCTTACAGCGGTAACACAAGACTAACTTGCTGAATTTTGCAATCTGCAGCTGCTTTAAAGGCTGACTAGATGAGGAGAAAGAAAGACCAAAAGGGGTCAGACCTGACAGGACCTGACATTAAAATATTTAAGTTCTGATGCTCAGTTTGATTCTCAAACTGTTCAGTAAGCAAGGTTCCACAGTCAGAAAGAATTGAAAGGTGTAGTCCAGGACTAAAAATCAGCTTGTTCATGCTCTCCACAGACAAATAGCGCATTTAACTCTTCATACTATCTTTTGCTCAGAAAGCACCTGCATTCAACAGTTGATTTTTATATTAAAGTTGTACTCCCACTTCAGCAGAAATGCTTATCTAGAATAAAAGTCAGAAGCTGGTGCAAAGCAGCTGTAAGCTAACTGGTAAAGCTGTTCTGCAGTATGTTCAGCTACAGCAAAGTAAGGTAAACTGTCTTTTAAGTTTTTGTCTTACTTCACCTAAAAATAGGAGCGGGAGCTTTATTCCCAGCTTCTTTCCTTTGTGAACTCTTCATATTTTTGTTACAAGTCACAAGTTGTGAAGCTGAAGATTTGTTGGGCACATCCTGCTGGCAAGTGAAACCTCAGATTAACATCCTCTTACTGCAACTAACAACTGTTTCCATGGGAACAAAGACAAAACTATGATAATTCATAGCAGCCACAGCATCATACTGACCATGCCCTGTCTATACCAAGTTCACATCTGAAGGTTTCCAACACAACAGATGACACGCAGTCTCACTACCATCAACTGACATATTTATTAATATATCAATGCTGCAGTTTATGACAACTTCTACATAAGAGAAAAACGGATGATTCCTTTTGTTAGATGTCCTCTTTCTTAGCTAAGTGACAGAAGCAACTTGTAATTTTCCTATTATCATCTCTTTAAGTAGTCTTATTAACAAGAAAGAAAATTATGCTGTATCTTAAACAGTCCTCAACAAAAGGAATAGTGGCACAATCATTACCATGCAGGAACAAAGGCACACTGAGATGAAAGTGACTACTGAGCTTCAGGTAGCAAACCAGGGACCAAACAGTCTTTTCCACTCCAGTGTATCATTAACTCAAAGTGGCTGCTTACCTGAATTACAGTTCACACTTAAGTAAATTCACTCCCACTTACAGCAGTACATCATCTGGTAATGAGTACAAAAGTATTTGACTGGTGGAGCTGAAAGCAGAATCTATTTAGACTCACTGAACCACTGCAATCAGATACCCTAATTCACTTCTTTTGAACTAGTTTCTTGCCATATCCAAAGAGCACAGTGCTGGTCTTAAAGATTCAGCAATTTTAAAAAACTTCAGGCATTACAGTTCCTTGCCCTGGTTCTGTTACTGTACTTTACATGAGAAATCATTTAATCCAGTTAATAACTTACTTTTTAAATCTAAACTTAAAGCTGTATTTCCACAAACTTGATGGCATGAACAAATTTAGAAGGGAATAAGTAATTACTTATATACATGTAACTAAAAGAAAACCATCTTACAAAATATTTGACTGATTTTTTTCTTTAAATGAAGTGATTCCTTTCAACTGTTGAGGCTTAGCAGCATGCAGTTAAGAATAACATTTCCCAAAGACTCTCATATACTTCATATCTTGTTTTATTGTAGCAGTATAAAGCTCACACTGGCTGTCTTCCTAAAAGGCATACTTAGGACTGAAGGAGTATGAATATTATCCTGTAACATATTCAGCCCCATCAGAGCACTATTGCAAGATGACTTGCAAAGGCAGGACTATCTACCTGCAATTAG
Source organism: Pardalotus punctatus (assembly GCA_013400915.1). NCBI lineage: Eukaryota > Metazoa > Chordata > Aves > Passeriformes > Pardalotidae > Pardalotus > Pardalotus punctatus. The sequence continues at coordinate 136,326 of VZTX01025382.1, forward strand.
ACAATGCTATCACTGAAGTTCCTCCCAGCTAGGAGTACTAATAGGTTGGAATACTGAACATTGAGTACTTCCAAGTATTAAGAAAAGACATAAGACTACTAAGATCAAATGTCTAAGTGATTGCTGCCAAGTTTTGCACACAAATGGTGTTTCTCTGTGTTGTGGTTATATGCAATACACTGGGGCAGCAATTGGCTAACTCTTCAGAAGCACCAATCCCATCAGAACGGCGACATTTGAAAGAGAAACATCAAAAGGCTTGCGCTCTGTGCCCATTTGTCATTATGTTTATTTTCATCTCTGAATCAGAATTAACTCTATTTCAAGATGGAATTTTCAAAAAGACCAAACAAAACAAAACAGCCATTTTAAATATGTAACTACACCATTAATACACTGAATGTGAAAATAGAACAGCATATGGCAAAAGAGATTATGGGGATTAGCCAATTAAATGGTATGACTCAAACTGACATGATCCTTCAAATCTTTATTTTGCAGTGAAGTATGTGGGGCCATGGGAACATGACTTCACCTAATGTAAATAACAAAGCCACAGTTCTGAAAATAACCGATTTGGCAAAAAGTGACTTCAAGGAAGGAGGGAGAAGTACGAGATGTTCAAAGTTCACAAGAACAAATTATTTACTTCTGGATGTCTTCTTTAATGCTGGAGTTCAAAACACCTACTTGATGCAGAACTTATTACAGGCAGTCCCATGGGACAATAACCTTGATCATAAATTCTACACTCACTAATTATTTACATGCTTAGGACACAGGATATTAAGTTGGACATACAAGATTACAGACCAAGTTCTTGGTAATATAAAAACACAGTAAACATCTCCGTGAAATCAAGTTTCCACAATCATAAGAGAACAGTATGTGCAAGAAGGTCTTTAGGCAGAATGGAGGCCAGTGTCTAGGAGCTGAATGCAGATGGAAATCTTCAGCATCAGGTCTCACAGAGACACAAATAGTTCACCTGCATATTTAACAGAAGGAAAGAGGCAAAAGAAGCAGAGTATCTGGAAACAGTGCCTCTCAAAGGTGAGATTACTGTCACCTTCATGCAGCTGCCCTCATTACACCTTGGGTAAGACCTGTCCAAAACACAGATCCTGCAGGAAAACAGGCCAGGATATTATGCTGTTGGTTAACCCCTGGGACTCTGAGCACTTGTCTAAATAGAATTTATTCATTCAAGTTCATTTGAGCTCATTCTTCTACACTTATGTCAAGAGATGTATGAAGAAATATCAAAAATCTAAGCAAATAGTAGTTCACAGATACCATACACCAATATGTGACCAATTAGACTAAAGAATTTAAGGCTTTATATTACTAAAAGTTTAAATGTATAAATTGAAATCTGTATTACAAAATAATATAAACACTTTTTGTACACAGTTGCACCTAAACCACCAAAAGGAATCAGTTACAAACCAAAGTAATTCTTAGATTTTATCAAAGGTTCACCTCCATGTAATTTTAAATGCCAATATTATACAAACATATTAGCACTTTTATGAGCTAAATGAAACAAAAAGTGTGTTGAAAAGTTGATACTACTACCACATCCACTAAAACACAATTTCCAAAAGCACCCTTTAATCAATGCAACTTCAACAAGCACACACTTCTCCAACATCTTAAGTTCTCCTTTAGAAGGGATAACTGAGTAGGAAAGGAATGGAAAAAAAGTCCAAATGTAGATTCAAGTCTTAATCTGACAGCTTTCAAAGGAACAAGAACCTACACATGGCTGTGTAATGGAACTGCCCTTATATAAAACTTGACCGTGGATGCACAGATATGGAAACAAATGAAATTTATTTCAAATTTTCCATTTCCTGGGCTAAATTTTATAATATTATAACCACCTGACGGTTTATCATAATATACAAAACTCAGAAAGCTGTCTCTTACAGATTTAATGTTCAATACAAAGCAGCTTATCCTCTACTTCTATCTCATGCTGTTTCAGTTAAGAAAACAAGTCTCAAATGCATCAATGGCAGCTTTTAGATATGTAAGCAAAGTTCCGTGAAATTTCACCAACATTTCCTTTTCATTAACAACCTCCTCTCCATTATGCTTAGCAAAAAATGTTCTTTTATATAAAACTGTGCACATTTCCAAGCCATAACATGTGCTACTTACAAAGACCTTCATATAATTTACTTCCTGATTATGGCCTTGGTATCTATAATAGGGTGAACACATCAGTAACAAACTTGTATTTAAAAAAAAAAAAAAAGTAGATTATTTGCTTACCTTGAGGAAAAGAATTTGGCTGCACTAAGTACAGGAATGCATGTACTATTTTAAACAAAATTCCTATTGCCCCAGGTTCATGGTATGCACCTGTATCATACGTCTTGGATGGTACAAATCCAAAATCCAAAGTTCCAGGAGGTGGTTTGTATATAGGCTGTACCTCTGAAATAGTACTTCCACAAAACAGCAGCAACAGCAAACAGAGTTCCACAGCCATAGCGAGCAGTATTCATAAAATTGGAGGTAGAGATATTCGTCCAACCAAGTCTAGAAATCTTCAGTACATTCACTTGGGGGGTAGCTTTCTAGCCAGGAGAATGCTGATGCACTCTCAAGCCTTCTATTCTTAAATGTATTCTTACTTCAGGAGCCTTACTACAGCAGCCTCTCGTGGAAATGACTCAGCGCACCATCTCTGGCAAAAAAAAAAAAAGAAACAGCTCATTAAGGTGTGCTCAAATAGGAAAGTACAAGAAAACCTGCAATCTTCTGTGGAAACTGAACATATCAACAGTTGCAAAAGTGAGCCAGATAGGACAGGAAGGGAAAAAAAAAAAAGATGTTTGCAAATAACATGTTATACTACATACACTGTACTTGAAAGAGATGGAAAAAACAATTATGCACAGTTCCAGGTCAGCGAGTTTTCAAAAACAAAGCAGAACATTGGTACAGCTCCAAGGGAAACAAAACGAAAGAAACAGTGTATGAACTGCACTTCTGACTAAGTACAATATGTCATGTCACAACAATTACACAATGCATTTAATTACCACCTGATGGTTCTGTAGTTGATGAAAATTATTACAAGTCAAACTCTGCATTTTTTTCATCTAAAGCTTTCAACAAAACCTTCAATGCCAGATACTCCTGTCTTCCAAGACTAAAGAAAAAAATTATGCATCACTGAAAAGTTACCAAAACAAACCCCCAAAACCAACAAAACATCACCCTCTTGACAGATGACAGTGGGTGTCAACAATTACTTTCTATTAATTCAAGCTATCTCAAGGCTCTCCCTAGGAACTGGAGAAGTCAACAATTTTTATTCACAGCTTGCTAAAGCTGAGTGTCATTAAGATTACTTTGGGTGGTTATACATGTTTGAGAACATTCTGAAACTACAAAAGCACAGCAGCTTAATCTACCACTGCCTAAGAAATGTAAACAGAAACAACCCTGGGTTTCCAACATATCAAGTGCCCACATCTTGACCTACATGAAGCCAGGTAAGGCTCCTTCACTTCAGTGTGCAACAGCAGCCTCTGAGGAAACACACGAAACTCAACCAAATAAAGGGCAACAGAAAAACTGCTGCCCTCCTCTGATTTCGGAAGCAGCACGTACTTGGTGAGTGTGCCGGTGAGCAGCACACCGACCTTCCCACCATCAGGCCAGCTTCTCTTTAGACGCCTTTGGTGATGCCCCAGAGTGCCTCTGGTGGGGCCATGTGGGAACACACTGCTCATGACAAGACATCCACTTCCAGCTGGGGAGCACCCAGCACTAACTGCCTTCCCCAAGCACAGCCGGGCCTCTGCTGCCTTTCTCAGCAGCACTACTCAAGAGAAACACTTTCAATCTCCACCGTGGTGTTCAGACAATCCACCGGCAAGAATGACAGCAAAATAACACAAACACCTCACGGCTTCAGTCAGAAAAATGCTACACCAATACCTTGACTTCCAAGGTACTTTCAGGTCAAAGAGATGCTGAAGACTGAAGACTTAAAATCTGTAGTAAGGTGAGACTAAAATCTCTCCCATGCTTTACAGTCTGGTAAAACACCAGCTACCTTTCTGAAAACCAGTATATTGCAAGAAGTCAAAATCACACTGCAAGCTTGTGTAGTAGTCCATGCTGCAGTCGAAGGATAGATCAAGATCAAAAAAAATATGGAACAAAGGAATACAAGATCAGATCAAAGACCTAAAGAGAGTTTTGTTTCTCCACTGCTAAAATGAGTTAAGAGGGAATGTTCAAACCTATCTTTCTTCCTTATGGCTTATGAAAACCAAGAAGAATGAACAGTAATAATGCTATGATTAGCACAATTATCCAATCCTTATTCAAAAAGGTGATGTTAACAACCACTCTGAAATCTGATGCTCAACAGAAGCACTCAGTAATTTAGAACACATAACACCATGAGTATTTTCCTATCTGGAAAAGAATGTTCTGTTAAAGATTAATGAAAGAGAAAAAAAGTTCAGATCCAAAGTACTAATTTTCCTCCTTTAATTTTTTTACTGAGACTAGTTTTCTTCAGCATAGAAGATAATTTTTAGTGAAATTTTATCATACGCATGTCTTACTCTAGGGCTGAACATAGAAACGGTCAGAAAGTGAAAACTGCTTAGGCTGCAGTTTATTATCAAATCTCCAGAAACTCTACAGGACAAAATACCACAAGACCAGAACTACTTCAGAAAAATTTATTTTGCCTTTATGACAAAACAGTGAAAATTGTGCAAGTTTGATACACTACTGTTCAATTTGGTTTTCTTAAAAAATGGTTTGAACAACTTTTCTAAGTCAGGTTCAGTTTTCTGGAGATTTCTCAAGTACAGTTGCAACACTTCAATGAGTCAGGAGAAAAAGCTCACACATGGTAACTAAGCCGTGATACCAAAAGTTAAGGAAATGGATGTTAAAGCTTCCATTTCAGGGAAATGTCAGGTGTGGTTGTGAAAGATGAAATTGAGAAGAAGATGACCTCTCTAACTGGTGTCTTAAGGCAAAGCTAGAAGACCAGGCATGCTCTGTGTACTGTCTTCTGTATACTAGAGAGGGCAGAAGATAAAGTACACACAGCTTTTTTTTTTTTTTTACATTTTAGATCAAAGACAATTTAAAGTCTATCTAATTGCACAAACAGGCAAACAAAACACTGAAAGAATGTTCTCCCAGTATAAGAAAATGATCATTACACCTGCTAGAAATAGCTAGTCATGTATTAACCAACACAAAGTGGGCAGTTTTAAAACAAGTACACTACTGAAATTGCAAGGACAGCTCCCTGTACTGTGAAAACTAACAATATTCTGGCTAAGTGGAAAAACATGTCTCCAAATCTACATAGTTTTCAGTCAAGCTTTTATAAAATTCAGGTGAGTTTCCTTCAAATCAAGGAATCTGAAGAACTCTGACCATACTCTCTTCCTCTCCCTTTGCTGGCAAATATATCATAGTAAACATGGTACATACAATCTCACTGGGCAGTTCTTCCAGTGACACCAGTTCTTCTCTACACTATATAAAACACTAATATTTTCAAGATCACATTAATAATAATCAGGAACTTGCAGAAACACTATTAAACCTCTAACTTAAGATGCCTCTGAGCATCTAATATGTATTCAACCTACCTAAAAATAACTCAGATGTAAAAAGCTCCCAGCAGTTCTCCTTTTCTTGATATCTCAAAGAAACTTAGCTGGGAGCATATTAGTAGTTAAATATGCTAGACAAACAGCATTAAAGAGGAAAAATCTATCCATGAAATCTGTAATTCTGAGAACTGCAAGAATGACATACGCAGGAGTGACACAAATAAAGAGAACTGAATAGCAGTTTATGCTAATCTTCATTGCAGCATGTGGCCATCTCATTTCCTCAGACACAGTGTGGCATCACTGCAGTCAATGAGTTACAGGAACTGCCTGCATAACTCTCCCCAAGTTCAAGTAAACACTGAATGAAAAGAAGCTGTGTGGAACTTTGAATGCTTACAGTAATTATCAAATAAGCTACCAATTTCATTCTACACACCCTGTGAAGTCCTTAGCAACTTAAATTAAAGATTTTCATTATTATATGTGTGTAGTTTGCAAATGTCCATTTTTAAAAGACTCAAGCTTCTGTATTTTATTCTGTGGCTGACACTAAATATTCTATATGTACAAGTAACTAAGTGAAACTCCTGGGGTTTTAAACACTACCTGTGGAGAACACCATCACCCAAATATGAAGCAGCATTATCATCTCAGGTATATCCTATCCTATCCTGTTATTAAAAATATTTGCCAAAACCATCCTCTGCTTTAAGTCTAACAAGGGAAGTGGAGACAGAGCTAGATGCTTTAGTTCAGCAACTGCTTCCATGATACATCAACTCTGAATAACAGAGCTCAGAGGCAGCATGGTGTCCAGCTCTTTGTTCCAACAGGACTGGCCTCCTTCTGTTTAACACTGCAATCCATGTAAATACAACACTGCAGTGCAGTGATGCAACGATGATTAACCCCATGAACTGAAATTCAATCAACCAGGGGCAAAACTGCTAAAGCTCAATGGGGGAGCCTGCTGGCAGTGAACCAGGATGGGCTGGGATGGTGGTAAATGCAGTTGTCCACAGGAAGTCCACACAAAGGTTCTGAGTACATTTATTACATATTTTTAATTATACATTTGAAAATCCAAGTCCATAACCCCCTTGGCACCAGTACCCGCAATCACTAGTAGTGAAATTAAAACAGCCACAAAACAGTTAGTTACAGGCAGACTGCAACTCCTAAGGATGTTAAAGAAAACAATCTCACAACACCACCCTCCCATTCAAGAGACCCAATACAGCAAGCCAAGTTTGATACTGGCAGGTTAAAAAGGTATAGTTTTCTGTTACAAAATCTGCCCTAAGCCTACCAACAATTACAACCTGTTGCCACAGGAGGATTAAGAAGCAAATAAACCTAATAAGCACTAGGGACGGCAGAATAGTCCTTGGCAGCAGTGAGAAAAACTAAACAAATAGCATTTTCCACACAAGGCAGCCTTGGTACCCATCTGGCTTGCCTGTTATATGTTCAAAACAACTAAGTGCTCAGGTCAGGAAAAAATGGATATTCAGAATCCACTTTGCTTTGAACAGCTTCTTAATAATTTCAAAATTAATAAACTAAAAAAGGAACATCAAAATTCCTTCTGTTTTATGAGTCACAGCCATTTGCAAGCAGAAATACACCTGTAAAAATTCCAGGTGAGATACTTCCCCCAAGCATAAGCAGGTCTGATTTTCAGCTGACTGCCTAAATATTTAAAGTACATTTGCACTTACCAAACAAAATAACATATTTAGCTTGATTTTAAGCGGTGCATTTACCCCAGTATTCAGAGAGCATTCCTTGTGAAATTACTTTTCAGCATCACATAGAAAATTTTAAGTGAGTCCAGCCCATAAACAGGCAGTTTTTGGCAAATGTGAGCTGATGAGCGCTGTGTATATGTCCCAGCACCAAGGTACCACAACACGACCCACGTTTCCTACTAGCAGCTGGGACCAAGCCTTTCCTTCACCTTCTTTCCAATTACTTAAACTGGAGAGACCTCTTCCTCTAACACGCTGCCTAGTCCTTGATCTGCAAACTGCAGAGGAGCGCGGGTACCGCAGCTCTGCCTCTGCTGGAATACCGACCGATGTGGTAGTTTCTTCAGCGGCTCCTCTGCATGCGTGTGCAGAAGACACAGCCCATGTTTACTACCACAACTGCCCTTTCTCCCCAGCTCTCGGATGAGGTCCCCGGCTCACTGCAGAGCTCACCTCGCTGAGGAAAACGTTTGGCCAGCCGAGGTGGGCTGGCGCGATCTGCTCAGGTGCACAGCGAGCAGCCAGCGGCAGCACCGCCCCAGGGAACTCCTCCGAGGCGGGCGGCATCCGCCGCAGCGCTGCCGTGCCGAGCGGGGAGCCGGCTGGAGCGCACGGGCCCTCTCTCCGCTCACATCCACCGCAGAGCCCAGGCTGGGGTTCGCCTCCCTGCCCCCTCCCCGCTCCTGAAGAGCCGATTTCGAGGAAAGCACAGCCCCGTCCCCGTCCGCCTCCACGAGACTGCTCAGGCCCCATCGCCCGCCTCCCCCCTCCTCGCCCCGGGCAGGTGTCCTCAGTGGCCGTCCTCCTCCCCGTGGAGCGGCTCCCTCTCACCCCGGAGATCTCCAGGGCTTTTCGCGCCCCGCTCCCGCCGCTCCTCTCCGTTCATCTGCCGGTGGCTNAAGGCGCCTCCATCCCGCCGCTCCCACAGGTCGCTCTCCCGGCCCCAGCTGAGCCCCCCGGGATCCCTTCCCGCGGGCAGCCCCATTCCCTCGGGCACCCGCCTCCCTCGACGGCCACCCGCCCCCCTTCACCCGGCTTCCCACGAAGCTCCCTCGCCCGCCGACCCTCTCCTCCCAGGGAGGGAAGGGGCCGCGCTCTCCCGGCCAGGACCTTCTCCGTCTCGGAGCGGGAGAAGGCGGGGGAGCCCCATCCCCGCCTGCTGCCCCCCACGGCCCCGGCGGAGCTGCCCCGGGACCCCTCATGCCCCCCCCCCCCGCCCGCAGCACTCACCGGTCGAGCGGGGACAGCGAGCCGGAGGCGGCGGGGCACGGCCAGCGCAGCACAGCCCGCTCCGCTCCGCTCCGCCTCAGAGCGCCGCGGCAGCCGTGGTGGCGGTGCCGCCCGCGCATGGATTATGGAGGGCGGGCTCTGCCCCGGGCCGGGGCTGCAGGACCACCCCGACAGGCCGGGATGGAGGGGGGAGGAAGAGGAGGAGCGTGACGGGTTTAACCCCGGCGGGATGTGCTGGGTGAGCGGATCTGGGGATGTAGAAAGGCTCCGTGCCGCGGCTGGTCCAACGCGGCCGAGCGGGTCAGGCTGAACGCGCAGCCCTGCGAGTGCGCAGCGATCGGTGACCTGTTGCGTCCCGGGCTGGCTCCTGCCCTGTTCCCGGCCGGGAAGGTGCTCCAGCATGCCGGGACCCGGGGCCGGGCTCCCCCGGGACACATCCCGCCTCTCCGTCCCAGACGTGGCCGTGGCGTCTCCCCTTGGCGATATCCTCTGGGGGTTGGTTGGAGCTCAGGCGGGTTTCCCTTTCACATCAAGATTACTTACCCCGTTAGCTTTTGAAAAAAAAATACCGTTTTACTCCTCTCGAGAGGTGTCCTTACTTCCTGATGAGTTTAGCATTTCCGTTAGGGCTGTTATCTATGTTCCTAAGTGTTCTCTGTTCCTGAAGGCCAGTGATTTATTGATAAAATGAGGAATCTTTTTCTTACAGGTTGCAATACAGTAATATACACTGTCAAAGACTGCTGTGCTTTCCTTCTGCCTTGTGCAGATTTTTTGGTGATTTTTATTTTTATTTGCAACTTTGGTGTATTAATATGGTTACTCTTGCAATATTAAAATATGAACATGATTCTTGCCTCTGTGTACTACACCCTCTGTTATTCAGCATCACAAATGCATTGCAAGACAAAGAAAGCATTTTTGCTGGACATGCAAGGTTATGCTCATTCCTTGGAAATCTGTAAAATAACTGACGGAGAAGGCAGAAACAAATCAAGGCTACAGCTATGGCAGCACTGCATTGCTAATTCAAGCCTGGCCAAACGTTGAACAATTTTCCCACAGGTGGTATTTGGTGTTGCTGAAGTCTACCTGTATTTCAGTTCAGGGCATTTGCCAACAATGTACATCAAAGAACAAGTTGCCACACTGGCTGCACATAGAGCAATTATCCTGACCAGAGCTAATTTTGTCTTGTTCAGCAGGAGAACATGTAAAGGCACAACCCAAAATGGAGTGGTACAGAGCTCAAATAAAGGCTTTTGTCCAGATTCTTGTTATGGTTGTCGTATGCACCCTAAGGCTGTGTCAGAGAGGAATAACACAGTAGCCTTGGGGAAAACAAAACACCCCAGCAGATGGACAGATGTGTTAAATCAGTCGGATAGTCTAAAAAAGAGAATTACAGTTCCTGTCTTAAGCTTTGGATGAAACTTGTTCTAAATACATAATAAGAGAATATTCCCTCCAAATAATGGGTTGTGAGTGCCCAACACTATTAATGAGACAATACGGTGAGTTTGATTCCCTTGCTTCCATTCAGGGTTAAACCAGAGAGGCCAAGACTTACTGACCTCAGTGACACATTGACTGATTTTAAGATGCAGAGTGAGGGCATACGGCTACAGTGATAGATACTTGCAAGGGTGGAATAGTCTGTAGGAACTTGAAGAGGATGTGGGAATGCAGAGGAGAAGAGCATGGAATGAAGCTGCAGAAAATCTTGACTTACTGGAGCCAAAGACATTTAGATTTTCTCTTGGGTTACTATGTATACAAGTTATAGGTTTTCTACCATTTATGGTAGGCTACCACAGTACTTCTGGATGAGAAATGATTGTAGTTTGCATAAACTAGGACATGAAACTAGAGTTACAGGAAAAAGATACTAGCTTTTAGAGAAAATTGAACCTGGATCAAGACCAACAGTCCTGATGGAGGCATTTCTTCAGCAGACTAAGCCGACACCTATTTCATGATTAGTATTATCCAGGTATGACAGATCTCCTGTTTATTTTCCTGGATGTAGCTATCGATATAAGAAAGCTTTCCAGTCATATCTGAGTTTCTTTGTACTATTGGTATCTAGCCTGAAATAAAGAACGTGCCTAAGTGTCTGGAAGTGACTGAGTTAAGATAATTTACATTGTATTAGGTACTGAAAATGTGTTGTCGGAGTAGCACCTCGTTAAAATGTCAGTTTGTCACTGTGAGACGGTAAATGGAAGCATGACCTCTTCAGCTGCCTCCCATTACATTGCTGGCAACCCCAGGCATGTGTCTGACCTGAAACCGCTCTGAGCAGCTGGTGACCTTTCCTTGATGTTTCTTTGCTAACTGCACATCAGGTAGAGGCAGACAGCTGCAAAGTGGGAAATACTGCACCAGTTTGCAGCCCTTTCCCTCGCTCCTTGTCTCCCTGCCATCCAAATCCCAGCTGGGCCGGGGCTTGCTTAGCTGCACATTTCTGTGGGCACAGCGAAGGATGTGCAGGTCTGTGGTTTGCCTGCGTGTGGAACACAGACACATTAGAGAGGCGGAATGTGTAAAAACAGTCTGGAGTCTTAGCAAGCTCAGAGAGCATCAAGAAAATTTGTCCTTGAGGGAATGCATCTTCTTCTATTCTGTGGTCCTTTGTGTCTTATTAGGGTGATTTGGCTAAATTTAATCAGGATGCCTTCTAACTCTGTTCTTTATGGCCAAAACTTTCAAGTGATCTCAGCACTCAGAGCTGTGGTCAGGTTCCCAAGGCAGCTGAACCCTAATTGCTCACATAAATGAGGAAGCAGTCTTTCAAACCATAGCACAGTAGGTGATCAGGCCTCTGAAAACCTGCTATATAGGCATCCAAAACAGGAACAGCTGGATGAAAAAACCTGGCCGTACTCTGTGGTGAGCATTTGAAAATCTGGCTGCATATCAATCATCTCTGTTATCTCAGAGGAAAATCCTCAGATAACAGGAAGATACATGAGATTTAGAGCTTAACCGTAATGGTTGTATCATGTAATTGATTTTTAAGTAGAGCTTGTGATTAAAGGTCTATTAGATAAATAGCCTTTTTCATTAGTTGGAGTCAAGCTAGGTATAGTATTGCCTGAAGAGGTTTAAAATCATAACTCCAAACTTTCCACCTCCCAAAAAGAAAAAAGCACAAGGTAGAAAGCCTCTTATATTGTGTTTAGTCATCCTCTGGATGTTTGTTTAGGGACAAAAGGGTGCATGAAGTGTGGGAGAAGAGCAACATGCCTTCCCTGCACCAGGGCTATGGAGAAAAGTGATTTATGTGCAGCCTTTGCAAGAACACGTCAAAGAGTGACAGCATCCACCATTCTGCCAGCGTCCCAAAATCAAACCAGTCTACATATGCCTCTTGCCAGTTCTGCTCTTTAGCCCACTTTGCTCTGCTTTCTGCGGGTTACAGCCCCTGAGTCCTTCCCTGTCCTCTGCCACCATGCACCCTGCCTAGCTCTGCCCTCCCTCCTGCCATTCAATACCACCCTTCCCTTCAGGCCTGGCTTAGCCCTTTGGGTTCTGCCAGCCCTCCCAATTAGCAAATGCTGCCCAGCAGCACCCACCAGCTACCTGCATAGCCCATGCCCTCCTTCTGCTCAGCTCTCCATCGTCAGCGTTTCTCCCCTCTCTGACATCCACAGCTGTAGCCTTCCTCATCCTTAGTTCTCCTGTGGGATATGAGGCTTAAAGGATTACAGGCTGTATGAGGTCACAGCCTGAACTCCAAGCTGTGAACTCTTCAAGGCTGGAGCCAGGCTCACCCAGGCGCTGCAGGCCCTCTGAGAACAGAGAAGTGGGGTTAGAGCTAACAGGAGGAACGTGTTGCTGTATTAGACACAAAATCTATAAAATATGAAAGAATTACTGGAATCCATAAAAATTGTGAGAAACAGTACAATTGCTGTTTGCTATGTATTCTTTGACATGTATTTGCTTAATTTCTTATTCCCAAGGAAAATAAAAAAATGAAATGGACATTGTTACTCACATTAATTCTCAAGCTTAGAAAACAATGTGACATTTCATTGCAGACCTTTGATTCGTGCCAGTTTAGGAGATGATTTCAGTACGGATTGCCTTCATTTAAATGGAAGATTTATATCACTTTAGGATGCCTTCAGAGAGTTGATGTTTTGTCAGCTACACATGTCTTTCCATTACACTCTGCTGTGTCCCTTTCTTGTGACTGTGATAGATCTGCATGTCAACTCGTCAGGGAACTTAAAAATTATATTCATTGTTTTTCAGCTGAGGAAACAAGCCAGTAGTAGTTTCTATAACAGATTTCACAGCTAAGCAAAGATACAAAATGACAGGGATTTTACGATGCATGTACTTGGAGCTTGTAGCTTCTTTTATGAGCTCCCCCCCACACTCTGTTTTTCCATCATTTCTATGTTTTATTTCTCCTTGTAAGCTTTGACTCTTGGCATCCTGATAAACATCAAAGTCAGGAATGCTCAAAACAAAAATGGGAAAGGCACATGTCTTTTTGACACTGGAACAAAATTAGTAACTCAAAAGAAAATCTAAATGCTTTTGGCTCCAGCAAGTTAAGATTTTCTGCAACTTCATTCCATGCTCTTCTCTTCTGCATTTCCACACTCTCTTCAAATTCCTGACTTGGTTCTGATGCTGTTTGGTAGCAGGTTGGGGAGCAATGGCTGACTACCACTCCAGATTTTGGTTCCAGCTCCAGCACCTTACACTTCTCAGGTGACAAAAGTCTGCATCTCCAAGGTCCTTTCTGTGGGAACTGTATGTAACGAGTTGTCTGATAGAGGGCATGGCCATATCAGCAAGGGCATTTCAGTTTGTTAGAAGGCAACTTCTGGCTTTGAATAAATGCTTTCAGATGAAGTCCTGAAAACCTCCTGCACATGTGTAATTTCACCTGACAGAAAATGACATTTTAAATTGTTATCCCATTTGCCAAACTTGAACACACAGTTTGGTACCTTCCCCTTCAGAAATGAGGGTCTTACCATGGGACACGTCTGTTCTCGATAGTGGTAATTCCTTGCTTGTGACCAGTTAAGCACTGGCAACCAGTTCAGCTGTTTCTTGTGATATGCTGGTATCTTGTGGGGGACATACAGGATTCAGCTGGGCTGCATCCCACAGGCACAGTCACAAAGTTGAGTCCTGGCTAACGAAGTCATGATGCAAGTGGCCAGCAGATGTATGTGGGACAGCACGAGCCTAGACAGTGGCCTCACCTCAGGCTACAGTCATGGACATCTGGAGATGAGAACTGATAGATTCTTCTTCATTCTTGTAGTTTAGTTATTTGGGGTTTTTTTTTAAATGAATGAATTTATAAATATCTTCTGAAGGCCAGGACCTGAGATGGCCTGCTTGGACAGAGGCAAGAGAGGCTGTAATACACAGTTTACACAAACTGTGAATCCTATAAAAGTATCGGTATGTCAGTAAGAACAGAACACTACAGAAACATTTAATCAGCCAAACCAAGTACACACATGAAAGCTATCATAGAAACAAAGTCATTGATCTGGATAGTCACTTGTCATAAAAAAAAGATCAGTTTTTATCTTTCTTTGTGACCCTATGACAAGCAGAAGCCCCCTCAGCACAGGGTGACTATCCCATGCTTCCACAAAATGTAATCCTACCTCAGGAGCTTAGCTGCTGCAGTGACCTTCTTTTGTCTGCTTGCTCTGTAGTAAATTCTGTCTGACGTGAGTAAAGAAGATTGGAAGAAGGTTATTTTTAATATCAGTATAAAATAATCTGTAGCACAACAAAACACAAGAAAGGAAGGCATCTGTTCATTGTGTTTTCAGAGACAATGACACCACCACCTACAACATCTTGTAGGAAGCTCATAAACAACCTACATTGCAGCATTAACCTGACAGGGCCCCTTCGCTCTAGTTTCTATTATTAACTTTACACCTAGTGCAAGTCTCCTCAAATGAACTACATCAGGTATAACGATTTATCTAATACAGACTATACCTCAGCTGAAAATTTATTAGCAGGATAGTAAAGGCCTGGGTTTTATAAGCCCTTCACAGAGATGTGCTGAGTACCTGTTCCCTAAGGTTCTTTCAGTGTGGTGGAGAGCTATTTTTATCATTGTCCAGGTTTTGTGGTCTAGGTGATGAACTTCTCCCTCCCTCTCCATGTGTTCAGCTCCACACTTACAAATCCCCCCATTTCTGTTCTTCCCCATCCCAAGCTCCCAATTTCCGTTGAACAGTTGAGATAGCAGCCTACTACCCACAAGCAGTTATCACACAAAACAGAAGTGCAACTTCTCCCCTTTGCCACCTCAGCTTCAGTTCCCTCCTTGGTCTTCTCAAGTTTTATACAAAACCATTCATTACGGCTGAAAAAAAGGCTGCAGCCCTGATGATAACATGATCCAAGCAAAATGCCCTTTTTTTTTCCTATAATGTAATGATTTTTTTTTCCAAGGAAGGTATTTTCAGAATTTGGTGAAGGTTGGCTCTTTCTTTCCCTAATGTTCTCATTAATTTATTATTTCCTCTATTTTACCTTCCTGCTAACAAGCTATAAGAGACCAAAAAATTGTGAGGTGTTTTCTACTGTTGAAGCACATATTAAAAAAACCCAACTGACCTTTAACCCTGCTCCTTTGTCTTTCTGCACATCAGAATATCACATTATTTTCATATTATAAGTATTTCACTGCAACATTAAGCTTTTTAGAACAGAGAACACATATGTTGGAGGATACCTGAGGTTTTTTGATTTAAAGTTAATCTGTAATCTTAAAACATAGCCTGAGTAAGAGGTAGCACACAGCTGTATTTGTGCAGGCAGCAGAGCAAGAATCAGTGTCATGCTCCAAGAGCCACAGAGCGCCTCTTGGTCCTGCCCTGCTGCAGGCTACAGCTTCCCTCCCTCTCTGCTTGAGTTCACAGTCGAGCTGATGCGTACAGCAGGGGTGCATCCATGTTGTTATGCTTTTTGCCCTTTGCTCAAGTTTCCAGTCTCTGGCTCCGTAAGTATCGGTTCACACGTAGTCTCCAGACTGGTACAGTTCAAGGAATGGTGAAGTCTGGGGTGCAGGTCATTCAGCTGAGTACATCCTGCATTCTGCAGCCTTTGCCCTGGGAATGGAGGCCCACACAGACACAGGAAACAGAGGCATTGCACACATCATCTGAGCAAAACAAAGACTAACTTTCATCAAGTTTGCTCATCACCTACTTTCATAAAAGGGGCTACAGCAAGTCCTGCACTCTTCAGTCTGTATAGCATCCTGTGAAGAAAGGAATGGTCAGGTGTTGTTTCATAAGGTCCTTGATTTATAGTTTTTTTTCTTTTACACCAGAGAGGACTGTTCTGATTACCTTGCATGTGATTCATATGCACAACATACACAAAGCCAGGAAGACTCATACTGGTTTCAATATTAAGCTAGCAGGTGTGGCAGACTCCCGGGAAGAGTTACCCAGCTTTCAGATGACAGTAGACATTGGTGTACTGTGAAGTGCCTGAACGGACATATTCTCTCGTTAAAGACTAAAATTTTAGCCTTCACCTCAGCAGTCGAGTTTAATTTCCCAGTTTCTTTCTCCATCTTTCGAACAACCTTGTCATAGTGATGACCAGTGTAGTGGCTCCACTGTACCAAGAACTACCAAAAAATTAGGTGTGGTACCACGCAGTGATAATAGTAAGTCTTCAAGTCTAGCCTCTGCGTCTTGGCCAAACACTGTTTGGTGCCATTTGACCTTTATGAGATTAGTTTAGTCTTTTCCTTTGACAAACTGAAGATATTATGATAGTGTAGCACCATTATTGAACCTTTCCAGGTAGAACTTCTATGCTTTTCTCTTTTTTTCTGAATTACGTATTAGAAAAAAAAAACAAACAACATGTTAAATTATAAAACAAGTTTTAAAAAGGAGGCTCTGTTCTGGGAACAGGCAGTGCTCCAAAGTGGACATGACAGATAAAAGATTGGGATTTTGGTGCCAATTCCAGCTAGAAAGCAGCAGTATTCTCTTCAGCATATGAAGCCTGCAAATCCTACACAGCTGCTAAGGTAGAAAAGGCCTTTTTACAAATATGGAAGCCATTATTTATTATTTTAATGCTTTATCTATAAATCTGAGCCTCACTCATATTGTGGCAGTCTTTCTGGATTTTAATTCCCTGGACATTGAATTACAGATATTTGAAGATATGAGGTGTGATAGCTTAGAGCTTAGATGGCAAACTCCTGTTCCCATTTCTCTCTCTAAATGGTAAATTCCTCTGCATTCTATTCTGCCCATTTGATGAGGCAGTCACAAAAAGGACTTACAAGGGAATTAGGGGCATAGTCCAAATTATAGTAATTTTCACCATATTTTGGTTAAGCTTTCTCTGTTTCTCTTGCACCTTGCTCATCCTAGAATTTGCCTCTGTATGGGCTTGGATATTTGCTTTTGCAGAGTTGTAGTTACCCTCTGCTATTTGTAGTAAGGAAATAAATAAATTCCCAATTTGTGCTGTAGTTGTAGAAGCAATCATCCTATAAAAAGTAATCCACAATTCACTGCAGTAAAATGTATTAGTTTATATATTCTGTATGAGATGAGAGTTGGTACAGTAAAGGCATGTAATTAAAAAGTGCACATGAGATGTATTTTGAGCTTTCCTTAGCAGCTGTTTCATATTATGAAACATGCACAGTGCAGTGGTTTTGTAATTGGATTTAAGTAGATTGCAGAATATCTCAATACACAGAGCAAAACCCAGAAAAATGCTACAAAAAAGTTTGCATAGTAATTCCGCCCAAGAGTTGCCAAAGAAAGAGCAGAGAGATAACATCAAAAATATTTCCTGCCTATGTGAATATATGAAAATTCCCAGAAACACTGGGAAACATTCCCTGCTATGGGAATGAATACAGTTTACACTGAACTCAACAAGAGGAGATCTATGTGTGTTTAGCTGTCGGCCAAATTTGAATTCTAGTATACGTCAGATGTTATTAGTTTGTACTTAATGACACAGAATACCACATACACTTGAAAAATTCTCCCAGTTGAATTTCCAGCCTCAGTTAGCTTACATTATAGCCATTTTTATATTTATTTTCTGTAAGTATCTTGTCTTTTGACTTTTACTGAGAATCTCAATTTCTTTCTTAACATCGAAGTTCTTCTGTGAGGGAGGAGGGGATATAGTATTTTTAAGTTGGAAGCTTAAATCAGAGAATCATAGAATACCAGGTTGGAAGGAACCTCAAGGATCATCTGGTCCAAGCTTCTTGGCACAGAAGCACTTAAAGATTGAAAGTATATCTTTTCTGTCTTTCTTTAAGAGGAGAAAAATAAGTCTAAGATATTTTTGCTGCTGAGGCAGGATTTGCAATACTACCAGGGACTGCTGTTCTATTTGTGAGCTAAGATTACTCTCAGTGAAATGGCTCAGTTCCCCAAGGTTCTCAAAATTCCTGTGATGCCTTTGCCAGATTCACAATAGTCTCGCATTTGATATTTCACTAAAAACAAGGGGGAAAAAAGAAAATGGAAAATTATGTGTTTGGCGGAAATAAAAAGGAGAAATGTGCATGGCTGAAAAGCTTCAAAAGCATCTCCATAGAGCACCTGTGTGCTGAAGAGCCCTGAGGATCATTTACTGTTTAACCAGGAGCTGTCCATCCCAGGGCTTGGAACAACAGACATGGGGATGGACATTGGGAATCTAAAGCCCCCCACTATGAATCCGTCTGTCCCACTGTTTCTCACCTTGAGGAAAACACTGCACTTGCTGCAGTTCACTTTACTGACTGGCAAAATGGTTATAATAAAACTTGCCTTTTTTCACAGCTTTCTGCCAACATATATTTCAGCAGTGCTTCTGGAGCCCTTTTTGAAGAGCACTGTATGGTACCGTACAGTGTCTTGGGAAATCAGACAAATAAATGCCATGTTTAGAAATTAATTTTCTGTTAAATGAGTTCATAATTGGTTAAATTGCTGGGTAGACAAGGAATTCTTGCTCTTTTTACTAGATAAACAGATTTTTATTGCAAACAGTTCTTGTCTTTCTAAATCAGTTCCAGGAAACCCTATAATGTCAGTCACTATTAGCATTTGGAATAGCATTAAGAGCTTTATACAAGCTCATATTAATCTGTCTAGGTTAACCTTTGTATCCAGGCTGCCTCAGTTGCTGTATTTCAAATCTGCAGAATGTCAGTTCTTCTTGGTGGGCAGGAAGAGGTTTAGCACAGATTTAGAAGTGCTTTGATCACAGTATGAAGTCATTTTGAACTTGTGGCCAAAATAATTCCTCTGGAGCACTTTTATTCAGACTTATCAATTGAGTTGTATGGTTTGCTTTTCTGTTATTCGTGGGATTTGTGGAAGCAGGTAGAGAGGTCAGGCAGACAGGCTCCAAGATGGCGAAGAGAGGACTTTATTTACAAGAAGTTCTTTTTATACACACTAATAAACAATTGTCTATTGGCCAAAGACAATCCACCCCCAAAGACCTATTGGTTATGGCTCGTACACCTCTAACACTAAACACAGAGATTAAGAAAGTACAGTTTATCTATATTCTCCATGAGAGAGAAAGAAAAATCCTAAAACACTGCAACTACAGAGTTGTTTAATCAGTTAGAACAAACTTGATGCCTCTCTTTTGCTCCAGAAGCTGCTGTGAAGACCAGGTGACTATTGACACATAGTAGTGTCAAGAATATTATATTTCATTGGAACAGTGGATCTCACAACAGGAGAAATACCACCTGGGTAGAAAAACAGAGCGGGAAGGGTCCCCAGCTCTCCCTCCCAGCTGCAAAGTCTTCCCAGAATGTCCTGAGGCACTTGCCCATCTTGCATTCCAGCACTTCCCTTGAAGGCAGTGCTTCAGACTGTGTCCCTCAGGCAGTCTGGTCCAACACTTAATTATGCTCATAATAAGAAAATTTTCCTAATATTTAACCTAAATATTCTTTGCTGAAAATTAGGTTAATTTCTGCTCATCCTTCTCTCAGTGGACATGGGGAATAATTGATTGCTGTTTTTGTAACAGTGTTTGAAATGATGAAACATACACTGAAACAGGTTTTCATGTCCTTTCCCTGGTCTTCTGGTTTCTGGATCAAAGCCCAGTTCTTCAAAGCTATCCTTAGAGTCATGTTGTCATTTCTGTCTTGTGACCTCTTTCCAATTTGCCTGTGTCCTTAAAAACATATAGTTCCACTGTGTAAACATGCTACTCCAGCTGAGAGCTGCTTTCCTGTGGAAAGCAACCTAACAACATCCTGCACCATAAGAGCCTCTTCTTCATGCTCTGACGAATCTGCCTTCTTGGTAGGCACATACTCAGTGTGTGTATTGGTCCCTGCAATATCCAGAATCTCTTATGCAATACTGCTGCTAAGGCTTGTATTTTTGGGGTTGGAGTTTTTTGGGTGTGTGTTTTGTTTTTTCCTCCTTTTCACTTTGCTTTATTTGATTTCATATATTTGATTTAGAACTTGCCCAGTTTCTAAAGACTATTTTGAATAATTCTATCTCCAAAATTCTTGCTGTTTTCTCTCAAATTTGCATCGGTTGCGTATTTTATAAGGACACCCTCCGCTCCTTTGTCTGTATCATCGAGGAAAGTATTGGAGGGCACAGAATTAGGCCCCCAAAAACTCTACTTGAAACAAATTCAAATATTATCACTGAACCATTGATACTAAGCATCCTGTTGTGTACAATGAAAAGAATAACACACCATCAGTATTCTTGGTTGCACACAGAGCGGGGTTAAACATGATTTTTTGGGAATAGTACAAAACTAGGAGTTTAAGAGGTTTCATTTTGTTGCTTTGTTTGTCCCCAACTTTTAATACACACGGAAGATAGTTATTATAACCTCTCTTTTCACTGATTTCCTTGTCTTTAAAAGCAAAACAAAGATGCTTGTGAAGTTCCCGGCTCCTCGGGGAGCTGTGCAGCAGCATCCTGAGCTATCGCAGCACAGGATGTCAGTGGTTGTGCTCTGGCCCTGTCATCACTCGTACAGCTGAAACAAACAGTGCTGAACCCAGTGAACCTGTAGGACATCTCGTGTTGGTGTCAGAACCCAGGCCTGTTCCGTGCCCTGCTCTGCTCAGGACCCTTTGCTTCGATTTCCCCTGCTAGCGCCTGGCAGTGGAATGCATGTTTGTGCTTGGCTGGCACTGGCGCTTTGTGAAACGTGGCTGGAAGCAAATTCTAATTGCAATTCCTTGTGTGCACCTGGCACAAACTTCAGCACTGCTAAAATGTACCAGTCACCAGTGAAAAAGGGGGGTGGGATGATATTGTGTTCACGGTTGTTGCTATGATTTTGTAATTCATATTAAAATAGTTGTCTTCTTTCCTTTCTGCTTTTAAGCTTCCTGATAGTGATGCAAACTAGGTTTTTAAAGCTTATTTGCCGAAAAAGGTTGTGATAATACAACAGCTTGAAGCTGCAGTGAGATTCGGAATCATGGGGGTAAACAAAACTTGTTCCGAATGAAAATGTGCTGAAATGCTTGCCTGGTGCCACGAAGAGCACCGGGTAACCATCTGAGGAGAAGGAGCACAGCCCCAGCCCTGCAGCCCACGCAGGGGATGCACTGCTGTGCCAGGGCCCTGGGGCTCAGCCCCGAGGGGTTCTGGGCTCTGCTCCCAAACCCCTTTGGCACAGCCTGTCAGACCCTGCCCGGCTTCTCCCCGCTCTGTGGCGCTGGGTTGACTGTGATGCTAAGCCTTTGAGGGGCAAAGAAGAAATGTAGATGATCCTGGAGGAATGATTAAAAAAAAAGTTGATGTTTATGACTGGCTGCCTGCTTGCTATTTAAACATGCAGGGAGACATTTGATAAATATTTAAGTAGCACCAATTTATGTAGTGCTGTACATGTTTAACAAGATGAATACTAAAGAGGATAAATAGATTAAGATTTCCAAAATAATTGTGCCAAACGTGTCTTTTTACTTCAGGCCTCTGTGTAGGAACAATGTTTCCACCAGTGTAACTATCTCTTAATATATTAATAAACCGTATGCTTTGAAACCCCAACACACATATTCTGCTGCAAGGTAGCCATGCTGAACTAAGCAGTATTTTGTGCCACTGCAGTGTTTCAATCATGTATCTGTATCAACAAAACATCTTCAGGTCAGACCAGCCTGGGGATTCTGTGCCTCTGCTCTCTCTGTTCAAGGCTGTCACCTTGAACATCTTTATTCTCACCTTGAAAGGCTTTGCTTTGAAATGAAGATGGTTTCAATGTTTAATATTTCCCTTGCACACATGCACACTTGTCTCAGCAAACTCACATGTAAATACATGTGTATATACATGAAATGTGTGACCTCTGTGTATTTTTCTCTCAGTCACATATGGTGAGGAGTAAGTTTGAGTGTGGAAGATTAGCTTGAGTACTTTGTATGGCACATAAAGCCTCTCTGAATCTCTCTTGATTAGTTCTCCTATCCTGACCCTAATACAGAGGTAAAAATATTTAATGGCCTGTACTAAATTAAGTAACACAAGACTGTGACTCAAGTATGCATGACTAAATCTAGTTTAGTGATTCCTATGCTTGAAGTGTGTCATCAAGCTACCCCCAGAAGAGAATGGCTTAGGTAAATACACTATGGGATCAGCTTACAAAGGAAAAATCACATCTGAATACTTGTTTATGTTAGTCAAAACCATGCAAGAGACCCAAGGCAGTGCGGGGCTTTTGCTTCAAATAGTAGAATACCCATTAGAAATTAAGTTGCAATGCTGAGATTGAGAGTTGTTGGCTTTTGTTGTGTTTTGATTGGGAAAAAACCTGCCTTCAGTATGGCACCTTGCAGCAATCATGGCCATTGGTATCAGGGCAGAAGATTCCAAATGTATTTGAACCCCTTTTTCATGCTTCTATCTGCTGTCCCCACCACACCAGAGAAGCTCAGCTGGGACCAGAGTGCCATGTTAGAAACACAGACTCTCATCCTCCACAGAGGTTCAGCTTCACATGGGTCAGGACAGGACAGGACTGGAGCAAGTCTTCTTGATGGAGCAGAAAGAGCTGAACTTCTGTTTCTTCACAGTGAACATCTGATACAGCTCCCACTGAACAATGGGGCAGAGCTGCCTCTGCTGCTCCACCAGAGCAGCCCTGCCCCACACAGCCAAAACCCTCACCACCAGCAAAAATTCCTCTTGTAAGCAAAGGAGGCAGTGGCTGCCTCTTGTGGGGTTTTGCTGTCCCTATCAGGCTTCTGCCTTCAGCAGCTCCCTGTTTTGCCCTTGTATTAAGCCACTTAAAGGAAGGGGAAAGTTTACACATGGTCTGGTGAATTCTCTTTTGAGCAGTACTGCAGCTATAAAAACCTTTAAAATGCTTTACAAATTACGCCACAGTGTATGAGAAATATAGCCTATACATCCATATATAAAACAGGATTTCATATTAAATGCATTTATCCTCATTCTGTCACCCATGGAAAGTTATTTTCACCATTAAAATTATGCATGAAAACTTGTTTATCCATTCTGAATGCACTGGACAGGAGCTAGTTTTCCATATTCAAAGACAAACATATATCACCTTCAAACACAAATATCACATATATTTAAGTGCTTCCTGGAAGATTTAATTCCTTTATCAATTTTGTTAGATGTCATGTCAGACAGGGACAAAGCTCTGTGTTCTGTACTGTGGAAAGATCTTCCTTTGGTCTTTTTAACATAGTAAGAGAGAGGCTGTTGAAGCTCCCTCCCCAAACAGCAAGGAAGGGACACTTCACCAGTGAGGCGATAAAAAGCCTAATGGGAGTCTACCAAAGTCACAGCATTATTTTATTTGGGAGTGACTTGCCAGGACAGCAGGAGTCCTGGTGCCTCAGAGGCTGGGGACTGAAATAAAGACCAAAATAATGCTGTCAGCTGGAGAGACACTCAGGTCTTCAACTATGTGCCCCCCAGTTAATCTGTGGAAATCAAAGAGAAGGTGGAGGGGTTTTCTTGTCCTCTGTAATTGGAAAAATATTCAGAGGATTTATTTTCTCCAAATTTCACAAGATCTGTTTACTTTTACTTACCAGAACAAGAGGGTCTGAAGAAGAACTCCCCAGCATCTAGCCCCTCTTGGAGACAGCACAACTTTTCATAGTCCTGCTGGGCATGAAAAAGAGTTACCTGGGGGTCCCTCCACTGCCAACACCATGGCAATTACCAGAGCAGAGAGGCAGTAGATAAAATATGGAAAACACTAGTTGCCTACTCGCTTCTGTGTTTACAATTATTTTGCCCCAAATACAAACACTGTGCTCTATAGCAAAGAGCCATTTAGGGATGTGGAAGCAGAGGAAGAGCTCAGGGTAAATTTGTGCTGCTTTTGAGTGAAGTTTCAGCAGTGTACAAACACTGGCAATGCTCAGCCTCTTGCTGTGAATTTCTTTTTTCCCTAGTCCTGGGGTGAATTGCAGCATGAGATACAGCCTTTAGAAAAACATTAATTAGTATTTCAATCCACAGCATCTAGCTTGAGCCAGCTGTTCTTTTAGATTCATCTACAGCAGAACATGCCCATTTCTGAGATTTTATAAATAAATTAGACTATGTATGTACTTGTTTTCAGTAGCACACAAAGAGGACATACATTTTATGTGAATTTTCCCTCCAGCAACAGAAAAGTTCAGTATTTGAACGTCCTGCAATGGAGGCCCTCATCCACAGAGTTGCAAAAAGCTCCTTGTGATGAGTGAGGGCAGGAGAGGTGAAGGAATCATAAAAACATCATCGCCAAATTGTGACACTGCCTTTGTAATGGCTGCTGGGAGCTGTATGTGTTCATTTAGAGACTTATTTTTGAGCATTATTGTCAGCTTCTTCCTGGCACATTCTCCTCTGTTTCATAAGTAACAGGTCAGTTACTAAGTGATTGTGCATTATTTACACATCAGTGCTGTGCAATTTCCATCATCCACCTACAGAAACCATCCAAATTCAACTGCACACTTACCTATTCATTATGCATAACTTCCCAAGCCTCAGATACACACTTCAGGCCATGCTTTCCTACGTATTTTTTTTTCCTATTTACTAATTTACACCTCCTTTGCCCTACAAATATATATAATTCATGCTGAATATTTTATGCAAAATGCAATACTAATGGGATTTGAGCCTTGCTGATAAGGATTCAAGTTCCCTGACTGGTATTCATATAAAACTTAGTCTCTAGGTTTCAAAATAGATGTGATCCACAGTGCAAAGCTGCTTAAAGACACAGAAATAACAATGCTTACAAGAAAGAAAAAAAAGGAGAGTAAATGTCACTCATACAATTCCTCAAGATTTCTTCCCAAGCAGGAAGAACTACTTCTTCCCCCAAAAAATAAACCTCTCCCATTGCCTGTTTGGAAGAAGATTTGAAAAAGGATAAGTCCATCCTGAAGCTGACAACTGGTTCATGCTGCAATAGTCTTGTTTTTCAGTGTTCATCGTATTCACCATCGGGTCAGCCAGCTTAAAGGCAAATGATGACACCGTTCCTCCTCTGTTTTGGAGTAACAGGCACCCTTGAGGTCATAAAAAAAACCCAAACCCACCAAGCAATTATTTTAATTTCTAATTGCAAAGAAACAGAGATATTTTTGTTCAACCTGGAGCCTTCTCTCAGTATTTTCTGGTGCACCTAGTTATACTTATGCCATGACAAAAAGAAAGATTTTAGCTATTTGGTGTTTCATCCTCTATGGTCACTTCTTTCTCACTACCTGCAATTTGGTTGACTGAGGAAATTTGACTTTTATTTGCACTCGTGTGATATTTCCACTCCATGTTATAGTCCATATCATACCATGCCCTCATCACTCAGCATCCCTCTATTACCCCTACAGGGTGAATATTGCCTCCCTTGTGGCATTCACTGATCAGGGAGATCTCCTCCATGCTCTCAAAATCAAACAAACCATTTCTTTTTACACTATTATGTTCTACATAATGGTTTTTTTTTCATACAGTGGAACAGGAACTCCAAGCATATTGATGCTAATAGCCAAAGCAAAAGCATGGACACTTTAAGCAAGAATGAAGCAGGGGTGACCCTTTATTTGACAGCACACATCATAAGGAAGACCCACAGGAAGAAGGGATGTCTGATATCCAAAAATTGCAAGCCCAGTGCTTCACCTGTACCTTTGTCAAGCATCTAAGAGACAGCCAGAGCTTGTGCTGCCTTCACTTGTGCAGGACTCCAGCCCCTGTTACCAGGAGGAATCCAAGACTAATTCAGACACTTGCGGCTGTGCAGGTACACTGAAATCACCTGAACAGGAACTGTAGCTTGAAAACAGACAAGTTACTTGTCAGAAAATTATATATCCCAAATGCAAAGACTTGATTTTTTTCATGACTTAATATTTACACAAACTTAGAGAATTGACTGGGCTTCTTGTCAAAATAATATACAAGAAGTTTAATTTGTTTTCTGAGTAACTTGTCTTATTTTTTTTATTTTTTATTTTTAATAGAGACCTTGGAGGAAATAGTGATCCTACTAGAAGTATTTTTCAGATATTCATCAAAAGAATTTCTTGTAGTTGCACTGTTTCGGAATCTTCCTTTCTCTCTCATGGAGAATATAGATAAACTGCACTTCTTGTACTTTCTTAATCTCTGTGTTTTGTGTTAGACCAATGGTCTTAGGGTGTGGAATCCCTTTGACCAATAGGTACTAGTTTATTAGTGTGTATAAAAAGAAGTTCTTGTAAATAAATTGCTCTTCTTCGCCATCTTGAAGCCTGTCTGCCTGACTTCCCTGCCTGCTCCCACAAATCCCACAAATAACAGAAAAGCAGCAACAATTTCTGGTGACAATGATGTTTTGTATTTCTGAGTTGGACGTCAAACAACTACTGGACAGAGCAGCACATAAACATAGAAAATTTCTCACTGGAGTCTTTTACAGATATCAAATTCCAGCTCATTATCTCAATTGCTGAAAATCTGTGGGGATTATATGAGCTACTCTTGCTTGTGTGTGTGTGCAAGTGTCTTCCCTGATCATTAGAGCCATCAGGAATATTACTGAGTCTGGGAAACAGAGAGAGGCAAGTCCAGCAGGATGAATCCAGAGGAACGTCCTCTGGCAGAACTCCAGCAGCTCCACTCAAACACTGCAACAGCTTGTGCAGCACTGACTGAGTCTCCCTTCAGAGCTCAGGTTTCCAACATATGGTGGCCATAAAAGGGCACAAACAACTTGCATTAATTGTGCAAGAGATAAATAAGCATAAAAAATTTGGAAGATCAAAGATGGAGAGCTGATTAGTATCAATGCCAGATGTTCTGGAAAAAGTGGTCCTGACTGGAAATGAAACATTCTTGACAACCCAGTTTGTACACTGATTCACGGTTGCATTTATCTCCATCTCTTCACTACTGCCAGTGTAACAGGGTCTTCTTTGGAGAAGCAGCTGCTGTTTGGTGTGCTAGGGCACTATCCTTGTCTCTGATGAACTCACTCTTCCATGTGGGTTCTTCTGTAAACCCACAGTGTGAACCACCAGGTTAAATAAGACACCGTTAGGTTAAATGAGATTATTCAGGTGTTAGAAGGGCCTTGTAGCAGGAAAAAAACAGAGAGGAGGGACTGGATGTTAAAAAGGGGGTCACAGTTTGGGGAGGAAAATATGCGTGAAGCCCCTCAGCAAGCATTGGCAGTCTAATTCAAACTGATTTCTTTCCAGAATTTACCAGAATTTACCACACAGAAACCATGCTCACAAGGGAACAGGACTGCTGTAGTAAAGCGGATGTATGTCCTATTTTGGCTAGGACAGGGTTAATTTTTTACTGTAGCCGATTCGGTGCCATCTCACACCACTGAAAGGTGCAGGAGTAAGGGACTTGTGCTCTTTCAAGGCAGGGAAAATGGTGTGGTGGGGAAGAGCTGGTTGGTATTTTGTTGTCATTTTTCTGTATAAATTGTTTCTTTGTCTTACACCTTTTATTATTCAGATTGTTGCGGTTCGTTTTCTTATCTCATTGTTCTTTCCAGTAAATTGTTCTTATTTCAACTCATAATCTGTGCTTTTTGTCTCCCACCGGATGAGGGGGGAAGGGGAGCACCGTCTGGTTTGGGAGACTCTCCGTGGAAGGGAAGGTCTCTAACTCAGGGAGTGCCATTCCTAACCCACGACAATGTGTTTTCAGAAGTGGTACCGATTTCCAGAGGAAAGCTATGAATCTTACAAAGTACAGGGCTGAGCCACAAAGCTCCCTTGGGTATTGCTTAAGTAGGTGCAGGTACGAGCACAAGAGAAGAAAGAAGAACTCAGAGGAGGCCAGCGGGGACTGCAGCTGCAAAAGCACACGTAGCAGGACCCTAAAAGAAAGTCTGTAAAGACAGGACTTTGGGTATTGGCTGTAAGGCCGATGAGATGTTAGAAAGGACACCATCCTGTTCGGTCTTTTTCAGGCTCTGCTAAACAATGCCAGAGTTTTTGCCAGCAAGCAGCATCCCGTTAAAAATGCATCCATGTTCAGTGTCCTCCTGCAGTTAAAACAGGCTGAAAGACCTTTCTGATCTTCTCCTGTCTTGGTTCAGTTGTGCAGCAATCCAGAGTGAAACCTATGAAGATGTTAAGAAATAACCTGGATTACAAATTAAACCTGCACAACGATCTGCATTGCTTTAGGGCTTGTCCTTGCATTACCATGAACAAGTAAATGAAGATGAGCATTATATTTCTTTCAGACTCTTGTAAGAAAGCCTCCTAATAAAGCTCTCTGAAATTAAGGGAATGTTTAGTGCTTGCATTGAGGAATATGCGAAAAACAGCATTTGTTTCAGTGTTAGTACATCTTTGACCAGTTCTATAAGATAGAGATATATTATGTTTAGATTTTGAGGCAGAAGTGTTTGATTTGCATTTTTTGATTTTTTCTTGAAAAGAAATAAATTTGAACTACAACTTAAAGAGCTTGTTGAAGAGAATTGGTCTATCAAAATGCCTGAACAGACAAAAACTGCCTTCTTTTAGCACAAGAGAATTGCTGTGCTGTTATGTTTCTATGCTCCCATTCAACTTCTGCAGGTGAATACTGCTAGAAACAAATGGTACTCAGCCAAGTCAAGTTTTCAGATCATCAGTTATTGTCCTCAAGTGTCCACACAGCTCTGGTCATTCCCACCATACTTTTGTGGTGCCCCTGGAAGTGTAGCATAGTGGTTGGCCTTGACTCAGCACAGTTTTTGTCACCAGATAACAAATGCTCCAGCTGGTGACGGAGATGTCTTCAGAGCACAGCCTCAAGCTTGTGACCACTGCTGAATTTCATTCATTTTAAAGAACCATTTCTAGGTTGGGGCTGGGCACAGACACACACATGGATGTGTTTTGGAGAATGTTGCTCAAATGAAATGACAATAGAGGAAAAGATGCTTTTTCAGTAGTTACCCAGCCTGAATTCTACTACTGTTGTCTTTCTATTACAGCCAAGGACACCTGCCAGATGAACAGAGGAGCTGCAGCAGAGCACAGCTGCCAGTCAGAACTTAACTGGTAGATATGATTAATGTGTACTTTACCTCACCAAAGTGGCACAATTGTTTTAACATTGCCATACTAAATTTGGTCCAGTGGTACATCAGATCTGGAGCAGACCTGCCGTGTCACTTCTAATTGTACCATTCAAAGACACGGGGAGGTCAGGACAGAGGAAAACATATTCTTTAAACTTAGATTTCTGAATTCTCAGATATGCATTAAAGAAGGAAAGAGCAAAAATGTTCACTGTGTTATCAGATTGTTATTAGCTCTAGAGAGCTGTGTGTGATTGTAAATTCAACAACTTGTGGTAACGGTTCAAAGTAAATTGTTCTGCAAGCCGTATGCCAGCTAGCCCTGCTCACAAACGGGTCTGCTCTAATTGCTGTCTTGAAAGGAAGCTGCACACAGCTGAGGCAACTCACTAACATGCTCATTACAGTGATGGGAATTAGGAGTTGTTCAGCTCTTACCGTGATTGCTCTTAATAAGCCCATATAATTATATGATAATATGATGTGAAATTTCTTCTGTGGGTTCTCTGCACTAAAGGAGCATTTCACCCTGGGAGAAAACGCTTAGTTAAGGTGGTGAGCCTCATTTTCTCACTGCAGTCCTGTCACTCTCACAACACTCATACTTTCCATATTTCCTAAGGCTGGAACTCCTGGGGTCATCTGATTGTACAACAATCTACAATTTATGTATTTATTTTAGAGAAAAAGCCTCCAGTTCTTAGGGTTCCAGACAAAAGCCTCCAAGTAATTACTGCTAATAAAAAAGATGTCCTGGAGGTCCAAGAAAAGAAAGTGGCATCCAAAGCTTTTTGTTTTTCAAATCTCACGGTGTGCATCAGTCATGGTGGTTCAGACAGGGATGAACCTGCCCTGAATTTTATCCACAGAGAATGGATAATCCTGAAACCTGGTCTTGAAACCCCCTTGCACATTGCCTTGATGAATCCCAACACAATGACTAAATCAAAAGTAAATCAAAGAGTTTCTTTGCTTCAGGCAAGTGCTGGTTTTTAGGATGGGCCAGCACTATAGGTCCTTCTGGCCTGGTTCCTTACTCTTTTGGGTCAGTGGGCGAGATGCCCTGTTCTTCATTTCATGGATTTCTAAAGCAGAAATTGTCTTCTATGTCCCACTGTGAGAGAACATGCTGCTGTGAAGCTTAATTGAGATGTGTTGTTTTTGAGATCGTTGGCTGAAATGTGAAAGCAGGATATTACATTTGCACAGGGATTTATTGCACATTTCAAAAATCAGAGAGGATTGTGGCTTAGGTGAACGCTATTATAGAATTTGGGGTGTATGTTTTCATAAGTCTATTGCTTTCAAGCAGGCTCAAGCTTCTAAGTAGTGCCAGTTGTTTGCTGGGGGAGTGACCCAGAAGGGTCTGCAGTATATTTCCTAATTAATTACTTCAGATTAAAGGTATCTTTAAATGTTACTGCATTGAAGGGCAAGCTATAGTGATGCTTTCAACTTACAACCTAGAAATTACTAATTAAATTTGTTTTAATTAGGTAAAGTAAGCTACAAGTTAGGAGCTGCCCCTCATAATTCCGAAGATTTTTGTAAATTGAAATGCCCTGGAAATTGCTACCATTGTCTCATAGCAATAGTGTGGGGTGGGTTTTGTGGGGTTTTGTGAGGTTTTGGGTTTGTTTGGGCTTTTGTTTTCTGTGGGTTTTTGTTCATTTTTTTGTTTTCATTTCCTTGTTTGTTCATTTTTGTGGAGTTTTTTGCTGGTTGATTTTTTTTTTTTAACAACTATTTGACTTTAGGTTTTTTTTTCATTAGATGTTATAGACAAGATTGAGGTCTTTACACTAAATTAGCACCGTATAAAAATACGTTCACTGCACAGAAAACCTATCAGGGTGAAGTATGTCTCTGATTTTTTGTGGTCTGCTGGTATTGCACTGAGAATACAGGCTCAAGGACTTAACTTCATGCCTGAAGTATTTTATTTCAGTTCTCATCCAAAAATATAACACCCAAATATTTGACACCTCGCTGGAACTGTAAATGTAAAGATTATTGAAGTGCAAAGGAAATTGGGAAAGCTTGCAGCTTTCATCTCCCCTTCACAGCGCTACATTGAGGATTTCATGTCAAGACAGTGACATTGTAAGTGGAGCTGATATTGCATCTTAATTGCCTTCTTCAGGTCTTGAAAGACAGTGACATTTGGTTATCTGTAATCAAGGTGTCAGGGTCCCAAAGCCAAGCCATTAATCCATATTTATGGCTATTACACATTAATAATGAGAAGTGCCAGTCTCAACAGAATATGCAAGAGATCAGTTTCATAAAAAGTGTCCGTGTGCTTAAATAAAATTAATTAACACCTAAATCTTTCAAAAGACTAGCCCAGGCTTGGTGCAATTTGGCCATGCTGCTACGTGAGAAATGTCCAAAATTTATGCTGATGAGATAACTTAATTATAGATTTGCTTATCAACTATAAGGTACTTTAGTAGGAGCATAACATGGAAAGGAAGAATCACTCCGTTGGTTTTGTTCCAACAGAAGGTTTTTGTGAAGCCTTGACAGGAGGACAGCCTCCAGTCTTGGGACCAATGCAGCCAAATTATGGAGAGTCTAGAGGAAACAGCCTTAAGCTACTTTATTCTAGGAAGAGAGGTGATCAAGAAGAGGTATGATAACAGTCTTCCACTAAATATATAGTTAGGAAGAAAGTGATTTATTGCTCACTCTACCTGCTAGAGTAAGGAGAAAGGAAATGAATGTATCACAGGCTTCCTCTGCTTCTGCTCTTAGCAGGTAGCAGAAGAATAAAGATGGTTTATTATGCTGCTCCAGTATCCTGCCAGCAAGTAAGGATTCACTCTTTGTTATAGAAAAGAACAAATGTCTAATGTCTCACCAAAAAAACGAATTACAGTCATCATTGCAAGGCAAAAGCAGCAGGGACTGGTGAAACTTTCAGCTGGGTGAGACAGAAGGGCTCCTGCCCAGGAGATGGCTTCTCTGTCTGCTCCCAAGCAGCACAAAGATAGCCAAGAGTCACACAGGAAGGGACCCTGGCTGATCAACTTAGGCACTTAGAAAGGCTGGAGCAGGGGAGAAAACAGCAGTGATGCTGCTCTAGACTTGTGAATCCTAATCCTAACGCTCTAGGATCAGGTGAGGCCAAGAGCTTCCTGGAGGGAAGCACACAGGTGATGTTCCCAGGATGGCCTCGTCACCCTCAGCCATGGGATGACATTGCATGAGCTGTTGAGGAAGATGGGAATCCTCTCAACAAGGGAAGCATCTTTGCCTTTCAGCTTTCCAGGACGGGGAGGATTTAAGTCAGATCTGGGAGGAAAAGAGTAACAGGAGCCCATTGGTAAGAAATAACAGCTCAATCTCAACTAAAGCATAAGGACAAGAAAAAATCAGGTAGTTATTGTAAATCCAAGGGAAGGGCAGGTAGGAACGTGCCTCGACTGAATATTTCAGATGCTTGTGGATATTGCCTGAGCTGCACCCACTCCATCCTCCCAAGACAGCAAAGGACAGGGACAAAGAGCCACAGCCCTTACCCTGTGTTTGAGGGTCATGGTGACTGACTTTGACAAGACTTTGCTCACTTGTTTCTCACCACTGGGCACTTAGGACATCACAAAACACTTCAGAGATTTATCTCATACCTTTGGTAAACATCAATTCTGGGGATAGCTTAGCACTTTTCTCCTTTTACCCCCGGAGGAAATTGAAGGCACATTAAGTGGGGTTTTGCACATCGCGAGAGCTTCTTACTTTATTCACATCACTCTTCTTTGTAGAAACACCACACTAAGACAAAACACAGCAGCACAAACCCACTATTCTCCCTACCAAATACACCACCAGCAGTTTAATGGGAATTCATGAGGATCTTGACACATCAGTATGTAGGTATGTGAGATTTTTCACTCCACTTAGGTCTAATCCTTGGCACCAAAACAGAAAACCTGAAAAGTGGCTAACAAAGGTGTTAGCAGATTTTTTGTCTTTTAAAAGAGCAATATTTGGAAAAGGGAAAAAGAAAATGATAGATCAAACCAGCTGCAGTCTTCCACAGTTTTTCTGGGCACATAATCAGATTTGGGTTTTGTTCTTTTCAGCATTTGAAGCATAATGTGATGATGAATGAAAGCCAGCATAAATTTGTCAGATCATTTCAAACCAGTGCATTTCCCTTCAACAACGCAGTACACCTCACATGAGGTGAGAAGCAGCAGATAATCACATATGTTGACTTTTATAAGGCTTTTGATACTCTTTCATGTGATATTCTCAAACTAAGGAAAGATAGTAGAGATTAAAACTGCTTGGAGCACTTGACAAAGCTTCTTGGGAAATCCTGCTTGGGGAATATTTATCACTAGCTCATCATCACACAGCAGTAAGATTCTGCAGGGGTCTCTCCATGCTCCCTTGCCATTCAGTGTTTTTAATCAGTAATATTGGGCAGCTGCCAGAGAAAGGTGAAGTGCAGGCTGTGGATACACTACATGACAGGAGTTCAAAACAAACTTGACTAACCACAGAAACAGATGGTAAAAAAAAATTGAACCAAAGCAGCTCTAATACAGGATTTACATTTTGGCAGCAGTATGCTACAGCACAAGTGCAGGCTTGGGAATAATCAGGCAGTTCCACTGGAAGCATAGAGTTCCTGCAGCACATTTGAGCTCTCCTGGGTCAGATGTGGCATCCTGTTTTTAAGAGGTAAATTCCATACCAGGATATGGCAGCTAAAAGCTGGCTGATGTAATCCTCAGGTTCAGCTCAGCTGGGATGGGAGGTATCAGCTGGAGTTCTGTGCTCAGAATGAGCATGGGACACACTCCCTGCACAAACAGAAGCTGAACTCATTGGGGGGGTTTAGCAAGAGCCTGAAGGGAAACACAAAGCAGTCTCAGCTGCCAAGGATGTAAGAAGAAAAGAGAGGGAGAGGCAAAATCTATTTTCCATGCCAAGTGTGGACAAAAAGTAGGGGGGGGTTAAATTTCAGTAAGGAAAACTTAAAACAGAGAGTAGGAAGGTAATAACAGCATTTACAGTGTACATATTTACTGTTCAAGAAGGTTGTGGAACCTGTCATTTGAGACTGAGGAAGTTGTTAAGCAAATATCTATGAGGAGATACATGGATTGGACACTGCATTGGACAGAATCTGAGCTAAAATAAGTAGCTCTATCCAACTTCTGATACTGTGAAACAGGCTTGGTTAACAAGATTTTACAAAAATAGGTAAAACCAGTGAGTGCATCAGTGCGTACTGGAACAAGAGAGACAGCTGAAGACCACAGAAGACAAACCTCAGCTCTGGCACCAAGCTGCTCTCGTGGCAGGGAACCCAGCCACCAGCACTGGGCTATGTGACAAGCACCAACACACAGGAACAAGGGGGGAACAGCAGCAGAATAGAACCAGAAAGATCCAGATTTTGACACTGGCCTTCCAGAGCACTCCAGCTGCTCTAGCCTGGTGCACATCCCTGATTCTTTACAAGCTGTGACTGCTGTGCGGACACAAGGCCTGATAGGACAAGTAGCTTCAAAAGGCCCAGTAATGGAAGGGTTGGAGCTGATGCAGAATAACTCCAGCACCTCCTTTGCCTTCTACCAGGCACTGGCTGAAGCTCACATGCTCTCTCCTCCGTCTCCCACAGTGTATTCCAGGTTGCTCTGTGCCCACACAGAAATCCACCCCATTTTACATGGGACAAGTGGGACAAAACCCATCTGCCTTCTTCCCGTGGCAATCAAACCACACAACCACCACAGCACCACCCCTCAGCCATCCCCGAGTGCTCAGCTGTCAGCTTTGAGATGCAATGAGTCTCTCCTGATGCAAGTGCACCATAGGATTTATAGGATTGTATTTGAGGGTTACCAGTCATCCTCATCCTCATATTATCCAGCAGTGAAATCATAATGCTGATGATTTGATACCCATCTCACTATTCACCACTGACAGGCTGCTGACAGCTACTCAGGGTATGAGATAAAGCCAAAGCCAGCAATTGTCTTTGGGAGAAGGAAAGGTAATTACTATTAAAATCAGACAACCAACACTTTTCAATAGCCCAAGACCCCTTCTTTTCTTAAATGGAATTCCACTGGGAATATTTTCCTCTACAGACAAAATTTATTCAGTCTTTTATCTTAAAACACCCCAAAGCTGCAGACTGTGGCCTGGATGAACACTAGAATAACCAATGAAAATGTGACATATCCAAAATGACAGCAAGGATATCAGATTTAAGATCTATCTAATTTCTTGATGTTTCAGCTGTAAGGAGAATTTATAGATAAACCTGCAAACTGAATATGAAATGTCTTGCTCACTGTGCTCTTTGTGGTGTCATGGACAGCTCAGAGCAGAGCTAAACCAGAGATTTTTTTTTGCTCCTTACTGTGGTTATATGGAACTACGGGAGCTTGTTTTTTAGGTTCTTAGGGTTTGCAGTTTGGTTGGTGTATCAAGAGCTTAGCACACCTACTGCCCTCAGGCCCCTTGGGACAAAAATCCACATTACTGAAAACTGGGACTATGGGAATTTTAATGTTTTAGAAACTAGACTTGTCAATCTATTAAATAGAAAGTAATAAAAGAAATGGGACATGTATTGAGATCAAAAGCTGAAACTTGCCTCATGCAATTTGGTATTTGTACATAAATGCATAAAGCAGGTAAATGAGTTCCACAAAATTACTGTGATACCATTAGCAGAACATCTGTGTAAAGAGTCACTTATTAAATAAACACTGGGGCTTTGGTCCTTGCTTTTGAGAAATGAGGGACTAGCACAAAAACTGGCTGGAGAATTTATTCCTTCCTGCATGGAAGCCAAATAGCTCGTGGTCAGTCAGTGAATGGCTGAACAGGCACCATAAAGCATGACCTCAGATGGAGCGGAATTTGCTCTTCTCCAATGTCAAAGTAATTTTAAGTGACAGATTTTTAGATCAGCCCAACAGGTGGGTCCTCTGCTACCGCATTAGGGACATTGTGTCCCATCAGTGCTTAGTGCTAAGCTTCAATACAAGGTTCATTTTCATTGCAGCAATGCCCCAAGACTCCAAAGGGCACAAAGCATCAACCTGAAAACAATGTCCCACAGCTTCCAGGTTAGATACACATGATACTTCAAGAATTGCTACCAGAAGAAACTCATTTATCACAGCTCCTGCTGCCTTGGCTACAGAAAGGTGGCTGGTAGCTATATTGCTGCCTTTAACAAGAGTATCAAGTTCAAATCAAACCTGCAGGAAAATTTTGGTCTGACAGTCAATCCTGTCACCAGGATTGTACTTGGTGGCATCAACTCACACACCTTCCTGTGTTGATTTAGTGTATCAGTCCTAAGAATATGCTGTCCAATGCTGGATTTTAAGTTTCATTGCCACACTTCTCAGTACATCAAATGCATAATTTCCCAAGAATACACAACTCCACTTATTTTAAACGGTCAGCATCAAACAAGTGATTCCTGAGCTACCTTGATACGTAATGTATTTTCAAGAAGAGCAGACAGGGAGCCTACAAGAAAGATGGAAAAACTTTCTACAAGGGCACATAGTGACAGGACAAGGTGGAATAGCTTCAAACTGAGAGTACGTTTAGATTAGACAGGAAGAAATTCTTTACTGTGAGGCTGGTGAGGCACTGGATCAGGTTGCCCAGAGAAGTTGTGGATGCCCCATCCCTGGAAGTGTTCAAGGCCAGGTTGGATGTGGCTCTCAGCAACCTGGTCTAGTGAAAGCTGAAAGGCAGCAGGGTTGGAATTAGACAATATTTAAGGTCCTTTCCAACCCAAACCATTCAATGACTCTATGATACAAGCATCTGTCAGGAAAGGGCATCACAGGAACATACTCCTGGTATCGAAAACAGTCAACAAAGTTATTATTCAGCAAATTGAGCATGCATGGGAAGAACAACCAACATAAAACCTGAGACACCCTTGAAAACCAAGAATTGCTCTATTGAAAATATACTTGCCTTGCAACATAGCTCTCATACACCAATTTAAGATTAGTGAGTAATTTCTGATATAAAAATGTGAAAGCAGTTAACAACATAACATATAATGCATGCACCGTGTTTGCCTATGCAATACAGGATTTATCTAACAAAGCTTATAATAGAACTGCATGAGTCAGCCTAAAAAAACCTAGAACCCAAGGTAGTGCTGCTGCAACCACATCTTTGTACTCACAAAAAATTGACTCCTCTCTCCCTGTCCCCCTGATGCTCAATACTTCTGTGCAGTTCATCTGTCAGGCAGAACTGCGTCCAATTGAGAATGAACCTCAGCTCTGCTTGATAGCATCGCTCTCCTAGGCAGTGGTGATGAATGGAAGCAATGACAGCTACACAGCCTAAAGCTGCAGCTGTGAGGCACAGGTGGGCAGCAGTTACAACAAGGGCACATTTTAACATCTGAGTTTATTTCATCACAGATATGATAAGGATGTTTTGGTCAAAATTGAGAAATATTTTTTAAGCCTATTGCAATTTTGGATTTTTCTGTTATTAGAACTGTGAGCTTACTAATGAGTGTTCTTTGGTGTTTTACATTTATGATCTTTCTTACAACTCTGTTGGCAGTGTTTTTCTAAATCAGGGCATACTGAAATGCTAGAAAAAGCCTAACTAGACTCAGGCTTGGTAGGTATGGTTGATGAGAGTTACTATGAAAAAGACATACAGAAATGATACATCAAGTGGGGTTTTTTTTGACAGCCTTCAGAGTCTAAACATCTCATACACTATATACAAAAAATTTCCTTGAGATAAAGGTGGTCCCACTGCAGCTCTCTGCCAGCTGCTCAGTACTTACACAAAGCTATTTGCTTCCCAGCCATCACCAAAATTAAGACAGTCCAAATTTCCCAAAAAGAGTGCTTACTCTGAAGAAGTTTTAAAAGCAAATTTTGTTTAGCATTTGTGAAGAGCATTCTGAAGCTATGACTCCCCAATACTGAGTTGGTACAACTCCTAGTTTACTCACAATGGAGAAGCCCAGTTTATAAGACAAAATTTTTCAGTATTTCAGGAGCTTCACAGAGTTTGATTACATTTGTGCTATAATTAAGTTGGATCCATCCTTGCTGACCACCACCAAGAAGATTCACAACTGTAGCCCAACAGCTGAGCTGGCACAGCAGCCACAGCTGGGCAAACACTGGCTTTAACAACAGTAATCTCACCAACTATGCTGAGTCACAGAAACAGACAGAAAATTTTGCACCACAAAACATTAAGACAAAGTTGAAAAGTTTCAACAAACTCATATTAAGAGGCGAGTAAATTAGCAGCGTGCTTGTGATTGTAAAACTATTGTGCTTGAGGGGAAATTCTGCTTGGCTGATGAACATCTGAAAGGCTTCAAAAGATTAATTAAATAATCCTGTCAAAACCAGTTGTTTCTTAATGCTCCCAGAATGAATAATACTAATTATGAATATACACTGTATTCAATGTGTGTTTTTGGAATTAATTTGGCAACTGTGACTTTAGCTGAAATATCACTGCTTGCCTAGATTTTATTTTTGGAGGGATTTATCAATTGAAGAACTTAATTTATTCACTACTTAACCTCTGATGCTCTTCCATATATCACTGTTAAGACAGGAGATTTTCAAGAAAACCTAAATAAACAGCTGTATCTATGGATGTATCCATGGATGAGAAATTTGGTGTTGCTGGGTTTTTTTTGTTTGGTGGTTTGTTCCCCCTCAGCCACCTCTAGAGTTCTGAGAGGACCACCCAGGATCAGAGAAGCAGCTGTGACCTTTCATTAAAGATCCACTGCTAGATATCCAAGGAATCCCTATAAATCATGAACAGAAAGATGAGAACAATCAGAGACCTCGCAGCAAGAAGGAATGAAGTTTGATGCCCTGCTGGGCCCCTGCCAGGCTTTGGGAGTTTAAGGGGAAGCGCTGTGCTTGCAATGCCCTCTACAACAGTGCCTGGAGGGCACCTTGGCATTATGGCGCTCCGAGGGCAATGAAGTCACACCTCCACAGCAGGCAGCCATGTACCAGCCACATCCCAAAGCCCAGCTGTGCTGCTTTAGACCCAGGAACCACAACTCAAGCATCAAAACAAAGCCGCAGGGCGATTCAGGCCAGGACTCGTGCCCCAGGGCAGTGAGCCATTCCCCTTCCACTGCCACCACCGTGCGCTCAGCAAGGGCTTTGCCTGAGCTGATCCTGCGTTCACTTCGCTTTGCTGAGTAGGTTTAAGTCCAATTGTAGTAACTGCCTACATAAATTACAACACCCCCAAGACAGTATTTTTTCATTCACATGGTGTGTGCCCTTAAAAACCAAATTAATAATAGGCTGGCATCAATACCTTTTTCCTACAAGTGGCAACAACCAACTGCTACAGAAATAGATCTGAAGTAAAGCCACTGATAACCCAGTTCTTATGCTCATTCGTGTCCCACATTTGCAAGAATCCTACTTTATGGAAACTGGAATTTAATACATTGCATACTTTGCAAGATCACCAGCTCTGAATACTAAAAAAGAAATGTCGACGCTGTACTTTTCCTTTTTTAAACAAATATTACAAAATTGAATTTTATTGAGTTTCACACAAGATGCACTTATAAAATTGATACAGAATGTCATTCAACAGAAAAAAATGAAAGCAATTTCAAGCTTTCTTTAGCAACTGCTAAATAATTATAAAATAAGATACACCAACTTGACAGATAATCTTAATTTCAATGTGTGAACATCTCCAATTAGTATAAAATACATCAAAAATTAAAGATTTTCAAATTTTTCCACAGCACAAGCCCTCTTCTTTTTACTTTCATCCCTGAACATAACCATAGATTTTGGCCATTTCTCCCACTACTCTTATGGGAGAGGAGAGGGTGCAGCAGGGAGTTCCCACCAGAGCAGACCACCCCAACCTGTACAGCAGAGTTCTCTCACTACCAAGTCCACTCAGACAAATAACCCTGTCCAACTGCCTCCATCTGCTATATTACTGTAGTCCTGCAAATTTCAGGGATTAGCAGACACATAAAACTTTCACGTGTTCATACAGCAAATAAACTTTGGCTTTCCCATTCTGACAAATTATGAAATTAGCAAAGAGCAAATTGTCTTCATTTGCTCAGCACTGGAGTACTTCTATGATACCTTCCCTTGGAAAGTAAAACTGGTGCTTACTTGAATGTCTGAAAGGCATTTTGGAAGTTAATGCTGTGTTTTAACAACATATGAAGAATTTATCATTAACTAAGGGGTGTCCTCTGATACAACTCTCCAGCCTATGTTTTGAGCTCAAATTTAACACATTCTTGGTCTGAGGATTCCAAACCTTCTTTTGTCAACCCTCCCAACTCTGCATTTCACACCAGAAATTAAGATGCATTTTAATGCTTAAATGCTCTTTATAGATCTAGTCCATCTACTTAAGTTTGACTACAACCAGTCAATTACATTAAATGGATAATTATGATTTGATTGTCAGTATGAGTTTTTATAGGCATGTTCTCAGGCAAGTTAATACACAGATGTCATTCTTCTAAGAGTTAAATGCAAAACGCAGTGCAATGTTCTTTTCTGCTGTGTTAATGCCATACATACAGTTCCAACATGACACTTGTTTGCTGCAGTTAACATTGCCGTTCCTTAACATTAGAAGTGCCCCCTTAATATTTTTTCCTACAGCAACAAAAAGATCCTCAGCTTTTAAAAATAATTTTCTAAATAATTTGCCTCACAGGACACACAACACATGAAATGAATATGCTTCATATTTGCCCAGTTAAGCAGAACCTTCATTACTGTGATCTTTACTTGGTGTTTTGTATTCAGATAAAATACTATGCAGTAAGTCTTTCACTTAAAGGCAAAATTTTATTCTGATTACAAGATTTTTCAAGATACATCTTGAAAATATTTTTGTTGACAAGAATAACTATCTTGACTTACTGTTTTATGTACCAATGCTTTATGCGTTTGTTGATATAAGCACAAGTTTGGAATTCTGCTTGCAGATGTTAAATAAAACACGGTAACTGGATAGGCAAGCTTCCGGTCAAGTCGTCATACATTTCCAGGAATATCCTTACACTGGAGGAACCTTCATGAAAAATAGTGTTCTGGAAGCATGGTTTCATAACGCAGAACAGGATTATGCTTTTTTTCCAGTCTCTTTTCCAGAAAAGTGATACTGCAGCTCTGCCACCAGGCTAGAGACTCACGATCCACCACATTTTCCAAGAGGCAAGTTAAAGATCACTTACTTGACCTGACCAGATACCAAGCCAAGTTACTTGTAGAAAGAAATTAATATTTTTTTGCCATTAATAATTTAAGTTTTTAAATAAATATTTATGTGCCTTTTGGCAACTGTCCATTCTGGTAGCATCTGCTGTCCCAACAGCTCAGTATCCTTAGCACATTGATTTTAAAAAAAAAATAAATTCTTAGTCAATTCGGTTTCCACAAATAGTAAACCTGTCTATCTCCAACAAGTCTTTCTTTGCAGACCTGTGTTTTAATTCTGAACTGTCTTGGCTTATATCTTTTTCTTCTCCATCAGGAGTTGTCAGAAATTGATCAGAATTGCTTGTTACAAGTAAAGATGGCATATTCTCCTTCTGATGCACTGGTTGATTGGTAACTGATGTAGATCCATTTTCATCAGTGGAAATTCCTGTTGGAACAGAAGACAATTACAAAGATAATGATGAATTTAACACAGACATATTGATACAATGTGTACCATTCAGATTCATCCAAAGCTATCGTGAAAAGTGTGCCGCATCAAATCAGCAGAAGCAACAGAAAAATGCTTTCTGGAAGCCACTACCACTTCTTAGCTATATTGTAAGAGATTTCCTTTTCTGATTTAGAAAACATATAGAAAACAAATATACAGAAAAAAGAAATTATACAGTCGTTTGAATAACCAGCAAGAGCATGAGCAGCAGAAGTTAGGGCACACATGCTCATTTTTGTTGGCTTAAGCAAAAAGATTTTTGACAGTCCTTGTGTGAATCACAGAAATGTTTTCTACTGAAATGAACAAAAGGAATCTCTGTGGCAGGAACTGGATGTGCCTAATTGTCTACATAAGTATAATAAACCTGCCTTCTCCAGGGATAGCTAATAAATGACTCATCATGCACTGCTACACACTTTAATAGCACTGGCTCCTAAAGCAATGCTGTTAAAGATGTCTATTTTTATTCCTGTCTCTTACTTCAGTGGAACTGAACACTGGCTTCATTAACCTAAGATATTGGTAAGTAATATCCATGTATTTTTTCCATATTTTGTTAAAATGTTTAAAGAATTAAAATGCATAAGCAAATGACAAGGAAGGTTTTTTTTTTTCTTATTTAATATCTCCTGATAAAGA
The DNA here is from genome assembly GCA_013400915.1 of Pardalotus punctatus. Classification (NCBI taxonomy): domain Eukaryota; kingdom Metazoa; phylum Chordata; class Aves; order Passeriformes; family Pardalotidae; genus Pardalotus; species Pardalotus punctatus. The sequence continues at coordinate 178,867 of VZTX01025382.1, forward strand.
CTGAGTTATTGTTTCTAAAGGGATCTGAAAAAGTCTGACTGATGTGGAGAGTACTGCAGACCAGCCCAAGGAAATACTATGTATCACAATGGCAGCACTATCCAAATTACTACAAACCCTTATTTCTGCAGAGCATCTGTCCACAGTATGCCATCCACTACTTGAAGGTACTTGGGTTACCACCTACAGTTTTATGCACGTTAAAGGTACTAAACTTGTATTGAGAAAGGAGACAAGTAATGCTAATTGAAGAATTTGGTTACAAACATAAGTGTTTTCTAACCCAGTAGCTTCCAGATGTAGCTGGTCAGCCTATAAATGATTATCAGTAATTAGAGCTTTCATCCTTCAAGAGCAAGTTTAAAATTTTATTCAAAATTTTAACTGTTTTTGTGGATGAGGTGGAAACTCTTTAGAAAATAAATTGACTTAAATTATAAGTTGGCAGAAAGGAGACCTGACTAATTAATTCCCTTACCCTCATTCTAATAAGAGATGGGTTGAGAGACTGTATTGAAAAAACCTGGTAACTGGGACACAGAGATTAACTAATATTGCAGAGTGCAGTAGTAATAATGCAAACAAACACACAAAAGCTGGGGGATGTAAAATCGTTCCTTCATGTTATTGAGATTTCTAGTAAACAAAGAGCTGTTAAAAAAAATATAAAATTCCCAAAAACTGTAAAACTGAGCTTTTTCCATCACCAGTGGAAGCTATGAATACTCTGAACAAAATCCACAAAAGCTTTTTGGTTGCTACTTTTTTCTCAAAATCTTTCCATTGGAAGAATAAGCATCCCTGCTACTTCAGCTCCAAAAAGTCTTCAGGATTTATATACAGTAAATTTAGGGCTCAATATAAGTAAGTACAACTTACTAAGTCTCATATCCAAGGGTAGTAATAGAATGTTTAATTAAAACATTATCATCACCATGGTCCTCTAATGAAATGCAAAAGACATTCAGACCAATTCATATTAGATTCTTTTATCATGAAAGTAAAGCAACTGTACGAATTTAAAAGCAAATGTCTGCACCATCTTTCTGCCTTATGTGATTTGACACATGTGAGCTATAGAGATTTATGACAAACATTGACAGATTCTTAACTCCCCCCTTGCTGGCGAGACACTCTGACGACTAACAAGCACCTTGCATTTCAGGCTATTCAAGTTGTTGGCAAGCAATGGAGTGAACACAATAAAAGCCTCACTGTTAAGTTATCTAATCCTCACTGTTAGTTATCTCATTGAGCTTTTCCCAGAGGAAGATACAACCCAATTCAGTTGACGGGAACAATGAAGGTTTCTGTTTCCTTCTATAATGTGTCACACAGCTACAATAATGCCATATTCCCATTATAAATTAACCGCTAATGCAGAGGACTTGCATGAGAAAACTGTGCTGCATAGACTTGAAATGGGGTAGAGACCCACTGAAATTCCTATTTGGGTTTCATACAGCTTTTCAATAATGTGTTCGTGACAACTACAATTAATTATACCTATGCATAAACCTACCATGCTTTACATTCATTTCCGTGAGAAATATAGGTTGCTTCCCTACAAAACTTAAGCACTGTCACAGATGATGTGTAAATACTCACTTAGTTGTGCAGTGACATGGCAGAGGGGGTTGGACTAGATGGCTTTTAAGGTTCCTTTCAGGCCAAACCACATCATTCTATGATTATGATTTTAAAACAAAAGTGTGCTTCTATTCCATTGCTTCTATCACTTCCACATATCACAGTGGAGTCTTATGAGAGATATGAGTATTTATTACCAAAAGATGTTTGAACTAAAAGCAATAAATTCTATTGCATTTACACACTTGTGGTCACAGCTGTGATATGGCACAATTAAGGTCCAGCAACTGGGTTTGTGCAGCAAACACTGTCATGCATCTGATTTAATATTAAATTAAGTTTGAAAAAATTTCACAGAAAACAAACCAAGGCAGTTTGCCTTACCTTGGGTAGATTTAAATGTGCCTTGCTGTTTGCCAGCTGGCTTCCCTGGGGTGGCAGTCAGGATAGGATTGAATAATTTCTCCTCCATTTTTGCTTCCTTTACATATTGACATGATTTCCCCAACAATACAATGCTGTTAAGGACTTTAAGAGATATTAACCTGGAAAAAAAAAATTGTTTACATATTTGCATTAGTATATTAAAATAATTGCATATTATTCATATGGCAATTATTCCTATGAAAATAATTGCATATGGTTAGTGTTCAGAAGGATTAGCTAACAAATTAAACCCTTTCAATATCAAAACCAAAAGGAAATTTTGTTTTCCTAACAATTTGTCTCAGATTCAATGCTTAATATTCTTTTTCCTCCAGAAAGCATCTAGAGAAAAACATCAAATTTCATTATTTAACTAAAGGACTACAAGGACAGTCAAGCAGCCATTTAAGACATCAAATTTTTAAACACAGAATTAAAAAGGGCCCTCAACAGTGCAAGTCCAAATTAAACGCCCCAGAATTATGTGTGCCCAACCAAGGATCTCTAGTAGACTTGGAATCACAGGACAGGAAATACAGAACCACGGAATCATTAAGGTTGAAAAATACTTCCAAGATTATCGAGTCCAACCATTAACCCAGCACTGCCAAGTCCAATATCTAGCTTTTACAAACTACAGGCTAATCACAGGAAGTCCTTTTTCACATCACAGAGGACAGTCCATGAAACTCAACAAATAAAAAGAGGCAACACTGCATTACCATCCAGCTGATGGCAGATTTTTTTCTACTATGACTAAATTGCAGCACAAACTTCAGCAAATCACTAAATCCCTTTTACACCTGTCTTCTCATTTGAAGAAAAGGAAGGCCTCATGTACCATCAAGTACTTTTAGGTTTATCATTCAAATGAGTTTTGCAAAATCTAATTTTCATTACTAACAATACATAATTGTAAACCAATGTCCACTCCACGGAGCAAAAGCTCACTGCAGAACGACAAAGAAAGAGTGATCTATTCCCTGTAGGATGAATGAAATATTCTCTATGCAAATCAAGCTATTTAACAAGAGTGAACTAAATGCAGACTCTGAATTCATTCTCCACTCTCTGAAAAGTCTGTTTATCACGTACATCACTAACAGACCAAAAAGACAATTTGAACATACACAGATCCATGGAGCAGGTCTAACTGCTTAATCATAAAGTGACCCAAGCACATTCCAGCAGCAGCTCCCCTATCTCTCACTAAGTAACTGTAATCAGAACTTGTCAAACAGAAAAACAAACTACACTGCACTTTTAAGGGAATTTTATGCAATGCATTTACTTGTAGAAGAAATTTAGAGAAATGGAAGAACGAGCAGAGCACACTACTTTCAGTACCCAGAAAAAAGTGACATTTTAGTATCCAAGCAACCACAAAGAAGATACCATTTTATACAGGTTGAAAGCTGTGCTTCTTTACAATTTTATTAGATTATTGGGACAGATTATATTTCAGACATTTAAGAAGCTCTCCTTCATTTTTAATGTTTTAGAGGGGTTTTTCTTATGCTTCTTATGTAACATGTTTTTGTTCTGAAAGAGCAGGTTTCTACAGCATAGTCTGACTCTGATTTAATGAGATCAGAAGTTCAAAAGGCCATAAATCACCACTTCACTGTATCAGTTCCAGCTTCTCATGGAAAATTATGCTATCATTTTTCGCAATTCTCGTTTACTCTTTTCTGCCAGCCTACACCAGGCTCAAATTTTTAACAACAACGTAGGTTTGCAGTTGTTCAAAATTCTGGAAAAAGAAAACTCAAGGGTTTTATTGGCAAGACTCTTTAACTACAATTAAAGTTTAACTACAGTTGTTAAGTATCAATACAAAATAAATTCATCCACATTATAGGCTCGATTCTTCACCCAGTTAACTGTTCAGATTTTATCATGTCATTTCTCACATATCTATGCTATTATATCTGTGTTCTAAATATATTCTCGTATATGATGAAAAGCTGACGTTTATGTTCAGAACACAAATCACTTGAAAGATGTAAGAGGTGAGCTAGCTCTAAGTCTTGAGATCACAGCAGAAGTAAAAATCTGTTCTCACTTTTCAATAAGGACAAAATAGAGCAAAATGTATTTACTTTTGTCACCTTTTAAGAGCAGCATTTAATACTTTATGTTAATCACATTACTTCTTTCTGTCTTCCATTCTCCAAGCCACAGAGACAGTGAAAAATCCTGGGCTGGGCTGCAGCAGTGGGATGGTAAAGGTAGGAAAATATTACATATATTGAGAAAAAGGAAAAACCACTGAGCAGGATGAAAGTGCTGAGCTTGGTATATCACAGCTTGAATGTGATTATCAGGGGATACTGCTTACAATTACACAGAGTTGGCTTTAGGAAAAACATGGGCACAGCATGTAGTATACTGGGGAAGAAATCAAAGTATGGTGCAGAAGAATGGGGCTAAAATTTTAGTATTTGGCCTACATGCAATATCTCAAAGTCTTAGTTATCTAACGCTACACAGATGTGTCCCTACACTGATGCAGACAAAACACATCCGATCAAGCTCTTTTTTTTGCAGATCAAGGTGCGATTAGAGATGTGAGTGTACCTATTAATAAAGAATGTGTAGTAATCCTGTTCTTTTCATAAGCTATTGTAAGATAGTCCTCCCCTCTCCTCCAGTGTAGTCTCCCCTCTTTCTGCTGAACCACTGCCTCAGACTCAGAAGTCTTACACTTTCCAAGCCTTACACTGCCTTCACTTACAAACATGACTTGGTAGGACACTGGAAGAGATGCTCCCACAATACTGCAGGCAGGCTCATTTTATGTCAGCAACTTGAATCACTTAATTGTTTATGATCAATTTTGGATGATTCCAATATGAATCAGTACTAAGAGACAACAAACAGTGACAGTGCAGTATGCAGATTTCCTAGAAAGCTGCCGTCCCCAGACAGTACAGAGCAAGTGCCTCAAGACAAGCAAACTAAATCGGATGTAAAGTACAATTATGCATGTCTCAGAAATACCTATCAACTTGTGAAAAGTTAAAAGTAACACAAGTATAAACTGACTAGGCAGTGAAGGGATACTTGCAAAGCATTGCTTATGGAAAACAAATTGCCACGGAAGATTTTCTCTCGTAACTAAAATTAATTACTGACCCCATCCTTCCCATAAAGGTGAGCCTTGCATTTACTTTTTTTTTTTAACCAGCAGTTTCCTAAATTGAAGTAAACTCTGCATTCAACTACCTGAGAGAAAAATTCATGATCTGCTCAGAGCACTTAAACTGCTCATATTTGTTGGTTTATCAAATCTTTTGGTCTTTTACAGAAAGTTTCATTCCTTAGAATTCAATTTCCCTTTTTACACGGAAGTATGGTGCTTGTCTCTCAGATTCTCCAAATCTTTTTGCAATGAGTTATTTCCACTTACTGAGGGCTATAATCCCCCAACACAGTCACAGTACTTAAGGACAAATCTGCGCTCTTAGATTATGGACATAAGGGTTTCCCATTTATGTTCTACTGAACATAAACTGTATTTATACTTGTACCTAGAAGTATCAACAGAAAATTTTTTCACTTATCTAATCAAATAATGGTGAATACTTTTCTATTGAGTGGATTTACTTACCCACAATAGAACAGCACAACACAAACATAAGCCAAGACTCCTTGTACTTTTATTGAGCTTGTTACAACTCTGATGAGCTGTTTTAAGAATAAAAGTTAAACAGTTAAAACTTAGCACACAATCATTAATACAGCATTGTAACAGACATTTCTTATTTGGTAAATTCAAGAAAAAGTAGAAACAATTACATTAATAGAAATTTAGTCTAATATTCCCCTTGGTAGTACTAACTGTTCAAGATTTATATTTGAGTAAGTATTATACTAGCATTTAGTTGTGACTTTCCCAAAACCAGAGTCTGACAATGTTTCCTTAACACTGACTTTCAAGTAAAAGTAGAAGTGGAAAAAACCTCCAAAACTCAAGGGCTAGAAGGAGAATTAAAAAATTTTAAGGAAAATGTCAAGAGATGCAATGCAGCAAAACAGAATCAGTGTTACACACTATGCTAACCCTATGATTAATTGCTTTGTGGACTAGGCATATGACTCCCAAGTTTCACTTAACAAATGGATCCTGAAATCTGAGTTTTACTTCAGTAGTTTACGCAAATCCTGTCAACAGCAACAGTATTTTTCCCCATCTCTATGGGTGAACATTACATTTAAGTTAATTCATATTGATATACTTCCAGTAAAATTCTGAATTAGCATACTGCTGACCAAGTGAGTACAAATCCCCAGCATTTTGGTAACTACTGCTTGTCTACATGTGTGTATGGGGAAAGTCAGAACAGCTATTTACAGAAAACATTCTGTAATACATAATTCAGGACAGCATGTGGTCACAGTTCCATTAATGAAGTGATTCATTTTACAGCAGCATGTACATGTAACAGAGTCAACTATTCCAGAGTGATGTATTCAATAACAGCTCAGGAGCTCAGTGCCCCATATAAAAGAGTATTGAGTCATTAAGTGTGCCATTACAGGGACAATCACAAGGACTCCAACGAAAAACCTAAATAAACTGCTGCACTACTGCTAACCTTCTGGCAACCAGCTGCTTTGACTATTCCAAATGAATGAATAGGATAACTGCCAAAAGGAATATATGTTTAGTAAACACAGATGTAGTTTAATTCCACTGGTACAATTCAAGCTCTTACAAATTCTACAAAATTAATATATAGTCAATTTTCTATGAAAGGCTGAGAAACAGTAATGCATTTGTGAAGTCACAAGTAGTACGTGATATAGGTTATACTGAATGCACACTCAACCCTTCAGCATCATTTCAGTTACTTCAGATGATAATTTCATGCTCAAAACATCCAGCCAGCTGTCTCAGAGGGACATAATCTCAAAGTGAGATCTTATTGACAGAAAACTGATAGGAAAGATACAACTTACTAAAACAGCCAGTGGAAGGGGAATGAAACCCATTCTTCTGGAAACTGAATCACTATAATCTGTATATGCCTAGGAAAAGAAGAGGAAAAATAATGAACTACTTATGCAGAGAAATGATCTTATTTTAGCTTGGCACACCCTCCAGACAAGAATAAAGCTCTGTTAACAAACACTATACTGGTATAAAGTGTACCTATTGACATTTTGGAATTCAAATGGAGATAGCTGCACTCTCAGACAAAAATGTAATACTACCATGACCAGTAAGATTAGCTTCAGTGCTCTAAATCAAGAGAAACTGGAGTATAATACAAATCTCTAAATCGAGAGCAATTAGGACACTGAATCCAAAGGTGCTATGATATTTCATCTGTGCATTATTACCAGCTTAGAGACCTTTTTGTATTAATTTGACTGATCTTCAAATACTCTACAGAAAAAACTGTTATGGGGATAAAAGAACAATTATCCACCATACCAGCAATTTTAAATCATTCTACAAACATCTGTAAGTAGCCTCAAGATAACTGTGTTAAAATTATTTTGAAAATATGTTTACTTTTGAACTCAAAACACAACTACTTTGCAGGACAGCTTGCCTGCAGTATTGAACATCACACCAAAGTTAGTGTCTAAATGATGCTACTTTATTTCCCACAGAAGATCCTTAGGAAAAGTAATGGAGTTTTCAAAACTGATTTTTTATTATAAAGGTTTTTTATTATAAATAAATTATTAAGAATTATTTGTAACTGAAGGTGTCTAGCTTCTTTATGATGTTTAACTACTGCATTCCTCACAATAGTCCAAGAAAACCACAGAAATTACTGTAATGACGTTGATTTAATACTTAGAGCACACACTGATGAGTGGAATTTTAACAAGTGAACCCTAACAAGTCCTCATCCATGAAAGGTGTGCTGTAAATAGCCTTCCCAGAAAATGGTACTAATTAAAAATACAAGTGGTCTGTGTGTTCTGTAATTACCCATGCCATGACAGTAACATGCACAGTGCAAACATCTCTATATATCTGTCCACTCTATCTGTAAAGAAACATAAATTCCTAATGAATACTGTGCTTTAACCCAACACAATTAAAATACCACAAAAAGAACAGTGATCTAAAATTATCTCAAGAACACCTTGTTAAACTTACTTTCTTCCATATATCTCAGAAATGTAAAGTTGTAACAACTATCCCCTTACTGTAAGTGTATTTGGAAGAGACTTCTCAGCAGTATATTAAGTAAAGCCAAACTGACCTAACAGTCAGATAAAAATGATATAAATCACATGAAAGTGTTCCTGCTATCTCTTATTAAAGAAAGCAGAGTAGAATTTCAGTGCTACAGGAGTATAACAGTACTGTATGTATTTCTTTAAGTATTTGTTCCAATATCCCCCCCATAACAATAGTGTTAGTTAATACAGGAATGTGCCTTTTATTTTCAGGCTTACATTTTTCTGTCGACTGCTAACAAGGTCAAATGCAAGACTGGCTCTGTATTCACTGTAGACCTGGAAAAAATCCAGCACATCAGATGTGTGACTAATTTGTTATCACACTTCATAAAAGCAACACAGATATTAATAAAATATTTCCATAATATATTATAAACTTATGCATTTGCTGAAAGAGTCAAAACTAGTTTTTTTGAGGTCTAACTGCACGGTCCAAGAGATGAGCCTCTATTTCCGCAATAAAGTAATTTGCATATTTATACAACACACAACACTATGCTATGTTTTAGGAATTGACTTGAGACTTCATAAAATTACTGAATTTGAGGATCATCAGAAACACAAAATAACAGAAATCCCATTAATCACACTTAGTTTTTCCCCCCACAGTTTGTAACTGGTTTTAAGCTACATGAAATCTAGCCCTGGGACCAAATTAAAGAAATGAGAGAGCTTTCTTCTATACTAAGCAAGTGATCCTATGAAAAAATCAAATTGCATCCAAAGATGAATTAAGCCTTTTCTTCTCATTAAAACAGTTCTGCATATTAAGAAAGAAAAACATTGATTTTACAGATAAGTGGCAGGACAATTTGCACTGCAGGTGTTAAAAATTCTTTAAAAAGTCTGACCTAGCAACCATAAATCTTCAGAACTTCATAAAAAACCCCACAAAGTTTATTAAATAAACATTGCAAAATTGCCAGTCACTACCCCCATCCTCCAGCTGTTTCAGCACTCTGAAGCATGCTACATTTTTGGCTACCATGACTTCATTACTGCTCTTTTCCACACTCTATACGAAAGTAGGGCATGCATAAATGCCTCTGGCATAAGGGAGCTTATTAAGTGCATCTATTACACTTGTTTCTACACCACGCAATGTAGTTACTTTAGAGATGCTGAAAAAGACAGCACTTCACAAGTTCTGATCTCATTTCCTGAAAAGTGGTTTTAATAGTGAGAAAACACTAGCTCATCTCTTCACAAATTTATCAAGTGCATTTGAATTCACACAGTGTGGAACACAAATGGCCAACGTATCATGCTGCAACACACAAGAAGCAACCTCATCTGCTGCTTTAAAAGAAGGACCAGATAATACATGCGGCCCAAGAAATTTCAGGAGTGGGAAACTAACATAACCTACTTCATATTAGTGCTCCAGGGACAGTGGGAAAAAATACATCTCTGATTTCAGATTCCACTTTTAACACACATGCAAGAATAGAGCTAAAACAGACGAACAAGCTCTGGTTTTCCAAAAGCCTGAATTCTAACCTACAGTCCATTCTGTTAGGAAAGGGTACAAGCTCTGTCTAGACTGCAGAACAATAACCTGTTGTCAATTTAACTAATGATCACTTCACAAATGATCTGCCAGTAATGTGAATTATAGCTATTCCACGAGTTGTTATACAACACTTGCAATAATTTATGGATCTGGAACTACTAATTTAGAAGCAGAGGTGTTCCACATTAAAAAGATCCTCAGAAGTATATTGTATCAGGAAATTAGCAAGCTTACTCAAATGGTATCATATATATGAAAATAACAATTTTTACCTTTTCTGCACTTGAATAAATTTTAATATTTAAAAAATTATTAGCAAAATAAAATACAAATTAAAATAGCATCCAGCATTCCAAATAGGATACCTACATCTGCTGTGATGTCATTGAATTTTGTTATAAAGGCATGTTTCACAATATCCACTGCAATTTCAGAAGCAACCACCATGCAAACATCCGGGAATAACACCCAAAGATGATCTGAAGGTTGTAAAGAAACAAATTAGGCCATTGAATTTAATGCCAATATACAAAAAAAACTGTAACACTTCTGTTCAACAGTGAAAAATCCTCACAGGTCTGAAGAGTCTGTAAGTTTACATCACCACTGAGCATGCAATGTGCAAGTTCTTGCTTATTCCACTGCTGTTTTAAAATCTTATCAGTACTGCACAATCACACCACAGTTAGGATCAGATTCTAAACTCTTTACCTTGTAAACCTTTACCTCTAGGAAGGTAGTAGAAAGACAACCTTTGTAAGTACTAGGTACTACATGATCAGTATGTGTAAGACATAGACAAAGAACCTGTGGTTTTAGATGTTTAAGGTAAAATTTAGGTAGACTGGTAAGATTCAGGCAAAATACATCACACAGATTGGGGTCAAAATTATTAAAACAGTGTTTTAATAAAATCAGTATTTTACACAATATTTATTAAATATGTCATTGTAATATTACATATAATAATATTAAATTATGAATAGTATTTTAAACATAATCTTTATCAAATTTCAATCTCCCTAGCCTCCCAATATAACATTTTCTAGGGGATCCTTCATTCTCAGTGTGCTCCAAGGAAAAGAAAGGGCTGGGAAGAACCCATTCCAGACACTACTTGAAATATAACTATGCATGTTTATAGCATAACCATATATACTTCTAGCAGAAAAAACAGAGTCATTCTCAAAAGAATTACAGAAATAGAAAAATGAGAACCTAAGGCATTTGACAAAATTAAGGGTCCTCAATTAAGTGTCTTGGTTACACTTATATTTCAGATTGAGGAAATAAGCAATAGATAAAGCTGTTGATAGCACAGGAATTTTTCTTCTAATTTACTCACCTGGATTCCATGAGAACTGCTCCATATTTCTTAGACATACAATTAGTAGCAGCACATAATTGGTGAATCTCTCCTTTATATCTAGAATAAAAAATGCAAACCTGTCAGCACCAAAGAAACATTTATTTGCATACACAGATATCTAGTCATTCTGAGGTTCTATCATTTATTAATTCTTGGATTAGATAGCATTTTCCACAAATTATTTAACTGAGTTTAAGGGGTGGGGGAAATGCTGGAAACCACACCATGCACAGGATTTCTGCAGTAGGGATTCAAGTTGTGACTTACTATCACCTCTTCTAATACATTAATAAAGTAATTCTCTTTCTTGATAAACTCTGTGCACTCCTTCTGTGATTCAAAAAGAACCAGCACCTCCTGTTACAAAAATGGAAAGAATATATCTGTCTGTCCTTTCAGGCTATTAGCAAGGTACATTTCATTTTCTACAGATCATGGAGATCCAAATTGCTGTGTACTGGGTTCAATAGAAAGAAGAAAAAATGTTAGAAGACAACTGTTACACCTTAGCTAGATGGTTCCTCCCAGTCTTGCACACTGCCATTTTAGAACAGCAGGATGTATCAGCTCAGCTACCAAACCATAAGCACTGTAACACAAAAGCAGACTGCCTAGGGACCAAGGACCATGACTTGCCTCCCAGACAAGGCAGTCTTTTTTTCTACTTTGGTGTCCTGTCTCCAGAGATGATGCATACAGCTTTCTTCAAGAAGCGTCACATTTTTTAGCTTATGAAAAAACACTTTCCTGAAACTCTATCATTGAAAAACAGGGTAAAGCCTAAAACGTAATGTCATCACAGTTTAGAAAGTTCAAATAAGTCTTTTTAGAAGATGGAGGTATTAAGAAAATCTGTGAAGAGACTATTATTGCCTGTTATTGCTTGTTGTTATTGTGTCAACAGTTTCCATCATCTCTGACTGATTACAGGCCAACGACAATGCTCATAGCTGCAGTTACTATAATATAATAATATCCCTCATTGTAAAATAGAAGTTTGGAAATACTGGCAAGTCTGGAAAAAAGGAGCAAAAAGAAAAGAACGTGTCCTCTAGGAGAAGGAAAGAAAAAGTATACAGGATTCAAGAAGAATGAGATTTCTTGCACAATATAAAAAGCAAATCTAGAGGTACATAAATTTATCTGTCAGTATGGGCTGGGGAAGGGACAGAGGAAGCACAAGTTTTCAAAATAGAACAAACAGCATTTATATGGGGGAGGGGGTGGGGGAGAAAAGGAAATCTTCTAGCACAATAAATTTGAAGCAGAAAAAAGGACATAGGTAAAACCTAACTGTAATTTCTTATTTCCTGCCAGTAACACTCCAACAAGTGAAGTACATTCTTCTATGCTTCTAAATTCACATACTGCTGAAATGACCAGAACACAGTCTGAAAAACCTAGTTACAAGGTATCACTCGATACTGCCACAAATGGATGAAAATGCAGTCAAGCACACATGGATCTGTATTCTTTATCATGCCCATTAGTGACTTGGAAATAATCACTGAGTTTTCAGACTTTTGCCCAGAATCTCAAAATGGTTTAATATTCTATTTCCCACATAGTACACTTCCACATCACCATGACACACCATTGGTCAGCAATCTATAACACAACACAGCTCTCATCTTCAGTTCTTCAGGTCCCAGGAGGGCCTGTGCAGATAGATATTCTCAAGTGGGAAGCAAGAACCTTAATTTAGGCCTAACATTAAAGCATATCTCAAGCTAATCCTCCAGACATTTATTACCTGCATCATATATGTTAGCTCATCAGTCGACAGGATTAAATTGAGAAGGGACATTCTGGGCTTTAAATTTCCTCTTATAATGCTGTAATAATACCAATTTTTCTCCCACTAATTTCTAAGACTGGGTGACAAGCTGATACCTATTTTTCCCTTCTGCTTATTTTTCCTGTTCTCAGTGGCCTCCCTTCTAACCTGTTATCTCTGCTGCCACAGCTGTTCAAGGCTGTTAGGAGTGAGAGGAATGACTGTGACTGCTGCTCTTCACCCTCATCCCTCTGATAACTGTCAGAGATGCAAGCAAGCGAGACTGAGCACTTTACAGTAGCTTCAACAGTAAGCTCAAACAATAAAAAAATCCGTTTCCTTTCTCACCCTCACAGACAAGGACATAAAAGGCTTCAGGATATTCAAAACAACCATTGGTAATCACTCCTAAATACCAATTAAAATTTCAGAATACAAAATATGTACCAATAATATTTCATCATTTATAATGAACTTATTTGATGTGGTAAATATACATATATATTTTTTAAACAGGTGAGAGGAGTTTCCTGTACCATGTATTGCCACTTCTTAGATGATATGGCAAACTACAGAACAAGTGAAGCTACATTCCTAGATTCACACTTGCTCTTAAGAACAACAAAGGCAAAGTACATCACTCTATTTGTGAATTGGGCAAAACAGTGACAAACCACCAGTGTGAGTATTCAGTTACAGAGAGCACAGGTACTAAGAGGAGGAAATCACTCTATTCTGCTTTAGCATAACAAAGAGTAAAGTGGAAAGAAAAAGTGACAATCCTTAATAACATTGATATAAGCCATGTCAACTCAGTTTTGCATGTATTTCACCAAGTACAGATGATAAGCATATCACATAACTGTTTTTCTGTTAGGATATAACATAGCTTCAAAAACCCTAGCCATTATAAGACAGGGTTAAATGAGAGCCAAAATGACAGGCCAATGACACTTTAAATGGTCTTCAGCTACCTCCACAAGCACATGATTAAGAAGCTTACTTTCTCAGTGCTTATGCTCCTAAGTGTTAAAAACCTAACATCTAGAACTAATTTAGATATACTTATCCCACTGACCAGTCTCTTGTCAGCACATACCATGCATATTGCTGATGACATACTGTGCATGAAGTCCAGACAGATATTAGTGACAGGTGCTGCCCCTCAGGGGTCCATACTGGGATCAATGTTATTTGATATCTTCATTAATGACATAGATGAAGGAATTGAGTGCACTGTCAGCAAATTTGCAGACGACTGAGTGGTGAGGTTGCCGCACCAGAAGGGTGGGGTGTCATCCAGAAGGACCTGGACAAACTCAAGAAGTGGACCCTTGGGAATCTCAACAGGAGTAATAAGACCAAGTGCAAGGTGCTGCAGCTGGGTTGGGGCAACCCCAGCTATCAACACAGGCTGGGGATGAACAGATCCAAAACAGCCCCGTTGAGAAGGACTTGGGGATTGTGGTGGATGAGAGCCTGGACATGAGCTGGCAATGTGTGCTCACAGCCCAGAGAGCCAAACGTGTCCTGGGCTGCATCCAGAGCAGGGTGGGCAGCAGGGCCAGGGAGGGGATTCTGCCCCTCTGTTCTGCTCTGGTGAGACCCCACCTGCAGAGCTGCATCAGCTCTGGGGCCCAGCACAGGAAGGACATGGACCTGTTGGAGCCAGACCAGAGGAGGCCACAAAGATGATCAGAGAGATGGAGCATCTTTCCTCTGAGAAAATGCTGAGAGAATTGAGTTTGTTCAGCCTGGAAAAAAAGGCTTTGGGGTGGCCTGAATGTGGCCTTCCCATACCTGAAGGAAGCCTACAGAAAAGATGGAGAGAGGCTTTTTACAAGGGCACATGGTGACAGGACAAGGGGGAATGGCTTCAAACTGAGAATAGATCAGGTATTAGGGAAAAATTTACTGTGAGAGTGATGAGGCCCTGGTGCAGGCTGCCCAGAGAAGCTGTGGATGCCCCATGCCCGGCAGTGTTCCAGGCCAGGCTGGACAGAGCTCTGAGCAACCTGGTCTAGTGAACGGTGTCCCTGTCCATGGCAGAAGTGCTGGAACTGTAGATGATTTTTCAAGTCTCTTTCAACCCACACCAATTTGTAGCTGTGACAGACTGCATTCTAATGCCATGTTGAAACTGCACTCTTACCAGGGCTGGCCCTGAAGCCTGACACACATCATGCTACATACCGCCTATACACACTTCAGATTATTTTGAAAGATGACACTGAATTTGACTGTGCTTCTATGCATCCTCTGGTGGTGCAAGTGACTAGATATAATTAAATCTTTTCACTTGCCTTTAAAATATATATTTCAGTATTTTGAAAAGGAAGAATCAGACATTCCAGGACTTAGTACATCAGAACTTAGTGGTCACACGTCAAAATCTAACCACAATATATCCTCTTCCATTAAAGTAAGTCACATGTGCCTATTAGGGTTCTCATATGAATAGAGGTGGCAAACATTTATTTCAAAGACATGTAATACACACACTGCCATAAATGCAGTAAGGGAAAAAAAGCAAGATGTACTTTTTTTTCCTCTTGGTTCTGTACAGTAAAGCCCAAAAAAGGACTACACATAGTCAAAACAGATTTTAAATACTTTTGCCTCATTTACATCAACTCTGCCATTCCAATTCTAATAGAATTCTATGCCCATATTAATTCATACTGCCCTTCCATAAATCCTTCTGAAAAATAGCAACATGTACCCAGCGATTAATTTCCAGTGTGTCAGAGGGTATCGCTGCTTTTAGAAAGCATGTAAAAGACATGAAACAAATGCTACTGGAAATAAAGATTCCTGGCACAGCACTGCATCTAGTATGGATCAGTGTAATTAATTAGCCAGTATCTCAAACAACCAGCTGCTGAACCCTGAAGATCTTAAGTACTTTGCAGTAGTAACTAAAAGGAGCAGTGAGATCCCAGGAACAGAGATCCTGAAGTGGGGTAAAAAGCCTTTAGAACATCTAGTTATTTCCTTCCAGATTTCCTGACACATTATGCAGGAATCCTGAATCAGGAAAGAAAAAAAAATAAATTCATCATGTTAATCTCACTGTTTATATATTTAGACCAAAAACTGGTTATAAATTGTAGTGTGTAAAAGGTGAAACAAAATCTTTTGGTTCACATTGCAGCAAATACTAAATAGCTGTAGTGACAACTACCTCTTAACAAGTGACCAGGGCACAAGAAAGGATCAAAGACTGAACAATGAATCATCTAGGATGCACCAATCTTAAACACAGTCTCACCCCCATATCCCTAACCCTTAAAATGAACAATTGGATTAAAATAATAGAGTTAAAAAACCTAAGGCCACATGAGAAAGCAGTTTGAATTTCAAAGACCAAAGGTAAAAATAAAGGCTATTCAATATTATGATCAAAGTCAAAGAGACTGATAAATCAGGAACAAAGAAGAAAGAACAGAGAAGAAACAAAAGTACAGAATTATAAAGAAGAAAACTGAAGTCCTAAAACTTGAGAATAAATATATTAAATTTTTGAGACAAGAGCTTTAAAAAGCAAGGAACAGTCAGGCCTAACAACCAACAGAAGGAAATAACCTCATGCACTACATCTAATGTACTTCTTTGTATGAGGTACAACTGAGTTCTGTGAAAAAATTTAATTTAGAGCACAGCTTGAAATTAAAATAAGACATTTAAAAGCATAAAGGAAGGCAGTATGCTGGGCTTTCAACAACGATGAAAGAGCTTCTCTTTATAATTTGGTCTTCCTGTTCTCTAATCGTGACCATACAAAATTAGTTTACAAACAACTATTTCCAAAAGAGAATATACTATTTAAATTTAGGGAAATATTTCTTCCTGATACAACAAATAAAAGGTTTTTTTGTCTTCCATAAAGAAGTGTTTTCCAATGGCCACACTGTTTAGATTGCCTGGGTGTACATTAATTTCCCAGTGAAAGTCAGGCTGACAATGCAAAAGTAGTTTTGCTGCAGCTGACAAATCAAAGCTGTGAGAGCAGCATGGCTGAAGCCACAGATTCTGTGGCTGCAGTCTCTAGCAGCTATACAAGCCCCAAGGTCTTTGTGGGCCTGCCCCTAGAAGATAACAGGTTTAGTTTTATTAGATAACAATTAACCAATGACTATCTCATGTCCTGTTCAATTAATTTTTATGTAGATGATTCATCATTATTTTAGTCTTGAAGTTTTAGTGAATTAGCTGTTACAGCAGAATTTTAAATGGCCATACAAAGGTAAGAAGGATAGCTGACTCCACTGATATTAAGTCTAGAAATGTAAATACTGGGAAAAATAGTACAGCCACACTTCAGCTTGCTATCCACCAATGGGTGCTGAGCATGATGCCAAGTGAAAATGATTTCACAATTTCCAGATCTAAACAGGTAGCTTTGCGGCACTTCCTATCCCGATCACTTACTACATAGAAGCTTGAACCAGGCAGGGCTCTGCAAGGTATTTAAACATGTGATACCAGACCTGTCTTAGAAAGTACACCTTGGACAGTTAATTTCTGTTTTCACACTTCTATTCACAAGATAACTTGCTTTTGAATTCTAGTTGTATTAACTTCTCTTGAACACAATATCTACTCTTGTGGTCATTGCTTATCTTTTCTACCACATCCTATTTATCTTTTCATGACCATGTTAAATAAGAGGGGAGTTTCACCTATTCATGAGAAATTCCCCAGATGCCCCTGTGAGATTCATATTATTCCCCTCAAGAATTACTGTATTTAGTTACTGTGTACTAATCAGTACCTTTACATTGAATTGAAAACATATGCTTGACAACAGTAATGCTTTGAGCTGAGGCCCCGAAAAGGTGGGGCGAGGGGAATCCATTCAGTGTGTCCATGCTTAATCACCTACTGCTGCCATCACTGCCCTACAGCTGATGCAGACCTCAGAAAACTACTGGAAGAAACTGAGAAAGGTGGGAAATATATGGGAGTGCTTAGATTTAGTGTCTTCTTTCAGAAGTTTAGTTCAGCCCAGGCATGCAGTTTAAGCACACTGTGTTCTAGGGCACACAAGACACTCCAAAGGCTAACGAAGCTCAGCTGGCAGGACCAGACTAGCCTCAGTTCCAGGGTAGGATAAAGTATTGGCATAGCACACCAACACAAGATGCACCATCACTTCAGCTGCATGAAATAAAACATTTAAAAGATACCAAAGTGATCTGAATACATGAATTGAAACAATACTGTTCCATCCTTACTGAAGCCGTGATGCAGTAAATCTGTTCAAGTTCAAAAGAGGTGAAAATCTCTACTAAAAACCTGTCTGTTTATCTCTGAGAAAGAAAACACTGCTATTTATAACCATACTGCAAAGTGTTCCAGGAGAAGTTATCTGTTTGAAAGGAATAAATTAGCTTGTTTTGTGCACTCTTCTATGTAAATACTCACTGCTTCCATCCCCACATTGTATAATGAATGGCAATGCTTTTTCCACCAACTGATAAAAGGAGACCTGATATTGCTATTATGGGTCTTCAATAAAAATGTCCATCAATAAAATATTGATATCCTTTTCTTTTTATGGAGGAAATTACTAGCAATTTCTAATATCAATCCCTTGTTTATTTCAGCATGAAAGACGCCTTACCTTTAGGTAGGAGAACTAGATGCATAGCTGTAACTATTTTCTGCATTAATAAGAACCCTTATCTAGGTTTTCTGTCAATATTTCAGTAAATTACAGTGACAATGCTAAAAGTGAAAAGTTAAATACCTCTGATTTTAAAAATATAAGTAAATAAATATTGGAACCAAACATAATACTATTCTCACAGAATAAACAGATTATCAACACAGCTGGGAAGATCTTTTGAGGGAGGTTTAAGAGCACCTATGAGGTAGCTTAAAATTTAGTGTTTATTTTCTTTTATATAATTTTCTGTGATATATTTAAGGTTTTATGTAAATAGTGTTTCATCCAAAGAATTACAAAACATTTGCATATAATATTGCTGTTTGCAGGTGAATTAGACAAAAGTCACATCAATAGTCAGAACTCAAAACAGGATGTAAACCTGTTGAAAATTTAACTCTTGACACAAAAATATGAATCATCTGTTTTTAAATCAGTAGCTATTTTATTTTTTTAACCTATTACATATTTGAGTTATCTGGTTTAAAAACTACGAGCTGAAATGAAAAAAAAATATTCTATTGTCTTTGCTCATCTGTATAAATGAAAGTGGGGAAATGCCAATCAGATATACTGAAGAAATTCTTCACTGTGAGGGTGGTGAGGCACTGGCACAGGCTGCCCAGAGAAGATGTGGTTACCCCATCCCTGGAGTGCTCAAGGCCAGGGTGGATGGAGCTCTGAGCAACCTGGTCCAGTGGAAGGTGTCCCTGCCTGTGGCAGAGGGGGTGGAAAGAGACGATCTTTGAGGTCCCTTCCAGCTCAGGCCATTCTAAGAGTTTAAAAAAACTAGTACAAACGAAGTTCTAGCACAACCTTAAAATGCAATCACTCCTACTGGCTTTGAAATCAAGAATTCAATAAATATTTCAAATGGCTGATATCAGTATTAGAAAGGATCTCCATCAAAGGATACCTGAACAGCTTTTTCTCATGAGACACACTGAGTACAAGTTCCCAAAATTCATACTAAGCAGCGACACAGTTAAGAAGTGCCAGAAGCACTAAGTACCCTCTACTGTTATCTTGAGAGCATATGAAAAATTAGAGTAATCTCTAGTATTTCCTTCATATGCCAGCTACTTTGTTATATTGGTTTTTTGTTTGGTTGGGATTGTTTGGGTTTTTGTTGTTGGTTTTTGGGTTTTTTTTTGTTTGTGGGTTTTTGTGGGTTTTGTTGTTTTTTTTGTTTTTTTTATTTTTTGGGGGTTTTTTTGTTTGCTTGTTTGTTTTAGGGCTGGGGGGAGGTATCTCAAGATCCACCTTCACAGCCAGCCAACAACATGCATTCTGAGATCACTGTCAATACAGCACACTATGAAGTCAACTTTTCGAAAACAGAAGACTTGATCAACTTGGAAGCATTGGTATTTCAGAACACAGCCAGTAGGCTGTTTTAGAACCTCAAATAAAAACTTGCCAGAAAAGAAATAACAGTGTTCCTTGAAGTTGATCTCAGTTTTATCCAAAGAACCAAACAGTAAAAGGGGTGATGAGGAATACAAGCCAGAACACTCAAATTTACCCAGGTAATTATAATAAGAATAATATTAAATACATTGAATACATTAAAAACATTAATCAATTAAATGAACAGCCTCTCATTTCACATTTTCTCCTGATCAGTACTGCTATACATACCGCTATTTGACATTTGAAAAAGATTGTTCTTCTCAAACTTCTTGAAAACACTTCCTTTTATTTCGACAAACTGCAATTTTTAGAAACAGTTAGTTAGTTTTTATTGATAAAAGACTGACATAGACAAGTAATATTATAAAAAAAGTTATTTTAAAATATTAATATTTAAGACACATGATACACAAAGACACAGGATGCTGAAACAAATCAGGGTAGCTATACAATAAAGCGACATACTTACATTATTAGACATCATGATGGTAAGCAGTGATTTATTGTGGGAGTTGAAGGCCACATTAAGGGTTGTTGCTTGAACCATTATAAGAATAGCATGCAGGACTGGATAGCAGGGTTAAGGAAGCATATTTGAAATAACTTTTCTGCACAACAGTACTGAAGAGCACCAAACCTCAAATTTCCTATTTTGCTTTCAAAGTTAAACAGGAAAGTTTCCATATCCCCATAAACCAGCTTTATAGCCAGACAGTACTTACACATATGTAATATACCCACAGTGTTTTGCAGCATGTAATAATGATGCTAATTTTTCTTGTTCTAAAAGAACACAATGACATTAGTCATAAGAAACATCAATGCAATCTGAAGAAAAAAGTCTGAAGTAAAGATTCAGAATTAGCCTAAAGATTTCAGAGAAAACAGGGAAAAAGTGTAAGAATTGTAAATTCATCACCAAAACTACTGGACTACAGTATCTCTTTGGATTCATCAATTCACTGTAAGGTTATTTCACATTAAGCACATTTGCATACTGAATATGCATGAGTTTATCCCTTCTCTTCAAGAAAATATGTTCATGCTAGATGCATTTAACATTCCACAAAATAACAAAAAACCCCACTGTCTTCAAGGCCCTGTGACCCAAAATACTCAAATACAAACCAGAAATAAAATTTTCTATGAACTACCCAATTACAGTTTTTCATTTTATTATAGCTACACCATTATGAAGGGTTTTTTGCTTTTTTTAAGCAGGTGGTACTGGCAATCTTACTTTACAAGTAAAAGAGCACTGATTTAGGAATACTATCAATTTTTCAAATGTATTAAAATAATGCAGAGCTATTACTCTGTAATTTAACTTTTGTACTTTATCAAAGAAAAAGGATACAGACATACAGCACTGCCATGAGGAAGTGAGGAATCACACCTATGTGAGCTCTTTTTCTTTCCTTAGGTTCTGTAGCTGTCCAATAAAGAGCATCTAAAATATCTTGTCCAAATGAAGAAATCAGACGATCAGCCACCTAAACAAGAACAACTTTACTGACTTTTACTGCCTACTTCTCTTTCCAACACTTGAGTAAAAGTATAGCTCAATCTAAAAGAAAGTTTCACATATTTATCACTTTTGATCTTTTAATGATTCCATTTCCACTCTGGATTTCACAGCCATACTCTTCCTTTTGTATTCTCAGCAGTTTGATTTCCCTTTCAAAATCACTGTCCCCTCTGCAACAGTATTTGTGATAAATAATCCTATATTGTTATCTTAGATGCTTTCTTGAATTCAAGTACAGTTCAAACCTCAGCCTTTGATAAAACAGTATTCATGTTGTTTCAAACTATCTTAAATGTTCTTCCCCATCCCTCTGGGTTTTAATAGGAAAAAAACTCCAACAATGAAAAGTGAATTTCAGATGACAGGGAACATTGACTTACAGGTACAAAACAGACTGAAATTAGAATTGGCTCTACTGTTTCCTATATACTGAAGGTACGTATGTAAAGCAAATGTCTGCATGAAGTAGAATTCAAAATTAAAGATACATCACAAATATAACACAAAAACAAGTGATCAAGAGAGACTTGAAAGTCTGCCAAAAATGGAAAATTAGTTTGAAAAAACAACAAACACCTGAAGTGCAATCCAAAGAATATATGCACAAATAGAAAAAACCCCTCTAGCAGTAGTTCTAAAGATAGAAAACATATGGACAGCATCTTGAACTTGTAATTTAATACCACAGCAAGAAAGGTCACATGGAGTTTCACCAGTTCCCAACATTTCATCAGCAGCAAACTGTAATGTAAATGTAAAAAAATGTAAAACTGAAAATCATTACACGGAAAAATATTTTTTTTGCCTACACACTGCAGTTCAGTAATTTTAAAACCAAGCTGCAAAGGGCAAAAAACCCAAAACTTCAGAAATTAAACTTTGCACATGTCTGGCTAAAAAAAAGAGCTATGTCTCACTCTAACTAATTCAACCAAATCGAAACAGTTAAAAATGAAAAAGTGATTATCTCTACTTAAGAAAGACAAGTAATATTTTCTCTTAGTGTCTTCCTGTAGAGCAACAACTTTGGACATGTTAAATCAACATGTAGCAACACAGAACCAGGTGCACAATGTACCTGCAAATATTGGTCCTACTAAATAGAAAATAAGTTCTTGGGACAATACAAATAAACCTAGACTTAGGATCATTTCCTGACTTTTTAAATTAAGAGTTCTCAACGTAAAGGTACTGAAGTGAGGGAAGTCATACTGATTCAAGATATATTTATTGAATGATGTTTCCTAAAATATGAAAATTGAATTAAAACAAAATTTTACAGGATGCCTCGAGTAAATGTACAGTGTGCTGCGCTTTAAGAATCACCTATGAAATAAAATTAACAAAACCATGAGCTGATGAATTATCATAAATCTGAAACTCCCAACCCCATCAGTTTGAGAGATATTTACAGTGGCATTGTTTTCGGCTTTTAGATTTTTTAAATTGAGATTGCCTGCATTATTTGGTTCCTGCTCATTGTGATGACCCATTGAGTAATTATACCTGGTGTAGTAACACCAGCTACAGAATGCTTCAGAGTTTGGTAAGTTTTTGTTCACAATATTGTGAGGGTTTTAATAGATAAAATGGTGGCTTTGCTTTCCTTTTTATTTAAGCAGTCCTTGTTTCTTTGCTGAAAGGATAGAAAATACTAAAACCCACCACACAATATTGTTGCTTGCTTTTCCAAATGTGACTTACCTAAACCCTACATGCCGGCTCCAGGCTCCAGCAGAATTCCATGGTGAGTGCTGTCACCAGCGTAACGCACACTGGGGCTTCACAAGGAGCAGGAGCCGGTGGGTCTGAATCTAAAAAAGAAAAGTGTCATTTAAGCCAAATGTGCTGAATGCTCCCCTTAGCCTGTCAGTTGGGAGCATTCAGCACATAATTTGAAGATTTTGCATTCCTTGTATCTGTCCAGGACAATACTCCCTGGACTTGACAACAGCCGAAAACATTAGGACATTGTAAACATCTCTGTTGCTCAGTGATTTAACTAAACTAAAAAGATCTTTCTTATTTTAAAAACTTGTGAAAAAATGTAAAGCATATTGCTAAAAAAAGCATATTAACAGTTCCTTAAAAAGCATTACTTGCATCAGTAGCAAAGAATTTTAATAAAAATCACTGAAGTAGTCTAAGCAGGCCAAAATTCAAACTGTTAAAAGCTGACAATCAACCAAGTCTTTCAGTGGGATCCCATGAACATTTTGTGCCAATATTGCTGCAACCTGTCATGGTAAAAAAGCCCTTAAAAACACGCACTCTGCTTGGCATGTTTGATTTCATGAGACACCATGGAAATTAAATACTGTTTCCAAATTCAAAGTCTAATGTCATTTTTCTAACAACCATGAGTAGTAACAGACTTCCCCCTTTCATGCAGTGCTTTTCTTAGTTAAAACACAAAATTTTGGTTCTGCCAAACATAGCAAAGAAATTTAACTCCCCATTCAAAACAGAATGGCACATGGCTTCCAATTCACTGCAAACACTGCAGTATTGCTTAAAATTATGTGGTAAGGACATGAAGATGAGAAAGTACAGCACTAAGTGATTTGAAGTAGTCTTGAAATAAAGATAAATTACTACTTTGAGCACATGGATTAATTTAGTAAGTGATAATCTCTCATCAATTATGGAACTATATATGGATGAGTATTTCCCCACACAACTAAAATCCAGATAGTAACTCAGTGTCGATTTAATATTTGTTCATATTTTTCAGCAAATGCAAAATCAAAGGCAACAAAAAACCTATGAATAAACAACTGAGCTAGCTTCTGTGATATTTATTTCACTTAGTATAACAAAGTGTGTTCCTTATGCAATATTTTCATATTTTATGAGGAAAGAACAAATGCCTTCAGACAAAATATTCAGATTTTGCAGAGTGTAACCCTGTTTCAGCAGTCTTCAAACAAAGGTACAACAGATGTTCAATTAATATGTCATTGAGGAATCCCGGAATCCTAGTAGAGTAACTTCTGTGTACAAAGGTCTGATGGAGTCCTTTTAAGAGGTTGTATTCCTACTATGTCCTGTATTTGCAGGATGAAGATAAGATTGTATCTATGAAAACATTATTTACGTTGTGAACCATTGATCATAGAAGTGCAATTAAAAATCTCATATTTTACATTAATAGCAAAGCAGAAACTGGGTTTTTTTTGCCAGAATTTCTCTTTATCTTACCTCCCAAAACACAATTTCCTTTTCTTGTGTCACTAAATGCATTCACCTTATTGCTTACATACTCAGGCATTTGTCTGCTAGCCAGGACTGAGCTTAAGCAGTAACATGTGTCGTTGCATAGTGAAAGCTGTATTTCCATAATGATGAATTAAAACCCAAATTCCATGTTTTCTATTATCCTCCTTCTCTGCTCTCTCTTGGGATCGCATCATTATTTCAAATAAAAAGTTTCTACTTTTCTCAGTGAGTTCAGAATGTCTTTCACTCCCTGGCATTTCATTAGACACTTCTTTAATTTCCATTTGTCAAGTTTCTTGCTATGAAATTGATTAATAAGCTCCATAATTCAGGTATTATGAAACAGTATCTAAAAACTTATTGTTCACAAACTTGTCTGTTTCACTGCATCTAGGCTTATTATCATACGTGTGTGCAGATTTGCAAGAACACCAGATGTGCCACATTCTAAGTACAAATACTGTAATACAAAATATTTTAGGTAGTCTTAAAAAAGCATGCTTCATCTTCTGATGCCAACGTTCTTACCTCAAGCATGTTATAGATGATGTAGAGCTTTATGACAGACTGCCCCCTTATCAGATGGTACATCATAGAGTAGTCGACATAGTGCATCATGAAGTAGCAGATGACCAATATAACTCCTTTGAGAATGTCACATACCTGAGCAGGTTGTAGCAAACGTCTGTCACTGAAATACAAAGGGCAAAAAGTTCCACTAAATGTCATATATCCACAAAATACAAATGTTACTAAGTCAATAGGAATTTACAGAAGCTGTTTGTCACGGATGTATTTTAGTATTTACTAAGTCAATAGGAATTTGCAGAAGCTGTTTGTCATGGATCCCTTTCCTTGTCCTTTACTCCAACACCATGACTGATACACATTTACAGATCATGCTCATGAACAGAATCACATTCCCTTACTTGCCACATCCCTGTAATTAAAACACTGTACTTGTTGAGAGCTCCCACTAATTAATAATGTTCTGCATTCAAGCCCTTTGGTTTCTAATTTACCTTCCCTCTCCAGCCAATTCTATGATTTTTCACTTCCTCATGTACAGAAATTGTATTCACTATGATCAAAAATAAATGAAGCAGCCATTTTCAATTTCAATATAATGAACCAGGATGCTGAGGAACAGGTTGTAAATTATGTGTCTTCATTTAGCTCTAAGCTCTGCAGCAGTAAATACAAACAATTTTACATCAGAGCTTGAGGTTGATTGTGAACCAAATGCAGAAGTTTTCTGTCTATAGTCCCATGAGTAATCCAGGAGACCAAAGGAAACATTACACAATTTCTTCCTACAGGAAGAAAATAGCTTTATCTCTATTGCCACAACAGTAGCCATAAGCATAATGAAATTGCAAGGCAGTATTCACTTATCTATTTATTTAGTTTAGGATTAATAGGATGTAAAGTAGTTAAAAAGCTTTTGAATTACATCAAAAGGATTAGAATTAAATTAAAAAAAATTGAGGAAATAATTTCTATTACATATATTTATTTTTTTAATACACTGAAATGCTTTCACAGAAGTTAATTTTCAAAGAAGTTGGAAGCAATTAGCAGAATTCAGATTATGAATCTTCAGTTTTTATATTCTTAAATCAGTAAGTCATCCAGTGATTAGGCAAAATTCCCATGAACTGATAACACATTTAGAAAAAAAAAATTAAGAGTTCTCTTGTAAAAAACATACAGCATTTGTAAAAAACATCCGAATAGTTACTTATGACCTCTGGAATCATTCTACAGACCCTGCAGAGAAGTAAAAAATCCCTGCTACCTCACTCATTCTATTTAAATCAAAGCTGAAGTGTTATACTTCGGGTTTCTTTGTTGTTTTCCATTCAAAAGAAAAATGCCCTGAAAACAGCAACCATGCATTATATCAGTCCTGGAACCACACAGTGACATTCCACAATGGGCAAATAGGTCGTGCTCTCACTGGGAGTATGAGCACAAACGTTTCCTGAACTCTAATATTTACTGTGTCGCACTTTGAAGAGAGAGCAACTGCTCCTTTTATTACATACTTTTTTTCTGCATAAACTGTATTAAAATTAATTACGTTCTGAATAAAATAAGTCAACCTGGTCCAGCATACCAAAACTGCTTACAGCAGCCTTCTCTCCCTAAGAGACATTTTCTTGCTTTCAGAAGTCATTCAGTAGCAAACAATATCCACACCACATCTTATTTCAACCTAAGTCCCTGACAAAATGCCTCAGTGAATTTTCTTCCTTTCTTCAGCCTCCAAACTGAGCTTTAACTGCAAATACCAGTTAAAAAAATTAAACAAAACTGAATATGTACCTTTTGCCCACTGCTTAAAAAGCCTATGACTGTCTTTGCATGACACACAAAAAAATGCACCCTCCCCAAACTGCAAAACACACTTTTAAAATTCACTGCCTTATTTAACTACATCTGACTTAAATGATTATACTTATTATCATATAATATAATACTATATATTGAAATGTTTACAGGACTTAAGCAAGCATGATTATGATTACTGCTCATATGCTGAGTAACAGCATCTTCATTTTTCTCCAATCTATTTCCATTCTGGAAGTAATTTCTGTACAAGTCTCCCAGGCAACACTCAACCTCTGAAATACAGATTGCAATGCAGTGGTAAAGGTACAACAGTAATGCCAGGCCTTAGCACATGAAAAAGAGAATCAGAATTTATTATTTAGAAAATTAGCATCTTCATTCTTCCAAGCCAACAACTACTTTATCATTAGAGAAGTAGTGAGTACCTGGTAGAGAAAACCTGATGAACAAAAGAGACACCCTCTTCAAAAGTCTGTCTTTTAAAAGTTTGGTAAGGTACCAATTTTAATGATAGGATGGTCTCTTACTGAAATGCCCTAGTGAGCAGAATCTGTTTATGAAGCTTCTGATGCAGTCCAGAAAGAGTCTCACAGGAAAATCCTTTGATGTCCACAAATCAATATAGACTGAAAATATCATGTCAAAGGTTTTCTGGCTTACAAGTAACATCAAAGATGTCCAACCACAAGTACAGTCACAAGTGGTGGATGTTCTGTACTGTTAACTGTATCACTCTTCTGCTTGTGTTGATTTTCATCCATATGACTACACTCCAGTAAAACCAGATCAGGAGAAGCCAATATAAAAGCACACAGCAACCACCACAGCGAAATACAAACTCTGAGACTACACACAATCAGGAGCACAACTGCTCTTCTAAAGGTGGTTTCAAATCTGAAAACTATCTTAGGAGACTAACACTATACGAATTTGTATACAAACTTGCACACAGCATCCTGTACACTGGAAAGATTAAAAGATTTTGAGAATGTGCTGCGTACAGAACAAACTTGGTTATCACTGCGATTCAATTCAAAAGTTGCCCTAAAGAGTCAGATCAACTACTCTTGATTGATTTACAGGAATTAGACTTTTGTAGAACACATCCCATTCAAATAATGCTTTGAGAGAATTTTAGAATCATTTAGACTGGAAAAGACCTTTCAGATAATTGAGTCTGCTTGTTAACCTATCACTGCCAAGTCTACCACTAATCCACAGTCTATGCATATCTTAAATACCTTCAGGAATGGTGATTCCACCACTCCCCTGGGAAGCAGCCTGTTCTACTGCATTACAACCATTTTGATGAAGAAATCTTTTCTAATATCCAATCTAAACCTCCCTGGCACAACTTAAAGTCCTCTTGTCCTACCTCTCAAGGTGCCTTGGATTTAGTTTCTCAGTAGTCTGTCTCTATGTCTAGGAAAAAACTGCAATAAACATTTAATATTTTTTCTGATATTTTAATTAAAAATACAATCTATAAATGTTCTATTCAAAGTTCTACATAACTTCTTGTTACAACTTCTCGTCCACATAAGAAGCAGAACCAAGAGTAATGCTGTGACAACTTCAGAACAAGTGTCCTGGGACAAAGTGCCTTTTCTTTTCAGTAGATGGATTTTTGGATTTAGTATGAGAATGCTGACAACACACTGAATGTTTTTGTTGTTGCTAAGCAGTGTTTACCTTGAGTCAAGGATTTTTCAGGGTCTCATGCTCTGCTAGTGAGGAGCTGCACAGAAAGCTGGCACAGAGTGTAGCCAGGACAGGATGTCCCAAACTGGCCAGAGCGATATTCCACACCGCAGAGCATCACACCCAGTACATGAACTGGGGGAGTTACCCAGAACAGGGTCTATCACTGCTCAGGGACTGGCTGGGTACCAGGCAGTGACTGGTGGGCAACTCTGTCATTTGTTTCTCTTGGGTTCTGTTAGATTCTCTCCTTCTCCTTTTCATTACTATTATTATTAGCATATTTAGTATTATTATTAAAATATTTTGTTTCAATTATTAAATTGTTCTTATCTCAACCCATGAAGTTTACCTTAACTTTCCAATTTCCTTCCCCACAGGTGGGAGACGGAGAGAGTGAGTGCCTGCGTGGTACCTAGGTGCCAGCTGGGATTAAACCACAACATCTTAGTTAAAAACATCCTCACTGTTTCAATATCTTCAGTGTGATGACAGAAGAGCTGCCAGCATCTCAATCCCCTACTCAGTACAAGGGATTACTGCACAGACTGACTACAGAAAACTGCTTTCTAGAAAGTAAGAAGAGTAAGAAGTTCCTGGCATTTAAAATATATTCCTGTGTTCTTTCATTGTACACTAGGAAAGACTCCTTCATATAGACTAGACAAGTAATCTACCGTGTACCATTAACACGTTCCCAAATTGAGAGATTAACCACGTCTACTGCATAAATCCATAGAAGCATTTTTATTGTAGCAGAATCATCTTCCGCTCTGGTTAATAACATTTACAAAAGGATTTTGAGGCGTGGTTCTGAATATAACATGGAAAAGGGACAATTATTTCCTACAAAGACAAAGAAATCAAATAAACAGATTAAGTCTAATGATTTGTTACCTTTTGGCAAATACACAGAACCGACTGCAAAGCCTGCAGTAATGAAATGATGTAATCAGTGTTCAGGGAGAGCTGACCATTGCAGTTTTAGTATATATGATCAGGCTCACAGTGGTTCAATCTGTATTTGTCACAAATCACTTCTATCCTTTGCATTAAGCTGTTTAATACATACAAACACACACAGGCTGATGTGATTTCATGCCAGTTATAGCATCCTAGCATTTTGCATTCATTTTTCTCAATATATGTTTTTACTCATTGTCTCCAGTAACTACTCAATGCCAACACTGAAAAGTACTTTTAGGACATCTTAAGCACTAACTAATCAGACCGCATGATTAATATCACATACAAACTCACATGGCTGTAGTCACGCACATCATGAATACTAGAGAATCTCAAAGAAACAAACTCAAAAAGTTCATATTGGCCAAGCTATGACAACTACAAAAAGGTCAAGAAACAAGAAAAACATACCATAGTGCTGGTAATTTCAATACCTCACTTAACAGTAGGGACCCAAGTTTTAAGAATTAGACATTACTGAGATGATGTGATAACTCAGAGTGTGATATTGTACAACTTTAGAAACCACTGAATGGAGACATCAGAAGCTGAAACAGCTCTGCTCACTTCCAAACACTTCACATTTTACAGCTGTGCATGAGGTATGACAGTATACAGAGAGAAAGATTTCACATGAAAATTACATATGGGTGTTTTTTCTCATGAGTGACAAAATAAGAACAATAATTAAAGAGCACTACAATTGTACAATTTTAATCATTCTGGTAGCAAGGTAACCAAACAGTACGCAGTAGAATCTTTCTGTAGATAGCAGTTGTTCTTTTCCTTCAAAGCTATCCCAGGCATAGAGCGATGCTGCACAACTGAGTTAAATAATAACACTTCCCTGGCTTTCATGAACTCTGCTCTTAAAAGGTAGTATCATGAAAGTCTTTGTCCAAGATGTAGTTCCTCTAATACCCGACCAGATTCCAGAAATAACATTACATGGTGTAATTTAGCTGATTACACAGCTGAATATAATTTACATTACAATTTTCACACCTCAAACCAGTAAATAAAAGGATTCAGGGTATCTGCACTGTCCTTCAAATGCACCTTATTACAATATATGACATATATTTTCACCTAATTGTTTTCTGCCCTTATCTGAGCAACCTGCTTTAGTGGAAGGTGTCCCTGCCATAGCAGGGAGGCTGGAACTGATGATCTTTAAGGTCCCTTCCAACTCAAAACCATTCAATGAGTCTATGATGATTCCATTAGTACTTCAAAGATTTTTTGTTTTAAGTCATGCTCTCTAGATGCTCTTTACAGAATTTTACAAGTGGTTTCATTCTCAAGTTCCCACATTAGCTGTATAGCCTAGACTATCAAGGAATCAAATTTTAAAACTTCTTCAAACAAGCAAAGTACCTTAATACTAAAGAGTAAGACTTATCCATTGTTTCTATTATCCACTACGTACAATCTTATATTGCTTTACTATTCCTAACACTGAATACACCAAAATGTTTAAACATGAGATCCTTCAATCTGCATGAATTCAGTGAAAATCCAAGAATTCCTCTACAGAGAAACTCTCTTGCACTGTAATGTTAACAAGCAAATTATGACAATACAGAAAAAACCACACAGAGGCTTCAACATTCTACAGCATGTACTTAACAAGTAAGTACATCCTCAGCCTTTGGGTACATTTATCATTACATCTACTAATTGACAGAAAATCTCCACTGAAACAAAGCCTTACTTTTCAAAATAATATAAACACAGAAATGCATACTTATGGGAATATACAAGCTTATAATTCATTTTAACATTAAGTAATGTGCAAGCCATACTACTATACCTCCCTATTCCACCACAGCATGCT
The DNA here is from genome assembly GCA_013400915.1 of Pardalotus punctatus. Lineage (NCBI taxonomy): Eukaryota > Metazoa > Chordata > Aves > Passeriformes > Pardalotidae > Pardalotus > Pardalotus punctatus. Next base: position 210,442 of record VZTX01025382.1, read on the forward strand.
TCTGTTTCAGCCCGGTCAATAGTCAAAAAAGCAGAAGCATGCCAAGCTCAATGCTTATCCCACAGTATTTAAAGCAGTTGAAAGTCAAACTATGACAAAATTTCTAAAATGCACTGACTGACATCAACCAAGAACTAGGAATTGAGCAAATCAGTCTGTTACAGAAAAAAGCCTACTTTTTACAACAAAATAAAAATCAAGGTTTAATACTCATGCTACAAACTTTCCAATTTATGGTTTGTCAACCTTGAGACACATTTAGAAAGTGCAAATCCAAGTCTTTCCTCTGTTCAAAAAAACATTGGATCTGTGTATGTCCTCCCCCTTTGGAAAGCTGAAAGCAAGCAACTTTTCTTATAAATAGTTAGGAAGAATTACTTTGCTATTCTATAAAATTAAATTAAAATACTATCAAATTAGAACCAAAGATCTGAAGAACCAAAGATTCCCAAAGATCCTGGCTACCCACAAACTTTTATAAATTTTAGGAGAGACAACAACAAAAATATATTTTTTCAAGATGACTTGTGACACTAATAAAAAAAACCCATCTGTTACAAAATTAAGTCAAACTTACATCACTATTTACATAAAACACCCAATGAAGAAAAATCTAGTGTGGAAAACTAGTGCTAATCATAAGCAGACTACTTAAATAAGTGAAAGTTTAAGGAACTAGTTACCGGTCTGTAATTTTCAAGGTATGTCTATTTAACATCACACTCAAAGTGCCATGATCATATTTTATACAATAATAAGAGTTCTGTCTCCATCTACTGGTTGAAAACCATTAGGTTCAATCATCCATATGGGCTATGACTACAAAGATGGTCATACTACAGATCCTTAATGTTTGCTACTGAACAGCATGATGGATTTCACTGTACTTTACTTGATTAAAGAAGCAAACCAGCTCAAGGCTTTCAGAGTATCGGTATCTACCCCACCAAACTCTTTTTTGTTCCAACAGCTGTAGTTACAGAAGTAACTCAGCATCAAGCAGAGCATTACTAAAAATAAATCAGTTTACCGATATTTGTCTTTAATATGCTCAAAATCACAAGAAGCTAATGCATAAGATTGCTTAAGCAAGGGATTTCCAAAAAAACCCAAGACTGTGTGTAAGGTATTTTAACAAACCTTGCTTATTGAATTTAAAGTTATTAAACCATTTGGAAAATTAAATGCAACCTGGATATTTGAAAACAAAGAGAAATTTGTTCTTGCTGTATAAAAATGTCTAAAAAAAAGTTTCACTACAGCTGTTCCTAGTATGCTTTTCAGAAACTGTCACTACCAAATGAAAAATGCTTTCACTACATTGTGTAATCTGCAGACAAGTACACTTCTCTGAGTACTTAGTTACTTTGGCATCCAACCCATATGCACTCTGAATATATTATTTTAAACTTAACTGCACAGACTGTCATATGATGTCATATGATTTCTTTATTTTTGTCTTCCAGACCTCCTGGTGCTCCTCAATTCTTCACTAGTCTGATTACACATGGTTTTCTGCTCATCTATTAGAGTTGTTAAGCTATTATTTTGTTAAGCTTTTTAAAATCAACAGGCGTTCAAGACTCTTTTCTTATCTATACAACTCACTGCATTTTAATTGGTTCCTTTAGTTTGGACTATTTAGTCTCATCCAAATAATTCACATTACTCTAAACCATTACTCCTTTGAAGTCAACATATAGAAAATTTCCAATACTGATGTCATATATACAGTAATTTAAAGATATGAATACGCTATCACTGCAAAAACGTTTTAGATGGGTATTTTCATCTTAATAATATACATACATATACATTCAAAAGGTTTTGTAAGAGTAATATTTCTATAAATATTGACAATTAGAAAACTTCTTATATAGGTTTATTGTTCAGCTAATAATGCACTGAAGAAGTCTTTTAGCATGTTACAAATTCAAGCATGTATTTTACAGCAAATAATTTCTAACTGTATTATATACTCAATGTAACACTTTCACACAGGCAACCACTGAGGCTTATAATAACATATTTCAGTTATTGATATGGTGGTCTAGTTAAAGTTTTGCTTAGGTATCTTTTCTTTCTCCATTTCACATCACAGATACTTGCATGGACACTGAACACTAGAGTTTTGTTTTAGATGTAGTCTTTATCAAACTCTCAATTCTTCAATGTATCTTTCATTAATGAACGGTGGTATCGTAAATTTCTAATCTTACATGAAGCACTAACAAAAATTATTATGTTAACACATAAGGGGATATTTTCCCTTATAAATAAGGATGTCAGGGGAAATAAAACCCAAGCGAGGCTGTCTGAAGAGTATACTTGCCCATGCAACTACATACCAAAACTTTTTTAAATGGACAACGTGATCTGTTGGAAATATTTTCTTACAATTATGCTCAAGTTTGGCTTCAGGAAAAAAAAGCTACTTTGATCAAATCTAACTTCCAGTTTGAGATTTTAAAAAGAGGTACACCTTACAGTATGCAGGACTTCACTGTTGTAAAACTGCGATTATACAGACTGGTAAGAAAAATATGTCCCAAAGGAAGAATTCTAAGAAATTGAGAGCTGAGCTTGCCAAGATTAGGTGGCATTGCATTTCTCAAACAATAAAAAGCCTCTACATGCACACAATACAGCACGAGACCATGCTAAGAATGAAATTAAACCAACCTTGCTGTTAGGCCCCGACGAGAGCTGTCTCAAAAAAATAAAAACAAAAAAAACAACGAGGTTTCAAATAAGTGACAACTAGAATAAGCTTTCATTAAGCTTTTATTTTTTAAGTAACAGAATCAAATATAACTGAAGTCAGCAAACAAACATATGCTGAAGGGCTGTATTTTATTATGCACAGAATTATCTATAAGTCTAATGCTAAGATACCTGGCAATGAACCTCCAGAACTCCCTAAAAAAGGTTAAGCATTACAAAAAAACCTGCTTTAAGTACACGTAAAAATATAGCTATGAACCTGACTGAAGCAGTACTTAGAAGAAACATCAAAAAGCTTAAGGCACTATAAACTGAAGCAGAGCAGGGGCTATAGTTTTTCCAGTATTTCCTTTTTTAAACTGAGCCAAATTGGTCCACAGGCACTTTATGTGAAAAATGCTTTAAGATGACAACTTATTTCCACAACTATGGAAAGTTACACAATATACCTACCACAAATACTGATGAATCAATTTCATGTGTTTGTTATTAAAACTAAGTGTTGGTTTCTCCTTTGAGGTATGCTGGTTAATTTAGTCATACTATTCATTTGTAACCAGACTTTATACTGATTACATGTAAATGTGTGAATTTGGCTGACAGCATAGAAGGAAAAAGAAAATCAGGATTTACTCACCAAGGAGGAATCCCTGTGACACCACATTCCATCCTATAAAGGAAGTGAAAGTGCTCTTCCCTTCGGTCTGATTTACAAGAAAGAAAGAAAGAGAAGGTTGTAATGTTGCTACACTATGCACTGTTATGGAAAGGAGAAAGGAGTACTTGATCTGAGAGTATACTACAGAAAATAATGAATGCATCTTCCTTTTTGTTTTGGTAGGTAGAAAGCCACACATTTTGGTGGGCAGATGCACAACTTCCTCAGTGAACTTCAGGTGACAATAGGAAGTTTATGGATTTAATAGATAAATTCCCTAGCAAAAAAAAAAAAAAAANAAACACAAAAAAAAAAAAAAAAAAAAAAAAAAGAAAAAAAAATTAGGCTTGGGAATAAGTGTGCAACACAGGTTCAAATTTATTTAACAGCCTGTTAATATGAACAAAAAAATAATGTCCACAAGAAGAATGCCAGTGTATCTGTTTTGTTTATTCTTCCAGATATGCTTTCTTTCTACAGTTTCTTTCTCGAAACAATGGTGTTCTATTTATTTCCTATTGAAAAACATGAATCTGTGAATTCACAGAAGGTCAATAGGAATTTTAAGAGGTGCATAGAATACAACTAAAGTTACTGATGTTATTGCTGACAGAACCTAAATTCACTTATTTCACAGAGTAAAGTAAAAGAAAAATGTAGAATGTGTATTTATAACCTACATCTACTTCCACAGGGAAGAATTCACAGATTCACAGAAGATTCTGAGTTGGAAGAGACCCACAAGGATCGTTAAGTCCAACTCTTAAGTAAATGGCCAGCAAGGAACCCAACCTTGGTGTCATTCGCACCATGCTCTAGTTCCCAGTGGGATTTAGCTCTGGTGTGAGGAACTAGAGGTGCTGGGGCAAGTGAGGGTTAAGTGGGTGCTGCTCACAGAAAGCAGGATCCTGTTGGGCTTCCACCATCCAGGCGCTGCCCTCACCCCTTTGGGAAGAGCCCAAAGGGTCCTGGACCCACTACTGGCAGAGAGGGGCGGGGAAACCCTGGAGATGGGGTGTTGGGGGGGGTGGTTCTCTTGTAAAGGTTTTGTCAATCAGTCCTTACATGTAAGAAAACTCATCATCTTCTACTGGATACTCTTGAGAAAGCTAGAGTTTGGAGAGAAAAAAAAAAAAAAATTTCACTTTCCCTAACAAATCCTTTCTTGCTTTGTGGAGATGATGTAAAATGCCTTTAAACATAATTAAACTGGGAGTCCCATCAGTTTCACTAACATACAATTTGAGCTTTCATATCATGGTGTTTTACAAATAATACGGAAGAGCTTCTCCACATTCCCAGATCACCTTTTATTTGTATGCAACATATTTTCAAGAAAAATAGTAAGCTAGCTCTATGAAAGAGTTTCAAAACAGGCAGTGATATTAATCTACCCAGAATTGCTGGGTCTGAGGTATTGATAAAAAAATGGTCTGAAATGTAAAATGAAACTGAACCTTTCAACCATGGATAGAGTTAGTTTTAGGAACCTGTCACCAAGGACTCTAATTCCAAACAGAACTCCACCAGGTCCACTTCTCTCTCTACCTTGGCAAATACTTTGCTGGAACAACAAACCTTTTATGCTGTCAAAAATATTTTAATAAAGTGAGAGTAGTCTACAAGATTCAAAGAGAATAATTTAAGAAAGTTCTTTTCTTGACTCAAAAGAAAATACAGTAGAGCTGATTTTTTGTAATTTCAGATGATGTAATCTAATTTTGTGAAGTGTCTGTTAATTTTTTTTTAATTTAATTTTTTTACAAAATGTTTAACCCTGACACTTACAGAGCATAGAAGTAATGAAGTTGCACCTCCCAAAACTATCACCATGTGATGATTCAGACTTTGCCAGTTTGATTACAGTAATTAAACCAGCAGATTAGTCCACTCAATGACAGAATCTTGACAGAAACTCCTGTCTGAAGTTCTTGAAGTTTTAAAAAAATTGCTTTATTAGCACCAATATAACTCTGAAAAAAACACAGGACTAAACTTGCTCAAAAGGAAAGACCAAGTCATGAGGAAGGATGACCTAGAAGTCAAACTGAAGTGCTTACAACATCTAGGCTGAAAAAGGAAACTATTTTCTTTAAGATACATTACTCTTTGTTTCCTTTAAGAACTCAGTAAAATTAAATATTACAACATGTGGAAGAGGCTATAAACCACTCCCCCTATATTTAAGCACTGCACCTAATATACCATAGACAGGAATTAGCCCATTTATATAGAAAGTGGGTTTATTGTTTTGAAGAAATAATGGGTAATAAGACCTTTCTCTACACTGAAGAGAGAAGAGAGAATTATGAGGAAATAAACAAACTGAAGAGTAAACTGGAAGGGAAACAGAATACTCACTACTCAATTACTTCGCTGAGATGTTGTGAGAAAAGTCAAGATGAAGGGAGGAGCACTTTTATTTACTACACAGAATGGAATATGATGTGGCAGGTTCAAATAACAACTAGTCAACATTTATTTGATACTTGTAAAGAAGAGCAACCTAAAAGATAAACAGCCACCTGCTTTACAAGTACCTTTTGTCATTACAAATGTGCTTTACCTACTCAACTCTATTTTTTTACAAATACATAAAAATGTATTTCCTGAGCTGGAAGAAAATCATGAATATTTTTTGCCATAACAAATAAAATCAGCATAACTACAAAATCAACAAGAAAGCCCCAAAAAATTCAAAGTGCAGGCTCTGAATATTTGGAAATAAGAACCATTGCATCTGAAGAAGTTCCATTACATACTATAGACATGAATTCTACAACTTTCAAGAAAAAGCCACCAACTTTAGAACATGAATGAATCAGACAAAGCCTCAGGTACTGAACAAGTAAAGAGAGTCTAGAAAACTAAATTCCAAACACATTGGAGGAAATTGTGACAAAAGAAATTGCTTCAGGAGTTGTTACCAAAAAAAAAAGCCTTCTTCACTGACGATAATCTCAGTTTCACTGCATCTTATTTGATAACCCTTCAAAGTTAACACAGTCAAGTTAAATAGATTAAATTAGCTTCTATCATGCCTTACACACAAAACTGTCAAGCAAGCAAACTAGATACCAGTATTGCAGGTGCATGTATGTATATATACAAATATCACATACATGTGAGTGCATATGGTCTTTCAAATGTCCTTTCTTCAGGATATTGAACAATAACCAAAACCAGCAACTGGTCTTTGAATTCTTTAATTGTACTTTCAGAAGAGCAGAAAACTTCTTTGTCAAAAGCAAAGCTGAATTTATGAACAAGGAAGACCATTCTTAAACAGAAAAGCAGTAAGATTCAAAAGATATGTTAAAATTCATTACATTTACCTGAATTTAGTAATACCATCCATACAGATATCCACAAATAGGCACATAATTTGCCTTGTCATCAGGCTAACACCAAATAGCTGTCATTTTTACACAGCTAAGAAAACTCTCTTGACCTAGTAAGTCTGAGGTTCAATTAAAAATTACCAGCACAATAAAACATTAGAGACTGCCATCTAGTGCCTGTGTTAAACATCACCAAATACAAACATTTCAACTTTAGACTATTTTAAAATACTGGCTTTTGCAACTAGACTAGTATTTGAGCTAGTCAGAACATACATTTCTAAACTATGTATTTAAAGGCCCTTCACATGTAAATACATAATAATGCAAATACAAGCAACTCCAGTGAAAAAAAAAATTAACAAAACAGCAAACATAAATCAACTTCAAGTTTTGGAAAATTCAGAAAAAAGACCCTGAAGTCTTTATTTATTCAAGAAAAAAGAAAACAACATCAATACAAATGCTCCTTTTATTTCAGGCTGCCATTAAGGCTTACACAATCAGCTTTACCACAAAGTAGCAAATTTTATGAAGAAAGTTAGTTCTATCCAATTTCTTATGCCTATGCCAGAAAGGCAAACTAAAAATTGTATGTACTAGCAACTTCTTAGTATTGACCTGAACAGAAAAGCAGGGGTTTAAGATGTAAAATTTTTTAATATTCTTATCAGTTTTCCTCTCCAAGTTTTACTGCATAAGATTCTTTGGAGGAAAGAAAAGGATACAGTTTATTCAGGGACCTTTTTAGCAAAGTTTTCCATGAAAATAAGGAAAGCTTTTATTGTTAACAACCAAACAATTTCTGTTTCAATATCAAAGAGCCTATCAAAAGACATGAGCCAAGTCATTAAGTCTAAGAAATTTTCAAACACTGTTCAAATAGATGTTAGATAAAAGAACAAACCTATAAGGTAAGGTTACATTTCTGTCCTCTACTAACCTGAATATGCCTAAGTGGTGCTGTTACCAAACTGCTGTGTCTGAAGGAAGCAACGATGACAGTTAGTGACTGCTGGTAAAGCTTAAAGGTCCCCCACACACCTTTACTTTGGCTAGTTTAGACCAAGACTTCTATTTTATAGTGGAAGAAGTCATTAGTTGCTCAAATGGCACTGAAAGGCCACAAAATGAAGCACACACATAAATGGTGAAATATTATTAAGCATATCAACACCCTTCTCTCGAATCAACTTACCGCAAGCCATAGCAAGGCAAAGTGATGAACCGGAACATTGCCAGAAAAACTCTCAAAGGAAGCAGGGTGAACACATACAGAAAAGCATCCAGGCACAAAAAGATTCCAAAAAACATCAACTAAATTGCAAAAATAAAACAGAAGTATGTTAGAAATTTATAAAATTTACAAGAAGTTTATAAAGAATTATGTTATGAAAGACACATTAACTTAAGACTAATTAACCAAATAAGCACAATATTCTCACTTGTTCAATCAGCTGAACTGTAAGAAAAATTAACATGTTATGCACTTTGAAGACTATTCAGCAAAAATTCTGCACCACAAGGTCCAAGCAGTGAAGGCTTTTGTAGACTTTCACAGCTCACTGAACTTAGTCTATTTAATAGATAAACTGCACTTGAATATAACTGTAGCTCATTTTGTAATGGTGACTTTCCTCTAAGGTTACAAAAGTTCACATTTTAACCTTGGGGGAAAAACCATAGAGCTGTGCTTAAATGTGCACAGCCACTTTCTGCCTACCTCCTTTTTCAATATTATTTGCTCCCCCAAAAAATTTTTTCTATTACCTTATAAATTTTCTATTGCACAGCTAATTACAGCTGTGGTAGATCTCCTTCAGAGAATAACCACTTTTTCATACAAAGAAGAATAGAAAATATGAAGAGGTAAACTTCCAGCTGCCCTCAGTTTAAATGTTTTATCCTTAATTTACAGAAACATTAAAGCCATTTATTGTGGCTACAAGCCAAGCAACTCTATGATAATTAAACTAGACATAAACTCTACAATTTGAAAGCTCCTACATACCAGACTCTCCCCCCATGATGCTCCTTCTTTATCTGCTCTTTAAATGATTTCTATGGTTCTACCTGAATGGAAGTCTAGACATATGCTTTTATGCTTCTGTCAGACCATGAGCTAGTACTTGTTTCTGCAATGATAATCATACAAAAGCCAGCTTAACTGGCTATACAATTAAGACTAGCAACATCTAAGCAGAACTAGATATCCATGACAGATATGCATTTACATATGAAAGTTGTATGTGCTGTTGATGGGAAAGGAAGACACTGGGGTGTGGGTGTAAACCAAAATACAATACATCATCAAGCTACCTATTTCTTTTAAAATAACTTTTGAACTAGGTGTTGAATATTCAAGCACCAAAGATGACTGGAACTGACATCTATTTTTAAACTCCTTAAAGCAAACAAAACAGAAAGACAGCCTGTCATTTCACATCTGTGTTCTTTGAGGACACCTTTATAATCTCAAAACCACTACTCTTTCTTTTTGATTTAGACAAACTTCTTCTCTGCCTGAGTGTAAAGACAGTTTTTCATATTCTATAAGCTTGCATTAATATTTACAATTATTGTTTAATGTCCTCATTTTCCCAATGTTTTTACTACATGCACCTGTTGAAATATAATCAGTGCTGAACCTTCTACTCCTTTCTGTAAACAGTATCTTTGCTGCTCCATACCAGATACTAAGGAACTAACAGAAAAGCCTACAGAGCTTTTCCATAATCATAACTATAATTTAACACAGGAGCACAAAGTTTAATTTTGAGATCAACTGAAAAGCGTTCCCTTAAAATGGCAGGAATAGACACCACCTTTTCATTTAGTATAAGTAACCTACTACAATGAAAAGCTTCCACTGAAATTGCACAAAATGCTTGAGTGGAAGTAGCGCTTACATAGTAGATTATCTAGCTTTTCTAAATAAAAAAGGGGTACTCAGAACAACAACAAAAATACTACCCTTTGAACGTTACGCTCCTCTCTAAAACTATGGATGTTAAATAAGTGCCTATTAATCTCCTGAAATTAGGCTTTGATAAATGTGCTCCAATTTATTCTCACTCTACCTGATCATAGTTTTCATTCCTATTAGTTGTACTAATAGGTAGTAAGCAAAACAAGCCATTAAGACAATTCTTCTCTTCCTTTCCTAGTGTCTCATGCCTTATTTCAAATAAGCAAATTTTTGTATCACATAGGCAAGTGGTTTCTGCAACAGATGATCTGTACACTATTTAGAGTTGATTTCTAGGTGCTCAATTTGATATAGCTAGTATGTATACTAACATGGACTAAGCTACTGCAAAGAACTAACAAACGTATGTCATAATCTCACTGTAAAAAGATAATTATTATTCAGTTTCATAATATTTCATATTCAAAGTACAGGCTGAAGTTTAATTTACCATGCATAACCCATCAATTGCACCACTTACAGCATTAGTTTTATTTATAAAAAGACTGCTGGTTAGTACATGTTCTTACACACTGAATGTTTTATTGAAAAGCTTTGGTGACTATCCTTCAGAATAATTTCTGTGCCTTGGAGACAGCACATTATAATCTACTAATTAAAATGGAGATGACGTAGAAATGCTGTATTGTTGAGCTAAGTCTCTACTGTGGAATATTCTATACCAAGTGGAATATTCTATCATAAACTGGAATGGGTAAACACTGCAGATGTGAAGACACCATGCCTGGAGATGTTCAAAGCCTCCAATACTAAGCAAGCTGTTGTAGGTGACACAGCTTTAAGCAAAAGCATGGACTGTGTCATCTCAATGGGTCTACCCCAATCTCATTCATTCTGTGATTTTCTGCACTAACTGACGGGGAATTTAGTTTGGTAAAACCAAGCCTCATCATGGCTGAAGGATGAATTTAATGATACTGAAGGAGGAACATGAGTGCTACTGACCACAGGAATCCTACCCACCCTTCCTCCCTCTGCCACTGCTCTTTCATCTTCAGTTACAAAGCTCCCCTTCTGTCCTTGTGTAGGCTCTGGATTTTCAAGAATATTGGCTGAGCAAATCAGCTCACTATCCTAGCACAGAGCAAACAAAGCAAGGAAAGTGAAACATGAACTGCTGAATTATGAGCTGATTTAACTCCTGGACTGGTCCAACAAGCACCACAGCTCATGCAAAACACGCAGTATGAATAAAGAAGGAGACTGAAGTGGGAGGAAGAGTGAAACAAGCTTCTTCCTTCAGCGTAAGTTAAATTGATTTAGCCCCATGTAACTTCATCCCTAGAGGTTCTGGGAACTTTAGCAGTATTCATTTTAATGTTATCATTACACTGCAGCCTAGCCAAACCTTATTACCAATGTTGCCTTACTCATCATCCTTGAGCATACTGCTGCTGCCACCTCCCAAATCAACACAGTTAAGCCAGAATAAAATTGGCTCACAGCAGGGCCAGAATGATATCTAAGCTGACATAAAGGAAGTGGCAAGAATCCCTCAGGAAGGGCCATAACACTGGGATAGAGAGGGAAGATGTGGTAAACAGTGGCAAGTAGTAAAATAAAAGACTATGAAAATTAGGTAAAAAAACTATAGAAGAACTCATCTGTCATCATATTTTTATGACTGAAACATTTCCATCCTCAGAGAATTTTACACTGGAAAAAATCTTTGAAACAAATTTTTTTTAATGTAAAATTACATTTTGCTGTAAAAAGTTTCCTTTTGCTTGACTATTCATAAAAGGATCAGTGACATCTTTGCATTTGAATTAATTTGTCATCATCTGCATTTGTCTGTGTAATAAAATGAGTTGCCAGCAGCAACAAGCAAACCGGAAAAAACCCTGAAACAAAAATGTTTAAGTTAGAAACATTGAAAAATAATCATTATAGAGGTTTACATCTTATTTTCATAGCAGAAGTGTTTTGAAAATAAAAAGTTCTTTAAATAATTTAGTCAACAGATTTTATCTCTAAATTGAATCAAACATTAAAGAATACTTCACCTTTTCTAGTTCTTTGGGTATCCGCATGCATGTGTACACTCTCTCTCTCCGCTCTGTGTATTTTGCTTCATTGTGTTCAAGAAAATAACCTCTTGTTAGCTCAGCACTGATGAATCTCAGCAACGAAAGATCTATTCAGAAACACACATAAGCAGAAGACACTTCAGGCACGAAGCTCCAGAGGGTGAGAGGATGCTATACTTTGTTACTTATTACTTGCTACATGTTTCATTTACGTGGCAGCCAACCCAGAAGGTTTCTGCTGATGGTTTAATAACTCTGTATGGAAGGAGTTACAGGAGAAGCAAGTCCAGCGCTCTCCCATTCACACCCCTGCTGCTCCCAACAAACAAGCTGCTTTTCCCAGGCCACTAGACACACCACTTCTACACAACATTACTCAAAGACACTACACTAAATGCAATATGCTGAGTGAATAATCTTTAACGTATTAACAATTCTCCTAAATTTACTAAGCTCTATTTTTGACTTCTTAAAAGCTGTTTTCTCTCAGCAACATTACCAACTTGTTCTTTGTTTTAAAGAATAGCTTTCTGCAAGAGCAAAACATTCACAGATACATGATCCCAAGTGATTTAGTGCACAAACAGTATAAGCACAATGAACATTTGGTGAACAGGTCTTCCACAACCAAAAAGCCATCAAGCACATACAGGTCTCCTGTGCTGTGAGTAAATAACCTGAAGGCTGACTGACCTGTGTTTAATCAGCTCATATGGCTTCTAAAAAAGACTTTGCATAGAGTAGTCTTGCAAAATTAATAACATATGAAATTATAATTAGGAAATTCAGGCTGTCAGAACAAGAAGGTTGAACTTTAGCTTCAACACTCACTGATGAGATCTGACATTACCACCTCCTTGTAACACTTCAGAAATGACAGAACACAACAATGAAGTTCAATATCTCCGGTTATTGGCATTTAAAACCGGAAACTCTCAATGCTCACACAACACCCAGAAGATGAAAATCACTTATCTAGACAAACAGATGAAAACCTACAGACACCATGATACAAGCACATGCTCACAAATAGTAAATTCAAATTTTAGCCAAAGTCTTACAGACTAGAGGAAGGGGAAGTTACCTTGCATGGAAGAATGCACTTCATTTTTCAGGGGAGGAAGAGGCCATACATACATCCTTAGTAAAACAGCTTAGGTAACAGCTGTTAAGAGGGGAATGCAAGTATTGACACTCTGCATGAAGAATTCACCCAAAACTGGCTGAGGCAATGCCTTCTCAATATTCATCACATTGAAGATGAAGACTTTAACAGTAGCCAGAAGATTACGAAGAGTTTTAAAGCAAAGAAAGAATCAGCTCAAGCAAAAGTATAAAAGAAGCAAAAGAGTCAGGGTGACCTTACAGACTGCACTGCCTTGGGTGGGGGTTGTGATTAGAACTCGGGGGGATTACAGGCACTTTGTAGTTTGTGGTGATACATTAATATTCTCTGTATGTCCGGTATTGTGATTTATCATGTTGCTGATACTGATCACAGCTCTATAACTCACTAACTACCTCTTAATAATGTATTGTTAATAAATCATGATTTCCTTTAAACTAGGAGAACTGAACCATTTTCCCGTGTGTGAGCCTGTCATTGGATAGTGATTTTGATGATTTATGCATTACCGATCCACTTCCACTAAGTAGGCCAAAACCACTCAAAGCCTTAAAGGCATTTATTTTAAAACAAAACAAACAAGATGTTGCTTAATGAGTAGTAAAAAACTAGTATTTATGTATAAAATTTCAATAAAAGTTCATTCCGTGAAATCATTGCTCAGACCTCTTGCAAACTTGTTTTCTGGAGTCTTCCTTTGTAACACTATCACTTATAACGCTTTTGGTTATGCCAATTCTTCCTTGTTTAAAAACCTGAAAGGAAAAACAGATATGTAGAAGCACACTGCGTAACTGCTCTGTTATCTGCTCAGGTGTATTTTCTTCCACCTCAAATAACCAACCTTCTCTAACTTAAAGCAATCTGAAGCAACTGAAGCTTCCTGCACAGAAAATACATGCATCTGGGCAACCACCATGGAGTAACTTATGGGTCCCTCCCAATATTCAGATATTCTATGATTTTAGCTAATGAGCTATTTGTTCCCACTCCTCACTCACACAAACTATTTTAGAGGCCAACAGCTGAAAACCAAATGATTTTAAGCCTTTGCCACCTCAGACTTTCATGCCCTAGATATTAAAGGATAATCAATCCGTTACTGAGGCTGATCAACACACAAGCTCCAGACTGTGACTGCAAAATCATCTCTCCGGTGACAGGGGATGCACTGGAGCGCGCAGTCACTCAGCCACCTCCCTTCTGAGCACTTACTGCCACCCAGCACCAGCCCCAGCTCTGTGCCAGCTGTGAAACAGATTAGCGGCTGACCGTGTTGGAAAAACACAGTAACCAAAAGAACAGAATGAGACACCAAGGCAGAACAGAGCAATAAATCACTTGAAAAACAGCTGAATTCTGCTATCAAAGCATCAAGCAACATTTTCTTTTACAAGCAAACACTCTACCTCCTACTTCAAATTCCCCTCTTTTGCTGTCAGAAAGTTTCAGACTGTGGCCCAAGTTTAATCTGTTCAGATAGCATACTCTTACTGCTTACAGTATGTTCATTCATCCCCCCACCTCAGGACAGGAAAGCATAAGCATCTTCAACAAAACATAAAAGGACACAAATTCTTTCAAGGTAAGAACATAATGATTTACCTAAGTTATACTTCAATGCATAGCTACCCAAAGGATAACCATTAACCAGAAAGGAAAGGAAAAGTTGTGGAAATGTGAAATGCACTGCACTTCAATAAATTTCTATTATATAATCATAAATTTAATCCTAAATACAACAATTCCAGGCACTCACTTCAATCCGTCAATCCTAAATACACACTTCTTCCATAAGTATGACAATTAATCAATCAAGAAAATAAATTTTTTTAGAAGTATTTTCTTCTCCTCTAATCAACTTGTCTTTACAGTACTAGTCCTGCTTCATCATTGTGAAGAAAATCCTACTATTATTTAACATCTTGCTACCCTTATATGAGTTAGAACTTTTAGTTGCTCAATCAAGAAGCCTGTTCCCATAATGTTTTCTTGCCAGGAAGTGTCATAGAACACCAAAGATTTTAAACTATTTTAAAATTTAAAATCAACTGCTGGAACATAGTTTATTCTCCACCACCTCCAATAACAATCCCCTATTCATAAAGTTACTTGTTCAGCTGTTTTTCAGGCACATCAGTATGTATCTTGATCATTCCTTTTTTTCACCTCAAAGCAATTCATACTACTACAATCAAGCCAATTCCTTTATAACTATGGAAATTACATCACCTTTATGTTCTGTAGTGTTTGTCAACACCCCAGAACTGCAGTCAACGATGCTGCATGTCTGATGATATAACACATCAGAAACAGACACAGCACCCATCAAACTCAGAAGGAAAGCACTCAATTGTTGGCACATTATTAAAGTTAAATCCTAATTCCCCCTTTTTTTTTTTCTGGTAAGACCTGTGTTATCACATTCAAGCCAAGACTGGGGGAGATAGCCTTGAAAGTTTAACACTTCAAGCACTTTCCAGATTTTCAGCAAGCCAATCAATTAAGAATACAGTGCTAAAAAAGTTATTTATAACCTTACCAACACTAAATCAATCCTGACACAGACTGATAGTTTTTACAAAAACTACAGGTCTATTTTCAAAAATACTTTATAGATACTTGAAATAACCAGTTGAAGTGTGAATGTAAATATAGCTGCAGATTGATAGCAAAGGCCTTGACATTTTCCCATACTTTCTCCTTATAAATCCCCAGTTGGTAAATTTCATTTACTTTAAATTACTTTTAATAATCTGAGTACAACTTCAAAGCTCTAACGGCATCGTTACTGCCAGCAGCACAGGCAAAGACCACTATACTTAAGCTGTGAGTTTGTAACAAGAACCGGCAAGACGATTAAACATTTCCACGACTTCAGCAAGAAAGTTGGGCGAGCCCGCAGCCTCCCGGGCCGGGGGCTCGGAAAACCGCGGCGCCGCGGTCTGAGCTGCCCCTCTCCGCTCCTGTCACACACCGCGCCCGCTGGAACCGGGCAGTACCGAGCCTGACAGCCCGAGTGCCACCTCCAGGGCATAACACACCTCCACGGGTGATGCCCGTGCTGCTTACAACCTCCTGACCAACACCAGTTGACAAACTGCGTGACAGCCCACGGGGGCCCCTCCGCCCGCGCTCCTCTTCCCCAACCCACTCGTGCGGAGAGCCGGGACACAGCCGGCCACGCCGAGGGTCTCCACCGCACCGACCGGGCCACTTCACGGACCAAACCCACGGGCAGAGGGCGAGAGAAAGCTCCCTGGGGGCCGCCAAGCGTTCCCGCGGCCCGGCCGGTCCCGGCGTACTTTGTGAAGTCGCTCGCCCAAGTTCCCACGGACGGGCGGCAGCAGCGCAGCCAAGAGCCGCCCGCCCTGGGCAGCACCGCCAGGGCCACCCCGGTTCCCCGTGGGGGCCACCCTATCCCGGGGCCCCCACTGCCGCAAAGAGGAGGCCGCTCGCCCGCCCCGCCGCCGCCCCTCACCCGAAAGGCTCCGCTTCTTCTTCCTTCCCCGGTCGCTCTCGTAGAAGCCCAAGGTCTCCGTTCGCTGCTGCGGGGACGGCTGCCCCGGGCCGGCGGAGGGCGGCCGCGGGTCGCTGCTCCCCCAGAGAGTTTTCGGCTCCCCGCGGCCGCCGTCCTGCCGCCCGTCGCGGCCGCTGTCCTGCCGCCCGTCCCCGCCG
>VZTX01025382.1:233316-326226 GCA_013400915.1 Pardalotus punctatus
CCTAGGGGACACCAGTAATGACAGGCCTCCAGCTAGAGCCCCTGCCACTGATTATGACCCATGGGATCTGCTGTTCAGCCAGGTCTCAATCCACCTCACTGTCCACTCATTCAGTCCACAATTCCTGACCTTATGAGGATATTGTGGGATAGTGTTGAAAGCCTTGCTGAAGTCGGGGTAGACAATATCCACTGCTCTCCACTCATCCATCCAGGTAGTTTTTTCATTGTGAAAGGCAATCTGGTTGGCCAAGCATGATTTACCTTCAATGAATGTATGCTGACTTCTCCTGATCACCTTCTTGTCATCCATGTGGATAGAGATGGCCTCCAGAATGAGGCACTCCATTGCCTTTCCAGGAATAGAGGTGAGGCTGACTAGTTCCCTGCGTCCTCCTTCTTGTCCTTTTTGAAGATCTGGGTGACATTTGCTTTCTTGCAGTCCTCAGCCACCTCTCCTGATCTCCGTGACCTTTCAAAGATGAGTGGCCTTGCTATATTGTCTGCCAGCTCTCTCAACACTCATAGATGCATCTAACCAAGGCCCATGTGTTCTTCAAAAATGTTGAGCCTCCTGCAGGACTAACTTAATCAATTAAGAGGTTCTGGAACACTTAGTTTAGATTTCTATTTTTGAAAATCATGGTACATTTTGTAATTATACTTGTATATGAAAACCATGAACCATAGCATACACAGGAAAGGAAATGTATGGCTAATGGCTTTGAGACCAAATCTTCAGTCATTGTAAATCAAAATAAAGTCATGGCCTTCACTGGACTCATGTAGTGTTCATGAGGTTGGCACTTGTTTTGAAATATTTGAAGTTTGAAAGAATAAATATTTTGTTGTTTAATTGCTATTTGCTATTTAAACAATGCAAGAATAGGTACACTTAATCTACCATGCACAATATAATGAGGGTGAAAAACCTTATACAGAACTGTTCTTCATAAAAAACACATACTGTTTTTTATATATATAGACATACAAATGTTTATTTACATATATATGACAACAAAATACTGAAATCAAGGTCAACTTTAGGAGCTGAAATCAAGGTCAACTTCAGGTACTTTTTTAACATTAAAAATGTTCTAAAATCAGCCATTCTCTTTCAGGGAGGGGTTCAGCGTTGTGGTTTTTAATAATAGTCATCCCTTTAGATTGATTTTTGCTTTATTTAGTGTTTTTCTTATTAACTCTTACAATACAGTTGTCAAATGTGAGAACAGAATTTGGATCAAATTCAATTCTTAATTAATTTCAGTAACACCAATATAGTCTGTATGATCTTTTGTATGTTATTGTGCAGGTGTAGAGTTTTGATATATTCACAAACTATGTCTATCAATATATCAAATTGTGTCTATCAATAACATAGTTAGAGCATCAAGGGCGTGATTTCTTATGTGCCAAAGACCCTCTGTAGTAGCTTGATGAGATAAGAATACATCATCAACTGGAACTCAGAATTTCCTGTCCTTTTTTTTTTTTGCTCAAGTTTTATATTTTAAGCCGGCAATTTTAATTTGGCAGGCTCCATACAAGTCCAATTATCATTTGGAACTGCAGGAGGATTGCTCTATCTTGATGAGTAGCAAGATGCACTGGAATGTATTGGGATTGCTCTTTCAGCCATGATAGATCATAAAGAAAGGCACTTGACACTGAAAATGCTTGATAGTCCTGCAGAGTAACCCTACCTACCCTATATTTGCATCAACTAACACAACATTAACTAAACCCGTTTTTCCTTTCCATTTTCAAATTATTATTGTTGTGGGATTCTGTATTTTTCAGCAAATTATATACTCCAAAGTCACATTATGAGTTGTCAGAACTCATGGAGAGACATCAAGAGTAAAAACTGTGATTCTGCTTGTCAGTTGCTGAGTTCACGTTTGGAATACCAGAACATAGGTATTGGGGAAACCGCCAAAGGTTTAAAAATCCAGAAATTTGATGGAGACAAAATGAAACATATTCCCTTTTGGAAAATCTTATGAAAGCACATTTTCAAACACAGGCAGATGACTGAGAAAAAGGCATGTAAATGATGTATCTAAACACTATTACATTTAAAGTACTGACAACATTTCAGTTAGAAGGATTTACTGTGGAGTGCTAGATTAACTTCTATCTCAGGTTTATGAATATATGCTTCTTTACATTCT
This sequence comes from Pardalotus punctatus, assembly GCA_013400915.1. NCBI lineage: Eukaryota > Metazoa > Chordata > Aves > Passeriformes > Pardalotidae > Pardalotus > Pardalotus punctatus. Next base: position 235,493 of record VZTX01025382.1, read on the forward strand.
AATGGCTTGTTTTGGCCTAAAAAACTTGCACCAATATGCATTGATATTCATATGTTTGTTTAGAACACCTCCACACAGAGATGCATGTTCACCTAACCAAATACCCAATATTCCATAGAGCTGTTGATGAAAACAAGCCTAGACAAGCAACCATCCAACCAGCTTGCACAAAGATGACTCCCATGCTTATGGATATTTTTGTGGGCATTAGTCAGCTACTTGGTTATGATAACTTGATCCAAAGTCTGACTCTGGAGTTATTTTAGTGACCAGGATGCACTATTTTCGTTCTGTATTATAAATCCCTATAATATAATTGCCGACAGAACCTTTATCGCAGCATCGCTAACAGGTCATTTATGATCATTATGGCCTGCTAGAAGATAATTTTTTTATTCAACCCAGGAATAAATGCTTGATACATAAATTTTAATAATTGTAGCCCTGCCCAGTCAGGATGACCCTTTCCGAATGACTGGAAATTACATGACTCATTCCCTCCTTTTTATATGCCTAACTGGTACATTCAGTTCCCTCCCAGTACTCCTATATTTCACAATCCATAACAATCATTCTCCCATTTCATTAAGTGAGATTGTTTGAAATGAAATCAGGAGATTTATAAATTGAAATAAGAACAGTTGAATGCCTGAGTGTTGCCCCTTGGAAGAATGCAGAACTATCATCTTAATTGAAAGCAGCATGCTTTATTGTAATATACAAAGTATACCTTCTGATTATCCACAGAGCACAAGCATACATTTAAATTGGAGTCCCTGATATGGACTAAGAAAGAGATACCTGAGAATTAGGAGAAAAAAAAGTTAATGATATTCACAGAGCTACTGTGCTTTCTTATTTACTCTTTCCTTCTCACAGCATGCTCTTGACTTGTGATGCTGTGATTTACAATTACCCATGGTGTCAAATCACCCTTTTTTTCTCTACAGTGCCTCCAGGGCACATCTTGTTTTTGCCCCCTTAAACATGCTCGGCTCAGGTCTTTAGCAGTCAAATATTACAACTTTGCCTGAACAGTATTGACCTCTAACCCAGCTTGAGTGAGCACATTTAACGCCTGGATGAATCAGCCACATGATGAGCACCACAGTGTCCAGAAGGCACAGCCAGGAGCTGCATATTTCACTCTGGAAAATAACTGGTGTCCTGGGAGAGAGGAGCACCCTCCCATTTGTTTGCAATGACCACTCAAACAGTGTTATGCTAGAAGCCGTCTGTTCTAAGAAGTTAAGGAATAGACTGATCCTGGGCCAGCTCTTTCAGTGCAGCAAAGCCTGGTTTCTATGGGCTTTCAAGGATCATTGAGCAGAAAATTCACTGCTGAGAAAGTGAGAGTACTGTGTCCTACTGGGTTAGAGGAAGTTGGAGGAGGCAAGCAGTTTTGCAAGGGAGCCACTTGTATTAAAAATTTTAGATTTGCGTTGTGTAGTGTCATTTTAGATAGCTAGGCTTAAAAAATGAATCTTAATTTTAGGTGTGGGTTAATAACTGGACTTCGTTTCTTGTGGGAAATGGATTTCCAGGTTGGGAACTACTCTAATAGGCAGTTTTCCTATTTACTAAATATAACTACTTGTTTTAATTTGCATAAAGAATATGGATATATAAGTCCCCAATTACTTTAAAAGCAATATTTCAACTGCGACGGTGATGTAATTAGTTCAATGAGGAAATTATATTACATAGCAGAAGGTTTGATTTGCCAAAGATCAATCTGTTGACATTTGAATCCAACTAGAAATGAAATGCATGGAACAAAAAGTAGAATATTTTAGTAAAAAGCCATCTCATCAATTTGGACGCAAATTAAAAGCATCCCTGCTTCCCAGCCAGAGGGGCTAACTAAGGGATTTCTCTGCAGAAGAAGTGAGAAAACTCACAAACGACCATTTAAAATATGAGAAAAATACAACAGTGTATGATTAAGGCATAGGGAACAAGCATGTTTCTTTCTTTATTCCAGATGTAGAATCATTACTTCTATAACACTTTTTTCCTATATATAAAATGAGGATACTACTACATATACCACCTTTTACCAGAAGTGTGATGCTTGATCCTGGACCATAGAATCATAGAACAATTTGGGTTGGAAGGGATCTTAAAGATCATCTAGTTCCAACCCCATTGCCATGGGGTGGGGTGTGTGTGTTTGTATGTGATGTGTGTAATGACTGTTATATCTGTGAAATTGCTGAAATTCTCAAAAAGGAAATAAAACAGGAAGGGAAATACCATAACTTTTTTTTACATCTGTATTTCCTTGGCATGTTGGCTACAGTTGTGTATGTAGTCTTATAAATTCATTGCATCATCCCTAAAAATAAAGCACAACAAAATTTTGTTTGAAGAATTTTCCTGTCTGAACAGGACATTATAATAAATAGAAATCAAGTGATAACAATGAAAAATGAGCAAACTACAAGGGAATGAAGAATACAGCTGTGAGAGGTAACAAAGCAGCTACTATGATATACGCATTTAGTTAGTTTGTTCAAGAAACAAAAAGGTTTTTACAAGTTAGGAGATTTTCTTTCTCCGTACAAGAAAGATGTAAAGGCTGCTTATAAATAATATAACAGGCAAATGATTACATAAATTATCCAAAGCACAATGACTTTTCCTTATTCTTGAAAATAATAGCAGTTTTTAAATCTTTTTATAAACTTAAACTTGGATTTAAAATATATGTAGGGCCCACATGAAAATTTTACTTTTGTGTTATTCCTTGAGTCATATAGCTACAACAAATTTAAAAAAGCCATTAATTTCTTTTCTAATTAAAGAGAATGGTAATATCTAAGATCAATCATATCAGGATAAACACTCAGGAAAAGGCTAGCAAGGGTTCACTTTGTCATCTAGAGATTGCATAATCATGCCTGTCAGAAATAAATATATATAAATATATACACATATATAAACCCCCACCCTGCTGCAAAGCATTCACACTATCTCTCCAGCTGAAATGGAATCAAAATAAGGATAAAGAAAAGCTCTTTTAACAGCATATAGGTATGCTGCACAACAGCTTCAAATAGGAAATGAAGCTATAACATTCAGAATTTAACTGGCAAAGATTCAGTTCTGTCATAAGAATTAATTTTCATTTTTTTGGACATGAATCAAACTTTAACTGATGAGAGTTAGAAAATCTACCTATAGGATCACTTTTTATTCCAGCCTAGTATGCTTCAGGATTTCATGCTCTTTCCACATAAGAAATCAATTGGGATTGAAGATAGGCTGCTGGAGACAGAATACTGCCTCCTGGTAAGGAGAAATCTCATCAGCTGTGGCCATGCTTATCTGTTATCCAAAACATGCACAGATTTGGTGAATTCCAGTATGATAGGTCTTTTAAGGACTACACAACGTGCAATTGCCAGTAGCAGAGAAGAATTCACCACTTAAACCCAAAAGGGGCCCCAAAATGACTGAGTGCTGCCTTTCCATGTTTGCACTCCTGTGGATGAGGTAGGTCAAGTAGTGAACTAGCTCTGGCACATCTCATGCTTCTGCTATATTCTGCTTTCATCCCCTTTTGCAGCTTTGACAAAATTGGCACAGAAGTATTTCAGGCTGGCAGAGATCGTTCATGTCACACCGCTTGGCGGACGCTGGTCTCTACCTCACACTGCTCTTGTAACCTGCCACACTGGAGGCAGGACCAGGGCATCGACTCCACCTGGGCTTCCGCTTCCATGGGGTCTTGGTGGCTCTCTTTGCATCAGCAGTCAGAAAGGGGAGATTGCTTCTGGGTGACTTACATGTTCCTAATTTGTCAGTTGTGAGTTTATGCCATTTTGAAGGCAAAAAAAAGTGCAGGGGCTGATCATGTGTGTGATGAAGAAATTCCATGGAGTCTGAGTATGTGTGGATTATACGGGTATTTTGGAAACATTAGTGACATAGCCTATTGAATTTGCATACCTGTAAAACAATGGTAATAAGTCTGCAATCTCTGTTGACGTTAAGTGAGTAACAGTTTTAGTAATAAAACAAAGCATTGTGAACTGTGGAAACACTCATCAATTAATTATATTTTGTATTTTAGAGACTTGCCACAGCTAGGTTAACAAAGAATGACTGCGTGGCCAAACCAAAAGGCTCCACAACATACCTGTGTGCAGCTGTGGTACTGACAGACTGATTCTGTGCACCACTTGCAGTGCCACTACGAGATGTGTCAAAACTGCCTTGGGAGAATATTTGGGATAGCAGAAAAGTATGCCCTGGGTAGTCTAACATTCCGCTTGTGGCTTGGCTCTTGTAAGTTCTGTGGGGGAGAATAAGCAGACAGCACAAATTTTGGGAGACATTTAGATTGGGCAAGTGTACTCCAGGGACTGCACACACCTGTGCTAGCATATATCCTTTTTAGTTATGGCTTTTCTTGGCTCTCTGTTGATCTCAGGGGCCTTCAGCTCAGAACTCTGTTCACGACTCTGTCTTACTGATGTGCCCAGTTATTTATGAGTAATTCCTTGAGTTGTAAAAATGCATCTTTCACTACACTGTATTTTTTATTTTTGGTGTGGGCTTATATCAGATCTGCATAGTTGCTTGTGAAGAGATCTTGCCAGGAGTTGAATTATCACTAATTCTCTTATTCTGACATGAATGCTAATTTGCTGTGCTTGTCTGCTTATAAGAACAATTTCTCTTTGAAATTGTTTCTCACTATGGAGAAAATTGAAAGGTAAGACAATTTTTAAAGAAAAGCCTGAAACTCTTTAGGAAAATGTAAACTAAATATTTGACTATGCTTCTATTAAATATTTAATAAATTTACCTCCAAAAGTAAAATGTTTTTGGCACTGCTAATAAACCTCAGCGTTTATAGTGTAAAAACAACGTCAACTAAATCACAGAAGCCGAAACACAAAGTATCAGAGATCTTTAATTCTCTGCTGCCATCTTGTGAATGCTCCTGTGACCTGCTAGTGCATACCAAAATCCAAGCACTTAAAGTACGACTGTCCAGCTTGGTGGAACTTTTAACTGCAATACTCCTTCTGTTCTTAAGTGGTCAGTCCATACTGAACCAATAGTAGGGAAAAAACAGAGGAAAATACTTTGAATATTTGTGTTAATGCAGTTATCAGTAAGGAGTGCCAAGCTTGGCTGTCGTGGATAGGATGGTTCCACAGTGAAGTCATTGTCCATGCACATTTCTGAGAAGAAACCTTCTGTAGGCATTAATTAATGCCGCCAAATTAATTCCTGCCTATGGGTAAATAGATCCACCAGAAGCCTTTCTTCAAAACTCCCCAGAGAACATACCAAGTCAGTTTTTCAGTCAGTGTGGGAAAACAACATGAAAGCCAGCCAGCCTGTGAGTTCCGTTTCCTCTCTGTAACATAAAGAAGTGGACATTTAGCATGGACTGAAATTCGAGATTGAATTAGACATTATAGAGCATAATATCCTGCTGCTCCTGCAGCTTGGCTTCGAGGAGTTTATTGAGGATGAATGAATTAAAGCCAGTAAAGAAGGTAGGTCTTAGCTGCTAAACATGCAATAAGACAGGCAGTGCCATGCACTGTGTCACAAGCACAAAGCAAAGACAGCACGGAAGGTGTCTGGTTTGGGTGATACCACTCAGGTTGAAGTTTTGCACATGAGGACACACCAGCTTTCCAGCAGCGGGTAGATGGCAGAGTAGATAACTGTTCTAAACCTTCCCATGAACCATACTGGGGGAACAAACTTTCAAAGATGGAGAACATATAAAATAACAATAACTCAAAATTATTTGAGGGTGGAAGAAGTAAGTTTTGATTCAAATATCATCCAATAGGATCAGGACGTAAATTGTCTGAGGATGAATTTAACCTGGAATTTAGAGAAAAGTTTTTTATTGCTCAAGCAGTGAGATTCCAAAATGGCCAACTAGGAGAGCAAAGGAAGCCTGGCTACTAATAGGATTAATCTTGTTAAAGTTGTTTAAAAAACACTGGCCAGATTTCAGATTGCCCATAGTTCGGTTCAGTGGTTGCTGGAGTTAATGAGACCTGAACTTTTGAAAGCTTGGGTAAGAATTACAGTTATATAAACAAATGGGAAGTGCTACATTTGAACAAAATGTATAACACCTCAACACTTTACAGACACAGTTGTAGCTTGAATTGGAAAAGAGGGGAGCCTGAAGGACATAGAGCTACATGCACAGAGAGGAATATGAAAGGAAATGGAAGAGAAATGAAAGACTGAGACCTCTGTTTTACTCATGATGAGTTGAAACTGGCAGATTTAAAGTTAAACACCATTGGATCTAAGTGTGCCTAAATTTTCATCAGTGCATAACACTGACAAAACCTGGCAGATTCACTTTTTCCCAGGGAAGTGCACCTGTAGTGAGGTGGAGGAACTTCTGTTGGAAGAATTTGCGGTGTGTAGCTCCAATTTGGAAGATTACATAGGGAAGAGTGAGAAGTTCAGTTAAGACAGCCCTATGGTATTGAATTGCTTTCAGTATTTTCTACTTTGTTCACCTTCAGTTTTGATCAACTAGTACCTACTCTCAATGAATTAAGAAATAACATTTCGTAGAAACTTGGTGGAGCTGTATTTTTAGCACATGCAGCAGGTCTGGTATGTTGCACTCTGTGTGCAGGATAAAGTGCATGTTTTATGTACACAGATGATGCATGTATTACCCATATTTCATGACTCACACATTTGCTAAACTGCAGTGAATGCAGTGGTGCATTCCCTGATGTGTCTGAGCTCACATACTGAGCATGTTGTGTACCGGGGCAGAGTGGCAGCTCTTTTTCTGTTAGAAGGTATTTTCAGACTGCTTGAAGAAGGCAGCGGCCACTAGTTAAATGAGTGGCAGAGATGGAGACTGCATTGAAGATTGACTGGTGAGGAAGGTCTTAAAGGGAGCCAGATGTTGCTATAACAGATATTTTGAAATTATTGAGTTACAGCGCAGGAATATATAAGATTAGTGTAGGAGAGGTGACATTTAGTAGATCTTTTGAATATTCCACTGGATGTGTAGCAAAGTAAAAATAAATACACTGCCATTTACAGGTCCTCAGAAAATAAACAGCAGGCTGGAGATTGAAGAGGGGTGTCAAACAGAGGAAATTAAGCTCTTGAACCTGTATGTGCCATGATGTTCCTGCTTCCTCATGGTTTGTTTTGACAAATGCTAACAGCACTGCTTTCTCTGAGCTGCAGTGGACTAGTGGTGAGATACATGGCTCATATATCAGCTATAGCGACATCCTTTTCTGAACCTACTTTGTGGTTAGAAGGCAAAGCCATGTGGTAAGAAAACTGGGTTGGGTGCCATTTGGTAAGCCCTCATGGCCGTAAACCTTTCCTTCACCCTGCACCATTCTCCAGGGAGCTCTGCACACCTCCTGCATTCTGTACCTTAGAGATACCTCAATAATCCAGCTAAAAGGTGACATGCAATGTCTGGATGTGTTACACCTTGGAAGAACTGAGAATTTTGTACCTTTGCAGCTTCCCTAACAGCTTGAATTTGGAGTAGGAAAGCTAAGCTGTGTTTGACTCACTCAGTGAAACTGCTGGCTTTAGAAAAATAAATAAAATCATATATGGATGATTTTTGGGTATGGGTCTTTGTGAATAATTCAGTGACCAAAATGAGACAACCTTGTTTAAAACGATTACTTGTTAAAGTAATATGTCTTTTATCAGTCCTAAGATTTCAAATAAACTGAGGGTTTTCTAATGTATTACGATCTATTGTTTTGCATGGAGTAGTTAAGTTTATTTCAGTTTTTAAGGACCACAGACATTAATGGTACTGCCTATGAGCTAGCTAGATACTCATAGTTAAGTTTGGCAACATTCAGGTAAAAGACCTGATTTGTCTGGAGTCATGCAGTTGTTTCAGTATCATTGTTTCCATTCTTTTGGCTTTGCAAAATAAATGTGGGCATTTTTTTTTTAATTAACTTTCCTCTCAAGTTTTCTGAAAGTTTTCAATACTTGCAATACTGACCTATGACTCATTCAACAGAGGAGGTTGTGCTGCTTTTACCCCCTCTCTAGTTAAAAATTTGTCAAGAGCTCCCATTTCTGCTTGTGCTTGCCTTTCCATAAAGCTTACTTCTGTAACCTGAATTTTTTCTAAACTCTTCTATTGCTGCTTACTCCAGCTCTGTCCTTCAGAGTACAGGTAGCCTGTGTACTTTCCCCCTTTCTAAAGTCATCTTCTAAAGTCAGTTATCACTTTCCTTTCTCCTTTGCTGCTTTAATCCTGCTTCATTTGTGTTCTCTTTGCTATATCAGTTTGCAAGAAGCAAACATGGTTATTTTTTTCTGCTCCCTACAATCCATCACACACTATCTCCTCTGACCAGATTCAGAGGGGTCAGCAAATAAATACTTTTAAATGAGATTTCCATCTTATGCTCAATGCTAATTAAAATGAAAAAGGTGATGTTGAACATTAGGGTTAGGAAGAAGAATATGTGAATATGAATGAAGTCCAACAACTTTGATGAGAAAATTACCAACTATGAATGCTCATATAGTAAACATGTAGAAACAGCAATGCTCTATGAACATGCATTCTTCCCTGGTTTAGGTTATGTTGCCTGAATGCAGCACAGGTGGATTATAGGTAATGCAACAATGTTTCCATAAATCATTTCCAAGCAGTATTCACTACCCTGCAACATGTGTAAGAAAGAAGACAAGACAAGCTTGCAAGCACATGATGATTCTCAGGATGTCCTGCTCCAGGCCAGGAGTTGGACTTAATGATCCTGATGGCTCCCTTTCAATTCAGCATATTCTATGATTCTATAAGAGCAGAAAACAGGCAGCATGTATAAAAATCTAATTTTTTTGTATGTTCTTGAACAGACTACACCTCAAGAGTGTGCCCCGTATTTCCCATCCCTTTGATTAACCTGCTTTTAATACACTCAGTTGTTGTGGAGCTGTTCATCACAGCCAGCCGAGGTCAGGGTGGACATTCACTCAGCTATGCCCATCAGAAATACTGTCTCTCCCCACATGTATGGCTACTTGCTTATGCCAGAGGGTACTGACCTCAGGAGGAATCTTGTCAGCATTTGCTGCTCTGCTTCAGACAACCACAACTGGGTTAATCCAAACAGCTGATGAAATTGGTTTGCACTAGCAGGTAGAAGGTTGCCTGAAGCTTTTTAGAAAATCTACCCAAGATCCCTTCCAGGAGCAGAGCCTCCAGGGCAGTGCTGGCTGTGCAAACAGCTGGAGTGGAATGGTTGAACAGGCATGTGGGATCTTGCAGAGAATGTCTGTCCTAACCTGAGACTCTGGGAAAACAAAAACTAGTCACAAGAACAATGTTGAATAAGGATAGAGGCCAAATCAAGGCTTTGTCTCTCATTTGATTACCATGGATGGAGTTTTCAACTAGAATTCACTGCTGATGTCCGTATGTCCTGCAGCATCACAAAGAGACTTGTCCCTCATAAAAAAATTCTTTAATGCCCCTAAGATTACCTAGAGTACCTGAGTGTCTGGCTTTGTAACCCAGGAACCCTCTTCTGCTTCATCATTTCAGAAGACAAAAGGAGAAAAAGCAAATAAAATTAATACATATTTAGTAAAATTTCTTCTGTATTGAAGCTCATACATACAGCTGATAGCTTTCAGGCATTATTTCAAGTAGCAATGTCTGCCTCTTATCCTTTCCTCAGTAGGAAAATGAAAAGCTAAAACCCAACCGTTCCTTTTATGTCTCTCCACCCTCACCTCCTTAGTCAAGTATGTAATGCAATTCTTGCATCCATATTTTCATAATTTTGGTAATCCAAAAAGCCTCTGGGCTTTTTTTCTGGGCTGCCTTTTGCCTTTTTTTTCCCTCAAATACATGATTACCTCCTGTATCTTGTGCTGTCTTCCTTCCTACCATATTCCTGGTATGTTGTATGTCTCCTGTGCTGGATGAGGACATTATCTGATTCCATGATTACAAATAACTGTTAACAGATTTAGATTAATGCCGGATTTAATAGAATGCTACTTCTACAGCTGTGTTTCGAGTGTGTGGACACAGAATGGCCTCATCTTGGCTGGTTTTGGCTGCCATGGTACTTTATCCTCCATAGTGTAAGCATCCTGTGGCCTGCATCTGAAGACAGGTTCAAAGACAAAGCATCAAAGACAGGAATATATAATCTATGAAGCAATATAAATCAGTAAATTTCACTGTGAATCCCTCCACCCCCTTGTTTACATGCCTCCAGATAACCAGGAACATCCTGCTAGATAAGACGTTTTTATGTTATCTCCAATTTGTATTGCATTAGACAGCAAAGTTGCATGGTCTGATGTGTTTTTACATGGTCTGATGTGTTTTGCTAGGGATACACTCACTGCTTATTAACTGGATAAAACCTGATGTTAGCTTGGCTTTGTTTAATTCCTAATGTTATTTACTCTGTGATAACTGACTAACCTCAGTTAACATTGTGAATTGTTTGCCCTGTAATGACCAGATATTCCATTACATTATGTAAATTATTTGCATAGTGATCAGGATTTAATGTTATTGGTAATTAGAATTATTTGCCTGCTGGTAATGCTGTATAAATGATCTGTCATTAATCACAGGGCACACCTTACAAAGAGCTCTAATGAGGAAAGCTGTGGTTTAATGTCACTAAACTATTGGTGTCCTCTGGGCCATTGTTTTACATCACAGAGAAGAGTTTTTTTGTATTTATTGATCAATCATTGATCATTACCATAAAGACCTGGGGCTTTGTAAATGTCTTTATTCCTTGATGTAAGATATCACCATACTTTGAGTCACAATAATTAAAGTATGTAGCTGATAAAACTTGACAGATTTTCACACTTGTGATTTTAAACCATATGAGAAGTTCCTCCTCTTGAGAAGAAAGGAGTTCCAAAATCCACACCTCTCGCATTGGTACTGATAGAGCCAAAAGCCCATCTTTGCCAAAGGAAGATTAAGAAAACAAATGATGAGACACCAGCCAGCAGAGCATTATCTTATTCAGGAAAAGACACTTCCAAGGGGAAGCTCTTCTTCTCCTGCAAAAAGCCAACTAAGACCACTTTGATTCACTGTATATCCTTCTTGCAACAAACTGCTAGTAAACTAGTTAGTGAGAAGAGCAGCAATAGACTCAACTTCCTCCCTACCCCTGTTTAGACTTTGCTATGCCTCACAGAGAATCCCGTACTCTTGGAAAGCTGCGTCCATTTAAAGCTGGGTGTCAGAAAGACACAGCTCTGAGCCCTGCAGTGATGAGCCAGTCTGCAAGAGCAGTATCTACACTTCAAATGTGTAGTGACAATTTCTGTGTATAGAAAACAGAACAGAACCATTAACTTCTGTGATCTCCAAGGCAGGAATTAGAGTTTAGGACCCCAAAATCAGGATTTAAGGCACATTTCTATACTCTGCACCTCCATGCAACCCAGCAGACCATGAACAGGTATGCTGAGGTCATATGAGAGATCTGAGGAAGACTTTCACATACCCACAGTAAGTGTAAAACCTGAATGTTTTGTTTTCTTGGGCTTTGAAGTTACTTAAAATCAGACCTAGCTGATTAACTAATGTTAGATGATAGAGTTATTTCCAAATGAGACACTTTCTTAAATGAGACTTATGCCTAGGAAAAAGCCTTTCCTATGACTTAACTGCAAAGCATTTAGTGTAAATACTTTTCCTTAGTGTCTGAAAGAGCTAGAACTGTATATGAAAATGCAAATACTTGTCACAACACTTTCTGTAGTTTTTGTGGAATAAAGAACTGTTTACCTATATAGTGATTCATTCAAATTGCAATGCCTGTTTATCATGCTAAAAGATTTGAATAGTCTGAAAGAAATATTTGTACCAAAAAGCTTTATTTAGAATCAAAAGGAAAAGAGCTGAAACCTACTGCGCCAGCAAATGTATGCTAAGGAAGATCAATGTGAATAAAATATGTCTTTTAATATTTTACCAAGGAGAAAAAACAGCATCATTAATGTTATTTTTAATTTTGACCCTCTGTAACAGTCTTGATTTTGCCTGGTAAAATTCAACTAAAAGCGTAATCAATTGTACAAGGGAGAAATGGATAATAGAGGAATATGAAGAAAAAATTAATATATATACAAGGCTAATTGAGGATTGATGCAAATAAATATAGAATATGAATTACTTTGATGAGCCTTTCTCATGAAACGTGTGTGCTTCATAAAAGCAGAACTATTAAAGTCAGTAAAAGATTTGGAAGACAAGTGTTGCTGCATTCTTAATAAATAAAGACAAAAAGAAAGGGGTGAATACATTTCAGAAGGGGTGAATACAGAATTAAGCAGGCAAACAGTGAGATATGCACACAGCAATATATTGGAAACATGGTGTATCTCTTTAGTTATTCAAAAAACAGCAGCTACCTTTTTTGTGAAGCAAAAAGAAATTAAGTGAACAGTTTTTCCACTAACATTGTGCTTTTCTCAAATAAGAACATTATGTTTCTCCAAGTATTTTGATAGACATGGACCAATTGCCCTATAATAAAAAGAAACTGAGGAAATGTGTTCTACAGGTTCTGTGAGCATTTTGCTAAAATAGCAGCAAATTACTTTTTCTATGAATGTGGGGATGGATGCATCTTGCATTTTAGTTTGTTTCATTTCACTTATTTTTTTCATCAACAAATGAAACCATAGAAGAGTACATTTTTTAAATTTAGAGTTAGATTTTCTTTCCTTACAGTGATTCCAACAAATGCATTTCAATTTAAGTTAGAAGAGTGCCATCTATCAGACAGTTCCTTCAGCTAAAAACACTGGAATCCCACAATCATGGGCACTAGGCAGATGCAATGGGTAGCAAGTCCTGCTGCATATCAGCTGTATTTATTTGCTTCCAAGAGCTGAGCTAATCAGAGTTTACTAGCAGGAGTTTGTACACAAAAAGAATATGAGAGGAAATGGCCTTATATTCTGGAGGGGAGGGACAATGCAGGACTGCCGTGTGTGCTGTATCCACCACATCCAGACCCCTCTGATCCTCTTGGCAGTGGAGGATCAATCTCTGTGCAAACTGGGGCATGATGATTCTTCCTGCAGAAAGTCTTCAGCCTCTCTTTTGCTCATTCTTCCCGAAGAATCTGGAGGATTTCTAGCCATTCCTTTTTTCTCCAGACTGAAGTGACTAGATGATTTGTAGCTACTGGATTGGTGCCACACTGCAGAGACTGAAAAACTGCCTCAGCAAACTAAATGGAATTATATATACAGATATGCTAAAATATAGCCTGTACAGAAACTTACATAGAATAGATAGGGAAATAAGTGCAAGAAAACACTGACAAATTTACTGCATAGTAATTATTAAATTTACTTTAAAAAAAAGCTAAAAACTACTTGCAAGGACAGGCATATGTGTATGTTATAAAATAAAACATATGGCACTCTCCTAACAGTTTGATTCTGAGCAATATTGACCAAACTTTGCTTGGCTTTCAGCTGAGAAGCAAAAACAAAGGTAAAGTCTTAGTATTATATGTAATACTACCTCAGTGCCTCTGTAATCCATAACGGAAGCATTAATCACTGTGCCTTTGTCATGGCAGCAGGGCAGTTTGCAGTTTGTATGGGTACTTGATTTATGAACAGCTGATGGCCATTGAACTGCAGCAATTCACCAAACAGTGCTTCCTTCTGCTTTGAGTATAAATGTTACAGAGCACCAACATTATATTCTATCAAATATATACAAGGTTAAATTTGTAAGCTTCTTATTTTTCACCTCTCTTTCCTCTGGTTTTCATGTCTTGCTTTTTCCTCCTCCATCACAAAAGGCATTGTTGATCTCAGGCCCCCAGCTCACCACCTTGCTCCAAAGTCTGGGCTTCACTGTGCTCAAGAGCCAGGATCAGCACACTTCCACCTTCCAGCTCTGTCAAGGTGAGCTCCTGTCTCAGCTGAGAAAGAAATGCCCTGGTCCTCCAGCCTATTGTCCTACACCTCTCTGTAGGTTTCCACTTGTCCCAGGAGTTTCACATGAAGTTTGGAGTTTCAAGGTGTAGTGCACCTCCTTTTGGGCATAGGTACTCAGTATGGCCAAACTACATCATTGCTTTGGAAGGAAAAAGGAAGGGGACTAGATTTGCATTTTGTTCTTTTGCAGACCCCTAAGAGCTGGGATGCTCAGCTAGAGCTACAATTTAGAAACACCTGGGTGTTCAGAGAGGGGCCCTGCTCAGTCCCCAGCTGCCATTCCTTGTAGGCAAAGCTTGTGTCCTGAGTCCAAAAACATCAGGCTCCAGTCTCACCAGCATGTGGAGGGAAGTGGCTCCTTATCTGTGCGTGTCTGTGGTGGCACAACAGCTGTGGAAACCCACACACTTCATTAATGTGCTCACTCTGTGTGTCGTTTCTCTTGTGGTCTGCTATCCAGGGAGATTTTGCCCATTTTTTATGAAATATTTGTGTCCTCCCTTTTTTTATATAGTCTCATTCCTTGGGCCTCCTCTATGCCCTGGTCTGCAGTTTTTAAAAGCCAAGGCTGTGTCCAAATTTCTATTAATTACAAGACTGACAGAACAGAGATTGCTGCATTTGGTAGTGCTTAGGAGGGTATTGCTTTGTAAACTGCACATTGCTATTCACCACTGCCTGTAACAAAGCGCTTTTTGTTGGTTAATAGTGTCTAGAAAATAATGGTTAAATTTAAAGCCTCTCCAGTTCTGTAGAGTGTGCTAAGAAAAAGAAAAGAAAAAGGCAATCACTAGAAAAGCTTAGGTTTTTAATGCTTTATCTCATGTCTCTTGGTAAGAGAATGAGGGATGTATGCACAAATATTTGAAGAGTGGCTCGAAGAGATAGTGCTGCCCTACAGGAACTCCTGGCATCAAAGGGTATATATCAAGGCATAATGGGATGAAATTAGGCAATAAAGCTAACCAGATAAGTAGTCTTTCATCCTGGAAGTACATTCCAAATGTTGCATAAATGAAACAGCAATTGCAAACATTTTTGGGGGAGGATTCCTACCAGCGAGCTCTGCCAGGTGTGGGCAGGGACAGAAGAAGGCAGGGGAGGCTGAGCAGCACCCCTGTCCTGGCCAGCACAGTGTGGGCCCCCACGCAGCCCTCTGGCATCCAGAGCAGGTCGAGCTGTGTTCCACGGGGGTTCACTCCCCGAGGAGTCCTGCTGGAAGCCCTGACCCCTGTAAAGCTGAGCTGAATCAAAGCACTATTATAAGGCTCCAATTCACATTGATGGAAAAATCCGTAGGGTAGGACCAGAAGCAGGGCTTAGACCAGAGAGCTCCATGAAGCCCTTGGCCCAAAGCCCGTCCCTGCCTCCATGGGCACTGGCCCGCGGCAGGGAGAGCCGGGGAGGGGAGGCTTTGTCCCCAGGCACTGCCGTGGCGTGCACCGCGGGCAGCGCTCGGCTCACGGGTGGGGACACAGAGAAGGACAGTGTGCATTCATTTAGGCTATAACCACCACAAGTGATGGGCACAAATTACTGGCCCATTTCTAACAAAAGCTTGGGACAGAAGTGGGATGCAGCAGAGGCAGGTCAGGTCGTGGGGCTGCAGGAAGGGGAATTGTGCTAGTTTGCTTTACTTCCTATGATTTGCTGTTGTTTTTCAACAAAGAGCTTGTATTATCCTAATGATTTCTTTAAAATGCCTGAAAATTGAAAGAATAATAATATTTCAATTAACAGAAAAACCACCTCCACCACCCTCCACAAGATGGAGCTCGCAGCTCAGGAGCGGAAACGATGTTCTTTGTGTCACCAAAAAATGAAACGGTTTTACCCTCACCCTTTTCTAATTTTTATCTTTTGCTAATATAATGCAGATTGGTTTTATACATTATTTATGGAGCCCAGAACTTGTATAGGGAATGCTGTCACTCATTTTAATGATTTAGATATGTTTTTTATTATTATACTGTATAGACTTTGGAAAACCTTCATTTGGATCCCATTTAGAGCACAGGAAGTTGCCCAAAGCTTGGATGTGAACCTTAATTTACTGAAATCCTTGTAAGGCTGAGAATATTTACTGCTGGCATTTATTGCTCCTGTGAGAGCTAGAGCGAGAGAGAGTCGGGGGGAGAGAAAGAAAGGAAAGGAAAGACAACAGTAATTTCAGCCAAAAAAGCAAAGAACATATGTTGGAGTTGTGCTCGGCTGCGCGCGTGCAGAGCAGGGTAAGCTGCCTCTGAGCTGCTCTGCTGGGACAGGAGGTGCCTTACCGCCTCTGAGATTCAGGAGAACCCTACCGGGACTTGTCCTTTGAGGAGCTGAAGCTGCTTTTTGCAAAGCTTCTCTTTATAAAGTGGGGTTCGCAAGCAGTTAGGACACTCAGTTTGATGTACCCCATAAAGGACTGGGTCCTTTTTGTGCTGCAGCAGAAGTCCCTTTGGACTTCCCACTGTGCTCTGCAGATAAAAACCATAGGGATTTTAGCTATGCAGAGTTGCAGAAGTTTCAGGGGTATCCAAGGGAAACGCACAACCCCAGGCAACCTTGGCTGGAGACAAGGGAGAGCTGCAAACCCACCACTGTCTTGCAGGGAGTGGAGAAGGTGTCCCAGCAACCAGCAGTAATGGAGGCAGGAAAAGATTTCTTAATTTTCTTCCTCTTTCCAGTTACTTTGTGTCTGCACAATAATAAATAAGCCTATTCAAGCTTTGTTTTTATAAATTACAGAGAAAAATATTTCTAGGATGGGTCAGTCTTTGCTCAGGTTACTAGTCCAGGCGATTTCAGGAGTCTCCAGCTTTTCAGAAAATCAGAGTTCTGCACTTCAGGACAAAGAACAGGTGCCCCAGGAAATCCCATAGTATTTCTTACTTTAAAGAAAAGCAGAACAAAATATTTACATTTTTTTAAGGTATTTGGTTTATGCTCCCCTGTTCCTCCAGCCCTCTTTCATTCAGCTGCTTAACCTGCCTTTAACTGGTCTCTCTGGTGGCTTGTTTGTCCTGTGCTGTGACAGCTAAAACAGCTAATAAAGCAGCTGGCAGGAGGTGAATGAAGGGACCATGCCAGCTACTGCCCCTATTGTGGAAAAAGACCCAACAGTAAAACTTTTATATGTCTACCTTGAAATTTCCTCAAAAACCTGTATATTATGTAGAGTTCTTAAATGAAAAGAGTGTTTTGTGAATCTCTAAAGAAATGCAATATATTTTCTGAAGAGCAGTTTAATTTAAAAGATTGCCCATTTACATGAAATACCCACAACTGTTTGTTACTATTACTACTGAAACAGCTTTTGATGATATACTGTCATTATTTTGAATTTAGTTATGCTTTGTTAGTATTTATTGCCAGCACTGTGAAAGGATCATGGTGTTGCTCAACCAGGCACACAAGCATGTGGCAAGGAGACAGCTTTCCTCCAGAAGCTCACAGCCAGAGTTTGGTCCTGCAAGGAAGCAGGATGGGGTGAGCAACTGGGAGATGGCAAAAGCAGACAAAGTCAGTCTGTGGAAAGCTGTCCCACTCTTCAGAGGCTCTGTACTGCATGCAAAGCTGAGTGGGACCCAGAGACACAAGATCACAGCCAAGGTCTCAAATAATAGTTCAGCTAGACAGCATGATTCAAAGAATAAGTGCATAAAAATGGAAGATCCGTGTTCATGATACACTATATAGATGCTTAAAGTATCGTTTTAATCATAGCACCTGATTGCCTCCTGCATAAACATCTAACGTCCCCTCAGTAAAGACCTCCTGAAGTACCTTGAAAGACATGCAGGGAGTTCAGATATGCAGTGTCTGCTTCTAGAATTAGGAAAAGTGAAATGAGGAGAAGGAATTTGCAATTGCTTGTAAAGCTGGAAGGTGAGTGATCATTCTTTATCTCTTATTGTGTGAGTGGGAGGGCACCCATCATGAACAAACTGCTAGGCACAGTTGTTCATTTTTACATTAGGATGTCATTTCACATTAATTTAAAGGACTCCAGTGCAAAATGTGGTGGCATGGTTACATTCTTAATAATCTCATAAGGATTGCAATTTTGAGAAGATATTGAAGCATTGGAATAGATAAGGAAATTGTGAAAATCCAGTCATTAGAACTCTTTAGAACAAGTTGGACAAATATCTGCCAGGAATGACATAGGTATAGTTGATTCTTCCTTGAGGCAGAGAAATAGACAGGATAACCTATTTACTCTGTTTCCAAGGACTTGTGTGTGAGTAGCTGCAGGTGCTTAAGTGCAGAAAATATTCTGTGTCAAGGAAAAAGACCAACTGCATTGAAATAAAGTTCAATTTAAGCTCAAGCTAAACAAGAAGTTTGTAGAAATAATGTAATTATCCAGAAACAAACATAAATAATATCTACAATTTCAAAGGGAATTGACCTTTTAAGGAAGCACATAGAAGATAGCATGAGAAATGCTCAGAAACAGCATCAAGAAATCTCAGCTCTGCTGTCTAACGTTATCAAATAAAATAAATTATTCCAGTGAGGGGCATTTTGTGTTTCTAGTTCCAGATTCAAATGTTTGCCTAAAAATAGAAATTATCTTTTTTTTTCTCTTTTCTCTTTGTGTCATCATAGTGTTGCCATTAAGATTATAGCCAGCAGCTACTTTCATTAAGAGAAGCCTGTGATCTCAGCTGCAGGAAGAACAATGGAAACATGCTGTTCTTCTCAAAATGCCTCTGTGGATATAAGCTTCTTCTGCTCTGCTTTTTCATCATCAGCTCTCTGCACACCAGCGCCGCAAGCCTCAAAGCAGCCAGGGAAGAGCAGGGTCAGCCTGGATTTCTGGGTACCTCTGTCCCTTGGCGTGGGCTGGGTGTGTGCTGGTGGTGTCTGCAGGTTGAGCTGCAGGGTGACCAGGCTGCTGCTCTGCACTGCTTTTGCCATGCTGGTGCCATGGTCTGGCCGACAGCCTGCCGTCTGGATTTCTTGGCATCTTTCCTGGCAGGGCGCTCATCCTGTGCCTCATGCCATATGCTACAAAGGTAGCTGGGACTGATGGGCAGCCTGAGTTTTTCATACTGTGAACACTGGGAGCTGAGTTATAACCCATCCTATATCCATCAATATGCCCTCAGAGAGCCAGTGCAGGGAGTCTGGTGGGCTATACTCTGACTGGGTTATTTAAGCAGAGTATAGATGCTGCCTCATACTGGGAAGTCACTTCCAATTAGGAAAAAGCAGCCATTGTGAATGACAAGTTTTCCAAACTGTCCATGAAATTTTCTGCAGAAGAGCTTCTAAAAATAACAATGTTTAAGAGGGGGAAATGGTTGTTAATCCTACAACACTGTGTTAGAGTATAGGGCACAGCCTTCCATAGCTTTAAGTACTTGAAGAGTGCAAAGAATCACCTATTTTACTAAGATCAGAGGAACAGAGTGCTACTTTTACTCAAGATAACATTTTAAATGAAAATTAACTTCCAAACTGAATGCCCTGGTTTATTTATGAAACCCTAAAAATGTATAGCTATTTTGTGCTTTCCCTGTTCAAAAGGTGGGGGGTTTTTGGCAAGGCTGTACCCTTCTACTATCATTTTTTGAGGTCTTCATTGACTGCTTGATGGACCTTTGAGTTGACACTGTTTTACTTCAAGATATCAACTGCTAGAACGACATTGTCTTGGCTTCATTTGATGAATTCTTGCAGGTGGGATTCAATCGAATGTGTAGCAAGCAGTGTACAGTGACCGGATTATTTATCTTGTCAAATGGAGTCCCTGGACATAACTATCAAGCTGCCATTGACACTGGAATATAACTGGCTCTGTATTAAACTGTCCAGCTGTGATGTGAAGAGCACACCAATTATTTACTTAAGAAGCATAACACAGAGTGCTGAGGATGTTTGAGAGACTTGACAGCCTGTACAGCAGTAACTGCTGCCTCAGTAGCCTTTTTGAAAATATCCCAATATCAAATTTTCACAAGACTGCTCTAAAAGGTCATGTTTATATCATATTTAGCACAAATTCATGGAACATGCCCACAGTTGGCAGGGTTTTTTTAAAATGATTTCAGCAGTTACTTCCTTCAGTGTAGCAGGATACAATCAGCTAATGAAGTTTCTAGATCTTGCCCAGCAACAGCTTTCATCAGGCTTCTTTAGCATGGTCGTGGTACCACTGCAACTTGAAGAGATCTACTGGTGCAGCAGGTTGCAGTTTAACCCAGGCAGCTGAACACCACACAGCTGCTTTCTCACTTCCCTCCAGTGAGATCTGGGAGAGAACTGGAAAAAGGGTAAAACTCATGGGCTGAGATAATGGCAGCTTAATAGGATAGAAAGGCAAGGGAAAATAACAGTAATGATAAAGGGATATACAAAACAAGCACTGCACAATGCAATTGCTCACCACCACCTGACCAATGCCCAGCCAGTCCCCAGGCAGTGGCCACTACCCCCCTGCCAACTCCCCCCAGGTTTTTTTTCAGTATGATGCCATATGATATAGAATATCCATTGGGTCCATTGGGGCCAGCTATTCTGTCTGTGTGCCCTCCCAGCTCCTTGTGCACCATCACCCTCCTCACCAACAGGCAGCATGAATAGTTGAGAAATCCATGACTGTGTAAGCACTGGTCAGCAACAACTAAAACATCAGTGGGATATCAATATTATTGTCATCTTAAATACAAAACCCAGCCCAGTACCAGCTGCTAGGGAGAAAATTAAGTCTATCCCAGCTGAAGCCAGGACACCCCAATTTTGGTGACAGGGCTTTTACAATTTGTTGTTAAGGCAACAATGACCTGAAGAGACCTTTTAGTCATTAATGTCAGCTTTAGCCAGTGAGAATTGTGCAAAAAAATATAGTGGTACTGGAGACTTGACATGTCCAGTCTACCTCCTAGAGCTGAATCCCTGTCATATCTAGCAGACTTATTTGGTGAAGACCAGGTGGAGAGGAGGCTGGTGACCAGCTACATCTCTGATGTAACTCCACTTCAGAGTTAACTGTTGACCTGACCCTCTTTGGATCCTGTATATTTACAACAATTAGATAAAACAATAATTAGCAACTTATCTTAACTACAACCTATTTTTATATAGTACAGCTTGCGCACAAGTTTTCGATTAATTTTAACTACATGGTGACTTGAGAGAGTCTGTAGTTTTGAGATTATTCGGGTCAAAGAACAGATGTTAAATTTCTTTAAATAACCGGTTTAATTTTAGGACAAATTAACAGATTTGTTCATTAATGCTCAGAACACTCAACGTGTTTCTGAAGGATAAGAATAGTAAGATTGAAGAGGTGTGGTCATTTTTTGTCCATAAAAAAAGTGGTAAATCTCTGCTCTGGAATCAAGAGAGATGTTGCCCTAAACCATATGGTTGTGACCAAGGTCTTAATAGCAGAGCTGAGAACCTGTTAATTTTGTGATCAGGTGGGGCAAGTGAGCCTTTTTCAAGGAGATTCTTAAAATTGAGACATTTTACAAAGGATTTTCTGTGGATTGGACCCAATGCAGGGAGTCCCTGCAGTGGTTCATTGCCTCTTCTCCATCCTCCTTCCTCTGACAGGCTGCCCAAGAGCAGGGGGGCTGCACATCCCTCCAGTGCCATGCTTCATCCCCGTGGTACCTCCACAGATTGTTTTCTGTTTATCCTTTAAGCACTCTGGTCACAGAAACTGGTACGTGATCCCAAGCTATGAAACCACACTTCATTTTAGGCACAAGAACCAGCTTTGAGAGGTCCCCTATGTTTGCAGGAAATCTAAGCATCAAAAAATGCTGTATATTAACGCCTATCAAAGTCTGTGATTCCTGGTATTCATGGGAATTAATTGGCTGTGTGAAATTTGAGAATTATGCAGGTTCACTGCTAGAACTAAGTCACAATTAGTGCCAAGTGCTTTTACCACTAAAAAAGCCCCACGGATTAGGCCTTTCAGAAGAAAGAAAACCTGCTTCTGAACTTTTTGCCACAGTTGGATACTCAGTCATAGAATAGTCTCCATACTGCCAGTACATTTACAATGTAAACGCTTTCTTTTCAAGGTCAGGGTTTTAAAGCACTAGACTGCTATTGAAACTGCAGGGGCAGAGCCTGAACAATTCTACTGGTTTTCTAAAAATAAGGAGCTTTATAGCTAAACTGCAGGATGTATTTTAAAAGAGTCTCAACATTTTTCTTTTTACTGCTACTTGTATCCCATCTCTACCAATTTTTACTGCGTTACACAAAGGCACATTTATTGCAAGGCATGGCATAAAATCAACACTCTTCCATTCCAGCAGTTAAGCCCCATCTTACAATGTTTGTGATGTGCCACAATATTCAAATGCATTAAAACAAAACCTGACCCACCAAAGGGAATATGGATTTACAAATAAAATTACAGAAAGGGAGAATGCCTACTTGGCTAGTTCAGACTTCTGAACTAAAACTACTATGCTGAATTTTGCATTGAGAATGTTGTATTTTCGTTTAAAACCTGCATCCCTCAAATACCACATGAAATACTGCAAGACTCTGAGGCATGAATGAGGCAATCAGTTCTTTCATTATAAATGCTTAATTCTAATCAATCAGGGCTTAGTATTCCCAAACCTTTAGAGCTCTCTTGTTTAGCTTTTGCAGTGCTTGAAAATATTTATTGATCAAAGGGTAAAATGCTTTTTCTTGTTATTGGAAAAGATTTGCTGTTAAAATACTTAGGACTAATCCCCTCAAAATACTGAGAACTAATTTCTGAGCTACTAATTTGTGGCTAGGCATACTGACAGAAAAACAGTGAGGTCTTGGCACACACAAGGTTACCAAAAGATTGTCCAGGGTCACAAGTAAAAGATCATAGACCTACTCATGTCCATACTTTCCTGGAAGCTGTGACAAATGGTCATGTGTTTTCAAGTTTAGAGGACAGCTCAAAGTGTACTTGGCTGTTCCTGCTTCAGATTTCAGGGTGAGCTACTGTGCCTGTAGCCCAGCTGACTGATTTTTCTGTCCCAGCTGCTAAGCAGTGCCCCAGCATGAAGGCCAGCAAGTGAATTTAAGTGCCACCAGTCTTGCTTTCCTTGTGCTCACTGAGCACCAGGACTGAGAAAAAGCAGATGATGGTGAAAACCCACCTGCATGGATAACAAAGACTCATCTCTCATTTTCTTCTGCAGGGTTTTGGTACCTCTTTGGCTTTTAGTACACATTTAAAACTGAAATACTTAACCTCTCTTTTATACACATATGAAGATCTTGTTCTTCAATTCCAAGCAAATCCAATACTGATGATGTGTTATCGGTCATTAGAAAATGTGGTAAAAGGGTAATTTTTACACACAAACTCTTTTTTTTTCTTTATTCTTGTCATTTAATAAAAAAATAGAGATACATTTGCAGATACTGTACATAAATTTTTTGAAGTCAGACAAAATGTGGCAATTTAATTGTCCCAGTCCAAGTATGTCTTAGCTGAATTTGGGTACTGGAGTGTAAAACTTCATTTTCATTTTCTAAACATTTTCAGTTGCATCTTTCAACCTTTTTACCCCTTTTTAATTGCTTCCATTAAAATATGCAAAAAATATAATGGATAAACTATATCAATTATTTTAAAAATAGCAGAATTGTAGTTGACAAAATTGGTACGACTTTTAGGGCAAGACTCAACTGGGAAATATTTCTATTCTTTAGCATATAGAAACTTACATATGGTTTGCTATCACTGCTGCCCAGCGCCAAAGCCAACATCTCAGTCTGTGCAAAGAAACAGGAGGACAGTCAGTGGGTGGGCTCGAAGCATGAAACAGAAGGAGGGAGAGGCAGTGAGTGGGGGAGAGACTATGTGCATATGTCCAGAGGAGTTGGGTAGTTGGAGCATCCATTAGGGAGATGAAGAACCAAGATTCATACTCTTCCTCTCTGTGATCCACAAAATGGGCTTAAATTCAGCTCTACCAGATCCCCCAAGGGCAAGTTATTTGGTTACTCTGTACTTTCCAAATGTCTCTACTTAGAGATATTCTATTATGTATAAATAAAAGATATCTCTTGGAACAGGAATATTCTGTTCATGTTAATCAACAGTATTCTATATGTTCTGCCTCTTTTTGTTCCTGTGCTAACTATATCAAGTGAACAGCAGCAGTGGGACAGCTGGAAACTTTCATCCTAAACTGACCCAGGGGGTGGAAAATGTTGATTGAAGTTCATGCTGTGAAGGGGAGCAGATCGTGCTTGCAGGATGTGTCTCACTCCCTGGGATCCTGCATATCTGAGCTGAGTTAGGTGCCCAAATCCAAGCGGGTCAGCCTCTGTCTCCTGCGGCTTGTCCTCTTCTCTGAACTGCAATTGGATCTGGCAAAGCAACTCTCTCTTCTCCCACAACTGCCCTCTGCTCCCACAGGTTCCTAAATCAGGAAATGAGATGGTATTAGATGGCAATCATCTATGAGCAAGATATTTCAGTGGCTAAGTTACTTTGAGGATTTATTCATAGCTTTTACTGAAATCGGGGGGAAATGCTCATCTAGATTCTTCTGCAAGTCAGCCCTTAGGAGTTTCAGTGGGAAAGGAATGTCTGGGTATCATCTGTGTTATTAAATTTTATTTTTGATGCTTCCATAGATTTTATAGTTTTGCTAAAGCATGTAGAAAACATGGAATTTATTGCTCATAGTTCATCCAGAAAATATGTCATAGTACAAGATGGACTGAACATAAAAGATGGTTAACAAGTATATGGCAATGGTCTGTAAAACTGTTAAATAGATCAATAAATAATTCCAGTGATAGCATATTGAATTTCAATAGTCAGTGAAAACCAACAGTTTCAAAATGCTGAATTTTGCTTTTCTAATGACTAAGTCTGTGTCACTTTACCATAAATACTCAACTTCAGCAATTATCATCAAGGCCCTATTTAACAAGTTTCTAATTTTAACAAATGTGATTTACTGCAGTAGTGAATTGTTGATACGATACCTATTCTTTATTCCTTGATGAGTTTAACCCTTAAGTTGATTATATAAGTAAAAATATCTGCAGGGATTTTTTTTCAGTGAGTCTAAGGAATAGGATGGGGGAGTAAAGCATTATTTGTTATCCTCTGGGGATACAGAGTAGAAGGGTTTGTTCTAGGACCTTTGCTGTGGTTAGTTGGTGTTTACCTGGGGAGACCTTCAATACTGTCATGCTGAAAGTTGTAGCACCACCCTTGCCACCCTTCCATCTCAGAGACCTGGGACACCAGATCATGAATGGGAGGAGTCAGACACTGAAGATATGTTCTCAGAAGGGACAGAAGACTTCCATACCTGACTGGGAATCATAGGCACCTCTGCAGGAAACAGAGCCTGAAAAAGTAAAGCATTTCAGAGCACTGGTTTTAGAAGAAATTAACTGAAAATATTAAAAGCAGAACCCTGTAAATTGATTTGTGTAGCAAAAATACTGAATAAAATATATAAAAAACAACATAATTTTATAAATGTAACAGAAAGAAGCCTAACACCAAAATTCTTTGTAAAGAACGTAAAATCCAGTAATAGCCAGCTAGTCAATTTGGCCTACGTCTTGTCCAAGCTTTTTACTGTTAAGGTATGAGGGAGTGAGGACCTCTTTTCCCTGCAGGGGAGGACCTTCAGCTGCAGAGGACTGCTGCTGTAAGTGATGTAGATCTTGTTATCCAATCATTAACACCTTATTATACAAACATTAATACAGGTTGCATTGTTACAAATAAGGCAAATGGAGGTATTTCCAGGTGGACTAGATGTATGCATTGGTGTGTATTCTGGGATTAGCTAAACCAGCCTGATTTCAGTCTGTGGTCAGCCCTACCTGAACTGGTTCATCCCTCTTTTTCACCTTGATTTTTCTTTTCTTGTCAGCTCTTCTGACCTAACTTTGGCAACTAGACTTACATTTTAAAATTCTGTATAAGAAAATCTTATCAAATGTACAAACATCTATCAGCATCACTACATCTCCTCAGGCATACTCCTTCTGCCTTATTCCTTATGCCAGGATCAATCTCTTTTTGTTTTTTAAGCTGATGTTTGTATAGCACCCAGTCTAATAAGGTGTTGATTTCTCAGGTGAAGCTGCATGGAGCAGTAACCCAACAGGATATATGAAGTAGGCAGGTATAATTTAAGGCTCTGGCCAATGAAAAATGAAAAGTGAAGCTGAGCAAAAGCAGAAAAAACACTGCTGCCCTCTGAGGTAGTTAGAATTAACTATTAGACCAGGCACCAGACAGGTGGCCAACAGAGACTGTGCCCATCAGATGTGTTCATATTAGGCATGAAATATATCCTGACAGTGCCAAGAAGCTTAGAGCTCTGGGTGCTACCTGAACAGGCACCAGAGTGAGCTTCTGTCAGAAGGGGAGTGTTCACTGTGAGCCAAATGGACTTCCCACAGTAGGAAAATATTTCTAGGTACAAGTTTATAGTGCAAAAGATTTCATTGTAACTTGTTAATTTGGACACAATGCTCAGCAAAGCTCCTGTGTTTCATGAGTCTGTTGTTAGGCTGGAAAGGGTGCAATTATAGCCACCAAAAGAAAGAAAGATACAGATATGTGGCGCCTTCTTGTCTGTGACCCACTCAATAGCTTCCACGGGTAAACAGCACATGGCCTAAAATCTACACTCACCTATTAGGACTAAATTGTCCAAATAAAACCTTTTAGAGCTTCCTTTTCTTTCCTTCCACAAAAAAAAAAAAAATTGATTTGCCATGCCATTACTCTGCATATCATGCTGTGTTATTCCTCATTCCTACATGACATTGTCTTCTCTGGATAAATAACATACAAGTCTGTGTGGTTTATGGAATTTGAGCATTTTTCTGGGTTTATCTGGTTGTTCTCACTCTGGTTCGTCCCATTCCCCACCATCCTTCCCAACCCCCCAGACCTTCTTGAGTTTTACAGTAACACTGTAATGGTTTTGTGACCAGCTCAGCATGAACATTATGGAATGTGTCTGGAAGTTGTAGTTCACTACCTATATTTTAATCCAAATGGAGTAATTTAATACAAATATCAGTTTCAACTTCTAGGTACATAAAGTATTTTGATGTTGTCAATGAATTACTAAAATCATTTCAATCCACAGGGAATTAATTATGTGTGTGAAAAGTTGAAAATTCTAGAGGAACCATTTAATGTTGAAAAAAAATATACCAGACCAATGGCTATTGCAACAACTTTTTCATAATAACAGCAATAAATTTTCTGCATGCATGAGATATGCTGATAAGGCAGAAAGTTTAGTAACTTATACTGCAGAATGTTGCACAATCACCTGTAATCCCATTGCTTCCAGTAAGTGTCCTAAGTACCAACTATGTTTGAATGAAAAGCCTATGTGGAAAATTATGTTGTTATTTTTGTTTGCCTTGGACATTATTTAAACAAGAGTTTTCACATTCATGGCAGCAATTTCTGTCTCTGAAAGCAGTATGTGATTAGGTCTCTGTAACAATAATAGGAGAAATAAAATTTTGTGTATTTTTAGATAAATGTTTCCACATTATGAAATATTAATGCCAAATTTCATGTTTCAGCCAATAATCAAGTTTTGTTTCACAGTGCAAATATTTATACAGTTTGATTTGTCTTAGTTCTTCCTCATTTCTGTATAGATATATGTATATATATCCTATGGTAGTCATCACCAAGCAACTCAAATTGGCATGAAAATATTACCTCACATGTACATTAAAATTATTTATAAAATGGAATCAGTAAAAAAAAACCCAAGTGGACTATTTATCACAAAAAAAATCATAGTTTCTGACACTTTATTTAGTGCATTTATATATCCTAGCTGGAGTTTTAACTCAACTAACTTTTCTTGCCTTCAGCAGAGCTGATCTAGCAGGCACAAATCACAAAGCAAATCTTTGGTCTTGTTTCTAGTTTTGGTGCTAGCTGAAACCATGAGCTTCTTGTTCAGTTGTTCAGCTCCATGTTGAAGCTCAGTCAGACCTTTAGCAAAGTGGACATTTCCCTGCAGAGTTCAGGTTTCAGCTCCACTCTGGGCCATTTGTAGAAACCTTAACAAAGGTCTCACAGTTTACTAACATCACGATTCATACAAATATACTTGATTACTGTAGATCTTAAAGCGGTCAAGGGCTTCTTTTTGTTTGTTTGTTTTGTTTTGCTTGGGAGTTTGTTTATTTGGGATTTTTTACTTTGTTTTTCTCTGTAGGGGCTTCTGCTACTGAAAGATCTTATCTTTTGGGGTAATGTGGACTAGTAGATACTAATTCAGAATATGTTGAACTTCTCTGCTCTACTTAAAATTACCCCCAGCTGTATAAGACCATGCCGTGTTATGCCACTCAACACCACACAGAAATTCTGAACTTGTGGGGGGACATTGTTGTGTTTGTGACATGTTATTCTCACTTCTGGTCCTGGAGAAGGCTTGGACTGGCACTGCTTTTGGGGTTGTTTGCACTGGAATTCACTGAGCCGCAAAGAAATGCCTGTAGCCTGGGATGATCCAAGCCTGGATATAAACCCAATATAACCCTTCCAAGAGGGAAAATTTTTCCCATAGACCAAACCCTTACTTTGGGATTGCCTTCTTCATTTTGCAGCCTGGCTGCTGACCCTTTGATGAACATCTATACAGGAGGACTCTGTATTACACTGTATCCCAAAGGTTGCCTTCACCCAAGCCAAACCATCTCAGCTACTCCTCCTGGTTTAGGTCCTACCCTAAAACATCCTCAGAGGCTGTTCTGCCCTTTCTGTGCTGCCCTTTCAGGCATCAGGCTTGTCAAGAGGAGTCTTTTGGGTTTGTCTTTGTGGGGAAGGTTGAGAAAGAGGAACACAAAGTCACAAACTGAGATTTGAGGAGGTTTTTCAGCCTGAACTTCCTGTGTTCCCATTCTGCAAACCTGGCTCTGACAAATTACTCAAGGGGCAAATCCCAAAGGGAAGTTTGTGACCCTGTCACACGTGTCCAGTTTGATGTGAGAGAAAAGGAGTGGCAGTGCTGCAGACCCAGGCATTGCCAGATGTGGTGTGGATCTCAGTGAGATTGGTTCCAATTCCTGAATTCAACCTGCGCCCCATCTGCGATGGAATTTCACTTCACCTGAGTGTGTGTTTTGTTTAAGCCTCCTTTTGCTCCTTCGTTTGCTTTTCTTCACAGGAGCATGTAAGGAGGGCTTAGGTAAGGGAAGGAACGAGTGCCTAGTCCAATCCTGCCTGCTGTTTGGATATGTCTCTTGAAGCGACACTGCTCATTCCCATAGGATGCCCCAGATAAGTCAGCAGTGCTCTGCTGTCAGTGGCATTAAAAAGCTACACCTCGCTGCTGCAGCAGGGGCTCTTGCCTTCCCTCACACAGGAGACAGGCAGTGCAAAAGGCTCAATTCACCATTAAAGGGGTGCAAACTTTGCCTTTTTTTTGTGTTTTTTTAGAGTTTGTAAGGCATTGCTCACATACACAGACACTCTCTTCTGCTTTGGGAGTTTTAAGCAGCTTTATGTTCTACCAGTAGATAAGTTTCAACTGGATCCCTTCTGCTCTGACAAAATTCTACTGTACCAGTTTGGCCAAGCTGCTGGTTTTATTTGCTTTTAGGCACATTGTCACAGTTTGTTAATACACTGTAAAAAGCCTAAATATCAAATTACACCATCTTCACATTTCACTTATGCACCCTTTAACTTCCTACAAATAAAATGCTCTGCATCTTATAGCCCAAACAACCTTTGTGCATGGCCTCTGTATTTGCTGTTTATTTAGGAACAAGATTGGGGAATATCAGATAATTTCAAATGCTGGTTTTGAAATATACTCTTGGTATAATTTTTGGCTTATTCCTTTTTATCACATCTTAACTTTGAATATCAGAAATCCTTCTCCTGCGGATAAGGCTAGTTATTGCCAACCTAATTTCAAATGGACTTTAAAAATTCAATCTTTTTAGCTTTTTAGGTTTGATTGTGCATGGTTTGTAGGATTATAGCTTCTTAGTTTTAATGTCTATTTTTGAATGCTGGTTTGGGGTCAATGGTTAGAAACTCTCAGTATCATTTTTAGTTCTGAAATATCCTTTTGATTTACATGTCTGAAGCGACAAAACCTCTTATTGTTATAATTTTTGAAAAATTGCCAAGATACAGCCAAATCTTTCACTGCTTGCTGCACAGAACTGGTTCTTGCCTTCATGTACTGTAGAATTCATTATTGTAATGCCTTGTTTACTTACATTTCTTTCTGGTGATAATAGGCTTTTCAGCCTTCAGCATTCAAGGCCTTTGTCCGCAGAGGAAAAGAAAAATCAGGCAAAACATCAAGCTCTTTCATCAAGCTTTTCAAATCTCATTTCAAAAGTTTTCAGTTAACCATTTCAGCATCACAATAGAGGAACAAAAACCTTCACAATAAAAGATCCAGAGTCAAAAACACCTCTGCAGGGAAACAACTTTTGTTCCTAAAGCTGTTTCAATGCAAAGCATATCTTCCAAGATGCGTATTCCCCTTTCAGTAGTAAGGGCTGCCTACCTTCACATGCCTTCTCCAGTGTATTGTTTTTGATAAAGTCAGAAAATAATGTGGTAGCATCCTTCCTATTGGCATTCTGTTCATGGCAATAAACCCAGCAAAGTACCAGATTTAAGTACTGGTCCGTATTTCCCTAAATGCATGAGTTTTCTTGTCCCTTTAGGAATGGCAGCCACGGCTAATGGGTTTCAAGAAGCTGTTGAATAATTTTCAACCAATTTTATTTCTTTTTAAACTCTTTTAAATTATTATATGAAAAAATTTCTGACATTATCAATCATGTTTTATGAAAAATGTCTTTTCCACTTTTTAAAATAGAAAGGGTTCACAAAATGTTATATTTGAGCTGTAAACATATTTTGTATGACTATTAAAGATGTAAACTGGGCTTCCTTTACAATCAACAAACTGTAAACCTGACAGTGCATGTAAACTTAATAAGTAGGCTTTTGTTTTTGAGCTAATTTTAAAAAGTTTTGTTTATTTATTTGGTTTTGGTTTTGGTTTTTTTTTTTTGTTTGTTTTGTTTTTTTATACTAATTTCACTGCTGTTATAGTTCCTCAGGCTTTTGCCTTTTAATACCTTCTTCACGATGCCTTTAATTTTGTGGCACCTTGCTGGTTTGATAACGATGTCTGGCTCAGGAGATTGTTTTAGAAACTTCTTTTTAATTTCAGTGAACACAAATAAGTGATTTCAAAGGAGTAGGAAAAGGGCAAACTTGTTGTTCCCACATTGGAACCGCATCACATTTTCCCGAAAAGATCTGCTCGTCAATGGAGCCCTGCTCATTCTGAGCAATGGACATGGTGGTGGTTCAGTGGGAGGGAACAGGGGAAATGTGTCATCAAGTGTTTGAAGATTACATAGAGCAAATTAAAGTTCATCACTTTTCTGACTGCTCAGGGCTTGGCTTCGCAGCCGTGAGCTCTTCAGGCCTGGCTCCATCGTCATCACGGGTTTGTTTGGCCACTCCTATTGTGAGTTCTTATGATTTTGCCAAATATAAAGCAGCTGGGCTGAAATTTTCTGTGCTTCATTTCTGCCCCATGTAGTACTTTCTGGACATCTTGGGAATCAGTATTTCAGATGGCTTTTCTAGAGTTAGGATGGATTTCTGGCTTTTCCAGACCTAAGACTCTCTTTCTAGAGTTAAAACACTATTTCTAAAGAAAGTCGCTAACATGCTCATAATTATAGCAGAATTTGAAATCTGGCCAAGGGGGTTGCTTTGGTGTCAATGACATTCTTTTTTTTCAACCTCATGACAATTCATCTGTGTTTTCTTCTTGCTTTGTTGTGACACATCATACTTTTGTGACCAATTGTCTGTGGATTTCACCTACACTGTGTAGGCTCCATCTTCTTACAGCTCCTGTCTGCCAGTCAGACTGTTCTGTGCCTGAGCCAACCTCCAGCATAATCAAAATATGTTAGCTATGGGCTGCTCAGACTTCCAGCAAGCCTTCAGCGCTGTTGAAAGCGTTTGCCGGGTGATAATAGTGGCACTGTCCATACCAGCAAGGTGCTGCTTCTTAAAGACTCTTGGTCTACAGCACTTGTGTATCTTCCAATAGATTGATGATGACTGCCGGCTCTGAACCTCTTGAATTTATGGTTGGGTTGGGTTTTGTTTGCCTGGTGCTTCAGCTCTGGCTAAACACTTCTAAAACACCCAAGCTCTTCATATGAATACCTACCCTTCCCCATAAAACACAGTCCACCTGGAGACGTGTCACAGGCCCCATAAGCATAGTGGGAGAGTATTTTTCCTTTTTTCATCACTTATGTAGTATTAACTGATGGCTAAACACCATTAGTTGAATTTCAAGCTTAAAAAAGCAGAAGCTTGTTTAAATATGGAATTTGAGTGTTTTAATAAATTGCACTGATTTGAAAACTGGACATGTTCCTATTTTAATGTAAAAATAAACAAACCATTGCAAGCTGAGGTAAGGATTCATGAAAACAAACATTACCCTGTGCTTTATAAGCATATTACCATTGAATAATAAATTCTTTCATTTCAGGAGTCTTGTAATAATATAAAGAGTTGAATATATTTGGAAATGTATTTTTTAATGAGTGCATGCTGCAAGCACATCCATCTGTAAAGCCAAACTTTTGCGTTCAGGTAATAATTGTGCTGTCAGTTTGTCATCTATCTTATGGTCAGCACTATGACACTAAAATAATTAAGAATTATTAAGTGTCTTAAGATCCTTCATTTGAAATGCTGCATTAGAAACAGAGTTTTCCTAAGTTATTTTTCTTTTCAGTGTTGGCAGATAAGTTTCTTTTCCTTTAAGGCTCCTGGAGCTTGGTGAAGTCCCTACATTCTGTGCATTCCTGTGGGTTTGAATTGCCTTTAATGGGTGAACATATGAATACGTAAAAATGCTTTACCCCCTGCCATAAATTATTCATACCAATAGGCCACTCCTGCTGCTTCTGCACAGCCTGTGGAAGTTGGACACATGGACAGACTGATATTTCTAAGAGCTTTAGCATGAATCATGTTGAAGAGGTGTTAAGACAGCCAGCAATTCCCTAAAGATGGAGTGTATGTGCTTTCTTCTTGGAGCATGTGCTCATAAGAAACTGTCGACTTATTCCCCAAGTAGAATGAATAAAAAAAAAATCCTTCTGTGTACATTAAGTAAAACACTTCAGCCTTCATTAGCAGGTCTAAAAGTGAGCAAGAGCATTAAAGATAATACTTACAAACAAGTTAGATACGATCCTGAGCCTGCAACAAGCAGCTTTCAGAAGGCATTAAAGCAGGCTGGAGACTGCAGCCTGCAAAGCACCAAATCCATCTGACGAAGAGAAAGGGAGAAAAGGAGAATGAACATGTGAAGCAAAGGCAGGGGAGTTCATTGGTGTGAGGATACTGCATCCCCACAGTCCAGAGCAGCTCAAGCTGGCTGGGACAGCACCCTGGAAAATGCAAGCAGAGGTCTACACATACAGCTGAGAGCTTTCTGCTTGTATATGAAAGGCTTGACAATAGGGGTTTTTCCCCCATTTAATTTTGTGGTGTCAGCAGGTCCCTGTTCAGCAGAGAGCAACCCTCTGTGGGTGTCAATGGGATTTGCACACATACACAAGTGCTTTGCTGAATTAGGGCCAATGGCACTGATGATATCAGTGTGTGAAACCAGAGAACAGGGGTGCAATTGACTCATAAACCAGAACCCAGAAAGCTGGTATTAAAAACTGCGAAATAAGTTAACATTTTTTCTTGGCACCCTCAAGCAGTGGAAGGCAGATATATGATATTTTTAAGCAACCTAAAGACGTTCTTAATTGCTTTATTTATTTTTTTAACTTTTATGTTTTGTGTCCTTGATTCTTTCCTACTCATGTGTTTAAAGCTAATAACAGTGTTATTTAAACTAATTTTCTCTTACGCCAGAAGACATAGAAGACATGAAGCTCTATGACATAAAACCAAAACAATTATTTCTCCCATTAGGAATTATTTCTTGACAAAAAAGGCAATATGTTAAAATAAAAAAGATACAGTTCTTCAAATATTCAATCAGAATATGAGGAAAAATCCTCAGAAGTGAATATCTATTGCACAGGCAGATCAATCTAAAGTGTAAGGTCAATGTACTTGTGCAGAATTTAAGGATTACTGTAGGACCTGGATATTTCCTTTTTTTAGTTTCATGATTGC
This sequence comes from Pardalotus punctatus, assembly GCA_013400915.1. Classification (NCBI taxonomy): domain Eukaryota; kingdom Metazoa; phylum Chordata; class Aves; order Passeriformes; family Pardalotidae; genus Pardalotus; species Pardalotus punctatus. The sequence goes on from VZTX01025382.1 coordinate 269,673, forward strand.
TCATCTTAAAATAAAACAGATTAAAATTGATTGAATTTCCTTACATTTATGTAATTAATACATCCTCATTAGAAATCAATTAGCTCTGATAATTCCCACTGGTGCCATGGCTGATAAACTAAATGCCAATCAGTATAATAAAAACAGTGAAATATAATTTCTTGTTGTTCCAAGTGATGATCAACTAATCAGCAGTAAATTTAATCAGAACATATTAACATCAATCAGTCATATTAGTGCTTGCAAACTATAATAAGCAGCTACATCTGACAAGTCACAGAAGTTTTTCTATAAAACAATTGTAGGCCATATACACATTTAAGTATATGGTTTATATATATATGTGTGTGTGTGCAAGCAATTTAAACTTATAAGAATATAAAACTTCCATGAATGGAGCAGTTATCCTTGTAAATGTCTGTTGCTTGAACAGCCTACAGTTTCTAAAATCTATACAGTGCTTTATTGTTAATGGATCCAAGAGAGTCTGAGAATCAATGCCAGCTTTTCTGCATGTCCTGTCAATGTGTCCATACTGCTTGCTCAGAGAGAGAAGCTTTAGTGTCTGCCCCCTTGCTGGTGGGCAGCAAGTAGGGAGAAAAATGGGCCTAACTGATGCATTTTCTTGGATTTCCTTTCCTTAATGAAACAGTAAGGAAGAGAGAAAACGTGGACCCCCACCTGTATGGGACTGGCTTATCAGTGGGGACTCAGGCTATGATTAAAATGGCTTTTAGGGCATTCCTAAATTTTTATTGAGCTCTTTTCATCCCAGTCATTAAAATTCAATATATTTAATGATGAACTTGATGTCAGGCATACAGGATATGTGGGAATTTATTAATTCCTATGGTGTAAACACAGACTTTGCTATGCAGGCCCTGACCTTTAAGATGCACATACCTGCAGAGTTGAATTCTGCACCACACAAGCTCATGGTAACGACTGAAGATCTGAAGACGCATTTTGAAGGGTATTTATTTGATATTAAAAGAAGCATTTAAATTTGTCTTCAAATAGACCACAAGTGTACATCAGAGCAGTGTACATCTGTTTGGGGTTAGTTTCTACAGCTGAATGAGTATTTTGTAGTAAATAACCTAATTAATTGTTTTAACCTTTCTCTGTTTGCATATATTCTGAAGATGCTTTACAATTTTCTTGAATTAGTGGAAATTACTCTTTCAATAGGTTCTCTGAAGATTACCTGTAGATTGTTTACATTTGAAAGACTTACTATTCAAAATTAAAAATGTAAGATAATTTTGAACTTCACTTGCTGCGTATCATTATTTCTATTCACAAATTAGGAAAGATGCCTGACGAAACTGCTCTGAACTACAAGTTTAAATCCACTTGGTGAGTAGTGTCATTATTCTCAAATATTCTTCAACACTCCTGCCTGTGAACTCATCTGCAGGAATAGTCACAGAAAGTAAATGGAAAGAAGACAAACAGCCAAGACACATTCACTGTTTTACTTGAGTGAATATTCTTAGAAAATATTTAGAAATATTGGGTCTGTTATTAGTTATATAAATATTCATACAAATCTGTCTATCAGATTGCCTCCCTGAAATTACTTAGGCCTTTTTAGGAACTTGGAGAGGAAAGTCTCTTAAAAACATATTTCTGCACATTTTCCAGACGTATAATAGACTGGATATGGCCTTATAAATTACAGGCTTTCCCATACTCATCCAGTCATGGGGCCAAATCTCAAAGTTAACTTTAATGGGATTTTGGCTCAGCAAGGTTGGAGGAAGGGCAGCAGAATTTAGCTTATGATTTATATTGCTTTCAGAAATTGCTCAGTGAAAAAAAAAATACAGCAGTGGTACTTAGGTAGTACAGTTGCATGTAATTTATTTTCTGCATAACCCACATGAAATTTAATAAGATATAAAAAAGTCACATTTTTGACTGAAGTCTTACAAATTCTAGTTTTAGTGAAAATAACTGCTGGCTTCTCAAATGAGTTGATCAAGTAAGGCAAATGGTGGAAAACACCTATTCATTCAAATGTGTTTTATTTGATTATTTTTATTTTTAAAAAAAGGAATTGCATTTCACAAAATATACTAACATATGATAGAAGTTAGGAAATATGCTGTAGCTGTGTTCTCAATGGGGATGAAAAATGAGAATGCTCTGAGAGTCTAGGGAGATAGGGTTCAAACTCCAGGGCCAGGAGCTGTATTAGTCTCTAGGATAAAAAGACTGATTTTCATTAAGTGGTATCCACTGCCTAAAAAAACCAAAAAAAAACAAACAAAAAAAGAAAAAAAAGAAAAAAAAATTTTTTGTATATATTTTGTATATGTAGGAACTTCCTTTGTAGAATATCATAAGTTAGAACAATTACCACAAAGAAAACTTTAGTAAGCTGTCAGCTTTGGTAACTTTTCCATGGATTTTTATATACAATTGGGTGTTTTGATGACCAGATACCAAGATATGGTGGTAGTCAAACCTTTATGAAGTCAATTCAAACAGATTTGTGGCAAATAAACGCAATTCAGTGAATAATATTGTTTATTGACTTCCTGAGGTAAATCTTAAAGCAAAGCAAAACAAAAAGCAAAGCAGAGAGCTGCCTGCATCCCCTGGGGATTACACCCAGCCTGCCACCCAAAGAGTATCTGCAGCCACAGAGGCTTTGCTGTGCACCTAAGCAATTAAGCATCCTCTGCAGAAGAAAATGATACAAAATGTGCAATTAATTATATATTTTTACTTAGGTCCAGTAGTAATTCTTATGGAACATGTATGTTGATTACGGACCCAGGGACTATAAAAAACCACAACCCAACCCAACCCAAAGAAATTCCCCAAATTCCCCAAATTCTAATTGCCAGCAATTCAGTAAAATTTACGCCGTGCAGCCACAGGGCTAATATGTGCCTGTTGTTCTCTACATCTGAGAGAAGCTGGGTTTACTTTTGGAGCAAGGATGGCTCAGATTAAAACAAATTGCCTGAGGCCTCTTCAGTGCTGGAGATCTATAAGAAGAAATTAGATAAATATTTGTCAGAAAGGCAATAGATATGGCTAGTGCTGTCTTAGTGCAAGGGGCTGGACCCCCAGTGGCTTCCCAGACTTGTGATTTAAAAGACAAAACTGTGTATATACAGCTACAGCTTTGGTCAAAGCTATATATTCAATAAACAATAATTAGAATATCCTCATTATATCCTTTTGGCATCTAAACTTAGTTTTAAATTTGACCTAAAAATGTATTTCTCTAGAGGTAAATACAAAAATAAGCACAGATTTTTTTTTTTTTTTTTTTTTTTTTTTTTTTTTAGCAGGAATGCTGTTGCTCTAAGCTCAGAGGTCTACACTAAACATTTAGAATTCCACTAAGGGCAAAATCTCTCTCTCTCATGCAGTGTTCTCAGAAATGAGGTCAGGCATTTCTCAATCCCTGGCAAGAAAACTTTCTGACTCATTACTCCACCACAATGCATCCAGAATTTCCCCTTGGGTCCCAGTCAAATTGTTCAAGTGTTTTGGAAAAATACATCTTTGACATCCCAAGAAAGGGAATATAGAAAAGATGTCCTCCTAGCATGAGAGGATTAGAGTCCTCTTAGACTTGAAGCAGAATTTCTTGCCGGTTCCAAGGTATTATTATTTATTAATTCATGCAATGGGTTTCACAAATACTGAGGTACTTTATAGAATTACAAATTCTACTGCAAAAACAAAGATGTGAAAGTCCTGTTGTTATAGACACTGCTGACATGTGACCAGATTTCTTGTAGGACCCAGATATCCTCAGAAATCCCCGCAAATTTGGCACTGAAATGGTTGAGATTCTCCTGCATGATTTCTGAGGGCTTCCAAATTCCCCAGAGCTTCTTGGCCCCGGGTTTAAGACATCAGGTGCTTTCTTCAAGCACTTTGAAGACCTCCTGTATTTTCCTTAATGACTGAGCATATATGGTTATGTCCTGAAACTAATGCAGCTCATCCAAGCCTGCCAAGTACTACACAGTTTTCTGGGAGATCTGGGATCCATTTCTGAAGCGTGAAACCTCACATTCCTTTTCCTGATGACTGTCTGAGATCCGATCTGGGCGCTTCCATTGCAAAAACACGTTGATGCATTTCCACCACATCCCTTCATCCAAACTCAAACTCCACCAGGTTTGAAGGGACCTCTGCAGTCTTCTGGTCCAGTCCTGCTCAGAGTAGGTCCAGCCATAAATCTTGTCTTTTATTTTTCTGGGGACCTGGTCTAAATACTAGCTTTGTTCCATTTGTCTACTTCTATTATTTGTTGCCAAAGTTTTGTTTATATAGAACTACTTAAAGAAGTGGACTTGTGTCTGCCATTGTCATAACCATGCAGGTAAAGCAGGTAACTGGCAGTGCTACCCACTTTTGTCTTTATCTACCCTAACAATGGCTAGCCAAGAGGCATCAGCCCTGCTAGGGCTCAGGGTTAGGGGGAAGGAAAGACAAAGGACAACATTGAGCTGATGTTGGATTCATGTTTCTACATCATGTATCCATTTTAAGGAAAGCGGGAAAATGGGCTAAGCAAGTGCCACTCTTACTGTGTTGGACTTGAAAAAAATTAAAACCTACCCCTAATGGCAATGCAAAAAGAAGATGATAAACACATAACATCTTAGTTTGTGAGAAAGCAGGCAAGATGTCCTGCCCTGTAAGGTGCTACAAAGCAGCCTCAAGTCAAGACAAGTAGCGAGAAGACGTTTTCATGAGAAGGGAAGCCCTTGTATGTTTACATGGCTGACCACCACCTCTCTTCTTCAGTCCCTTCTGAGTTGCTCCTATAATTGTAACCCTGACTTTGGTTCTGGAAGAACGAGGATAAAATATCTGTAGGATCCACAGGTGGTCCCAGATGCCAGACAAACATCTTCAGATGCATTCGTACACCTGCATGGTGGCAGTTTCTGTTTTAGCTTGATGTAAATAAACATATATATAAAATCAATTAGATTTAGATCAATTTGTGATCTTAAAAATGCAGAATTATGCTTTCATGATTAACTGTTTCTGTGCTGAATTTAACAAGGCATAAAGCAGAAGAAACAGCACTGCTTTGCTTCTTGCATGGGACTTGGCCTGGAGCTGGAGAGCCCAAGAGCTGAGGGCTTCAGAGTGGCTTAGCAGCATTTCATACCTCTGTCCTCAAACTCTACAAAGGCCAAGTCTTACAAGTGTACCCCACTCCTGCAATTTCTGGCAACCACATAATGCAATCTTGTCTGGAAATTTCTTTCTGACAAAAAGATAGCTTTTCCACCCCATTGATTCTATACTGGAAAGCAGTAACAGAAAATCATTCATTTAGCACATGATTATACATCAAGAGCAATTGGTGACATGCTGCTTTAGAGAAGGTGAGGTGTTATGCTAACATATTATATTATAATATTGATAATTTGATTTAATATTTAATGTTTTTTGGTGCTTAGATAAGAATTCAGCAAGCTTTCTCAGCCATCTCCCACACTTAGTTTCTGGAATATTGTGTGCCCTGTCCCTCACAGCACTTATTCACACATTAGGAAAATATTGACATGGTGTTGTTATCCTATTTGTGCAAAGGTCTCATCTGCTGCTGACACGTCGTTCCTTTAATCAGCCGTAAGAGCGCGGATGTGTCGCACAATCAGTGTCAGACACTAACGAGCTCGACCCAGTAGCTCTTCAGCATGCACAGATCCCTTTGACTGAAGTGGGAGCTTTGTATGTTTAAGGGCAGTAGGATTGGAGCAGTTCCAGAAAATGATCCCTGCCTGCATTCATGAGGACAAAGTGAAAACTCTTGACTTTCAAACAGAGCATCACTGGGGCTCCCTACACCACATTTTTCATCCCTTTTGGGTTTTAAGTAACCAATGATTATCCTTATCAAGAAAGGGCTTGACCATTTTCATTCAGGGTGTCAGAAAAAATTTTTTGCTTTTGTCTACTACACAGTGGTTCCTGGGAACTCAGCCCCTCCAAGGTTTCCAGGATCAGGCCCCAGTTGATATAATTTCAGGAAATCTCAAGAGAAGAAAAACTGGCTTTCTGCCAGAAAAATGATACGCATAGATTTTTTTGCTTAGACTGAAAAGATTAGGGCCACCGTCCAGAGCTTCCCGATTAGTTAAAGATGTGCCTCTTCAAAACACTTTTATCCCAAAGTAGCATTAATGTTTCCCCTCTTTTTTACTGCTCTGTTTTTGTCATTAAAAAAACCCCTGACATATATTTGCTTTCTCTTTCTGAAAGAGCTTTTTTCCTTATTTAAAAAAGTTTAAAAGTCTGCCTATTATCCCTCACTCACAGAGCTGCTGCCCAGGCAGCCAAGCGGTTGTAACCCAGCCAGTAACTCCCTGGGCTCCTCAGCAGACAGGTTGGACAAAACTTTCCCTGTGAGCTGTGCTGGTGATGGCTCCTGAAGCAAGATTTGTGGGAGAAAGCCATAAAACCAAGAGTATTGAGCTGTTAGACATCTCAGCTGCTTCCCCTACCCTTGCAAAAGGGATTGTTGTTATATTGGACACTGCAGAGGATGGTAGTGGTAGTTGTCTGGGCTCCCAGCATTTTTTATAGCTATTGTGAATTTTCAGAAATTTGTATGAGAATGAGATCTCACCAATTTATTTCTATTCTGGTTTTGCTACCTCATGATAAATTCATGAGCCGTACCACAAAACAGACACATCGTGTGTTGTGTTAAAATGGCAGGGCTGTTCCTCCCACCCTAGGCAACAAACTGAGCTGCTGAAGTTAAAATCCTCATTTTCCACTTCTTACTTGAGCAATGGATTCAGGTAGATGTCTCTGGGGCACTCCTTGGATTTTTGGGTGGGCTGAATCAGCTAACAGAAAAACTTATCTTCCCTAACAAAGCCATTATCACCTCCTAACTTATTTTTGATGAGAAACTGAATACTTAAAGCTCTTCCCTCATATCTGGACTGGGTTCAGAAGTTTTGCAAGACTGAAGAAAACAAAGGGAAGAAACAGGGCAGATAACAATGAAGGAGTGGCAAATAACAGGCTTTCATATACCATTCCAAACGAGGATTTTCTGGAGGCTGTATTTTATTTTTATGGTGTGTGTCCATGTAATTTAGACTTTGTTTAGCTTTCAAACTGCCAGTGAAAGAACAAAACAGGGAGCAACTTAAAATGCATATTGACTTGGCCTCATCTTACCTTCAGCACTCTTTTGGTGCTGTGTTGCTATATTTTAAGAAGAAAAACTACCATAAGAATGATTTCAGGGCATAAAGCTTTTATTTGGAACTGAAATTTCTCAAAGCTTCAGAGTATGTGAGGTGAAAAATGTTCTTCTGAGCAGGTCAAATGTAGACCTCAGTTCTCTTCACATCCTGGCATAGTCAGGGATCTGGGTTTTCATTTAACCCCGTACACGTCTCTTCAGCTTCTCCTCTTCTCTCCTGAGGATGCAAGGAATTGGAAGGATTGAGGGAGAGAGGAATTTATTTCATTAAAAAATGGAGAGATTTTATTATACTTTTCTGAAGCGTCACAAAATTAGAAAATGAATGGAAGGAACAGTCATTATGACATCTTGTCAGTCCTGCTCTGCCTTTCCTCCAGCTGCCATAGGCTGCTCTGAACGTGCAGCTATCTGCAGATCTTGAAGGCATGAATCATCTCACACATTGCCGAGGTGAAACCTGGCAACTATTTAACAGCGCTGCTGCAACACTATGGAACGTTTTAAGACAGGAAATTAAGAATACCTGAGCCAACTAAAGCCACAGGGGGAAGTTTAGATGGACAGAATTTAATTACACATTTTGGAATTTGGCCAGGACACCAAAACTTACACCCCAACCCTCCCGTAAAGTGCCATCGGTCTTTAATACTAACAACTGTTCAAAACATCAGCTTTAGATCTGCTCCAAATGAGAACAGCACTAGAAGTCATCCAAGACCTGTTAAGGTATTCATTTACTACTGACTGACAGGAAGAGTACAACATCCTGATTCACACAAACATGTTGAAGTAAAGCACAGCAAGCAAAATATCTCTCCTAGCAGCACTGGAGGCTTAATATTTTTAGGAGGATTCAGTGTATTTTCTGAAATGCATCAAGTAAAAAAACCCAATATATTTTATTATCTCAGTAGTCAAAACATTATTGTGCTCCTCTTGCAGAGCCCCCAAATATACTTCAGTGCTCAGCCTCTTGTTTATTGCCATTTGTAGTGTGGAAAAGGGACACACTATAGTGAATAACAATGTGTTGACTTTAAAGGGAAGACTAAAGCCTGAAAGTCTATACATTTTCGCTTCTCACGTTATTTTTCTAAAGCAAGCTGTATACTATTTAATGTTTGTTTGTGGTGAAGATGAAAATTTCTTTCTGTGGGTTATCTTTACAAGAAGAGTAGGATTCCTACAAATCACGGTTCTTGAAATTCCTTAGGCTGAGGAATTATGTCAGCCCTGAAAAGCATGGGTTCATTATTCACATCGTGTTACTCTGTTGACATAATTCCCTAACAGACTGGGACATGAGGTGTCCCATTTTGATACTTCAACCTACAGCCACTGCTTTTGCCTTCTCTAAATAGTAAACACTTCTGTCTCTGAGTTACTGTTTAAAAAAATCCTTTGAGCAGTATATCTATATAAAAAAGAAAATCTAGGTTAGCTGTGGTCCACCAGCAATTTATCAAGCAGTATTAGTTATGTCTGTGGGATATTTTTCATTATCTGAGGATTATTAATGGAGACACTATATACATAGTGATTATTCCTTGACTAATAATTGAGATAATATCAATATGAAGCCTAGTTTCATTAACACCTTAGTAAAGAGACTATGATGTGAAGTCTTTTTCTTATTCCCTCCAATTTGTAATCAAAAGTTATTTAATAGTAGAATCAGTCTTTACTTATAACTGAGGTTGCAGACTTTGGGAGTTGGCAGAGCCAGCTGCTGGGCTGCTGGGAGCCAGACTCTTTTTGATCTTCATATTGAATGGTTTCCTTTGATCACCTAGACAATAGATCATAAAAGAACAGAGCTTTTACCCATATCTCCCTAAATTTGCAGGTAAATAATGAGATGGTCTGAACTGAGGCTGGAGTGTAAGATTTTTAACAAACAATTCTCCCCTTTGAAGTAGACTTAGCAAAATTAGCATATAAATGAGCAATGCTGCTACATAAGGACATGTGGCTGAAGAAGAGGGATAATTGGACTGAGTGGGCTAGTTTCTAAATGAGGTCGTTTGCGGAATGACCGCAGTTAGGCTACAGGTGTGTTCATTTTTTGAGTCGAGGATGAGAGTTGAATAATGGGGTTTGCTCAGTTGGGGACTTTGGCCAGTGTGGGAGAAGACTGGATCTTTGTAACTGGGCTGGGAAGTGCCAAGTTAGGTGGGAGGCAGGGCAGAGATAGACCCTGCCTCTGCAGGAAGAGTGCTCTCATCAGTGCTGTGGAGTCGGGCGGTGTCCATCACACCGACATTCGCCTCAGTCATCTTCATCGTGCAGTGCTCTGCAATATGATCCTCCAGAAATCTCCTCAGGGCCCCCTTTGCTCTGCTCAGAAGGACCATTAGGCTGAAACATCTGCACCGGTGGTTGCTGACAGGAGCTGCATGAGCTGAATTCACCAAACTTGAAAAGCCAGAACAAGGATTTAAGGTGGTGGTAGCAGGTTAACATTAGGATTTTGAGCTTCAGGGCTTTTCGTTTCACCAAAATCAGTGGAATTGCCTGCCCCAGTGGGAAACTGCCACATTGTTACATGAAACCTTGGACTCTCTCCTCTCTGTGTGGCCAGGACAGCTCCTCTGGGACCAAAACAATCTCGTCCTTCCATGGCAGGGACACATGGCTGGAGCTCTCTCAGTAGCAGTGCTTCCTAATGTGCTAAATGAAAAAGAAGTTAAATTAAGTACGAATGTTTTGACTCAGCTTTCAACAAAAATTTCTCAGTGTGCCTGAAAGGATCATACTCAGTTCACTTGCTCTTTAATGCAATTTAACAAAAGTCAAACTTGAGATTGACAGAGGACAGCACATGGAAGGGACCACGATCCCAGCGGCACCTGAATGGCAGACAGGATAGTGTGTAGTACAAAAACCGAGCTCAAATTCCCTGTGACTGTCTTTGAGGATAGATGCAGGCTAAATTTCTGTGGAAAACATCAGCATATTCTGGAGCCACTCACTATCCTCTGGCCCAGATACTACTGAGATCACCTTTACCCTTCCACAGGAGATGAGAACTCTTCAGTGTAATCCTCCTGTAACTTGGGAGGCTGAATGCTGAATCTCATTCTTCTACATCTCAATGGAGTAAGGGCAGTGTTCTTTTTGAAGATATAAATGACATTTCAGTCTCTTGTGAATGTATCCCACAAAAAGAGTTTCTGTACATCAGATACTCCCTCATCATAACACTCCTTCCCTGCCCTTGGAGACCTGTTAGGACAGGACTTTGTACTGCCAGTGAGCTCAGTGTCCCTCCGGAATCTTTGGCTTTCTGCTGGAGCTCCATCTGAGGCTTTTTCAGGAGGTAAAGACTGGCACAATGAGCTGCAGCCATCGGTGCTGGGGAGAGCCAAGTACCTGCCCTGAAATGGTTGAGTGAACCAAGAAGGGGCTTTGGGGAGGATTTTTGGAGGTGCTTGAATTTGGGGAGCTCTGGGTGGATTTGGGCAAGAGGAGTTTAATGCAGAGCTTTAGAAAGAGGTGGGAACGGCAGAGGCTGGGGCTCTCCATCTGGGACCTGGGCAGGCTCATGGAAAGGACCAAGGGATAGGGAAGGTTGAAATGGATGGGTTCAGAAACAGGAGCTTTATCAGAGGAGAGGGGGAGAGCCAGGGCAAGGACTGGAGCGGGACGGCGATGGGCACCAAAGGAAATGGATTTATTAAACACCTCTGACTCAGATGTTGTGTTTGGGGCAATCTCCTGCCCTATTTTCTTTCTCCTCCCTCACTGGGCTGTGGGTTTTTTTTCTTGTTCGGTTTTTTTTGGAGGGTGTTTTTTTTTTTTTTGTTCATTTGTTTTTTGTTTTGTTTTGTTTTTTGTTTATTTGTTTGGTTTTTGGTTCTTTTTTTGTTTTGGTTTAGATTTTGTGGTTTTTTTGGTTGTTTATTTGGTTTTTTCCCTGCTGGCAACAGGAGTATCATAGCCCAACTAAACAGAGCTGATTGGTTCCAGAAAAATTGATATGAACTTTTTCTGCACTTCTGAAATCCTTCTGTCCTCACCTCTTACATTTATTAGTTCAAAGTTATTCACCAAAGGTTGACCTGAATTCTCAAACTAGTTTTCTTCTGGCAAATAAACTCTTCACTAAAAACATATGTGCCCGTCACTACACTAAATGCAGGCAGTCTATTTACTTGCTGTTTGGCTGATAGCTGGCTCCTTCCCAGCAGCACAGAGGAGATGGAAGGCATTAAGAAAAGCTCTGAATATTGCTGGCTGAATAGTCTGCAAGAAAGGATAAGGATGACAGGAATAAAATCCTAGCACTGTTAAGAGGCACTTGGAAGATTTTGCTACAGTTTCTATTAAAAAAAAATTAAAAATTCAATGGAAGTCACACAAATAAAAACCATGCACAGCACTTTGAAACCACACGAATGTGACACCATAAATATATCGGAATTAAAAAAAAACAATAATAAAAAAGGACCTTAGTTGTAGGCAATGCACTTTAATGGCTCAGCTCAGTATGGAATAACCTCAAAAATACATTCCAGAACTGGTTTCTCCATCACATGAAGGAAAGGGGCAAACAGAACTGCAAATACAGAGGCATAGCATCTGCCAAGACTTCACTGCCTGGCTGCTGCTCTAGCACACTTGTCATCCCTGCTGAGCATATTTCATGGTGGGACAGAATCTGGCCTTGAGCTGATGGGTTGATCTGGGAGCTGCAGGCAGAAAATCTGCGTAATGGGATCACCTTTGTGAAAGGAGAAGGGTGGCAGAGAAGCTGAAGGTGAAGCTGATGCTCAGCAATCCTGTTGGTACAGGATGTAGGGGCCCTCGATGAAGTTACAGTGTCAGTCAAAATATTTTCAATAGTAAACAGGGGGTGAAGAGGCAGAGAGCAAAAACAGCCTCAAAATGGAATTGAACCATTGTCCTGGTTTCGGCTGGGATAATTTTATTCATATGGTACAGTGCAGTGATTTGGATTCATTGTGAGGATCGTGTTTGTGGCCAGTCGCGTGGGTTGGACCAGCTGACCACCAGGGATGGTCAGCAGCTCGTCGGCGGTGTCTGCGAGCGTCCCTGAGCGCCAGGTTCACTGCAGTCGGGGACAGTCTCCCCCAGCCGCGAGCTGCGATTCCCTAGGACGGCAGCCACGCTGTCCCCAAAAGCCGGAGTGCTGCAAAGAGAGTGTTCCCTCGCCCGGACCCCAATCAGACACGCGGTCACATGGTTGTTCGGTGCTTGGGGTCAAGGACAAGAGACCCCAGCATCATCCGGGCACAGACTTTTATTCTGAGGGTAACAACCGATCCCGGAACGGCACGGGGGAGGAACCAGGGAGGGACAAAGGGACAGGGACCAATCGGGAAGGAGGAAGGGAGGAGAGAGGGAGATACGAAAATACCATTATGAACTGAGGGACCGGGGGAGCTCGACCCCTCTCTGGGGCAAGCTACCTTCGACTGTACCCCAGGGGGGTTTTATTCTCTAGGTCTCCACCAATTCCTCAGGGGGGAAGAAACTCCCTGGGCTTGAACCACCGCTACACATGTTGATAACACTCTGGTGCTCTGGCTGTCGCTCACTGATGCTGACTCTAAATCAAAGACTTTTCACTGTCCTCTGCTTTGCCAGTGAGCCAGGGAGCAAGAAGCCAGGAGGGAGCGTGACCAGGAGAGCTGACCCAAGCTGGCCAAAGGGCCAATCCATAGGATATGATGATTATATAAACTGGGGGGGAGCTGGCTGAGAGGCACCAGTTACTGCTCAGGGAGGGACTGGGTATGGGTCAGTGGGTGATGAGCAATTGCAGGGTGCATCACTTGTTTCTCTTGGATTTTATTCCTCTCCCTCTCTCATTTTCATTACAATTGTTATTATTGCTATTATTATTATTAGCATTATTATATTTTACTTTGTTTTAATTATTAAACTATTCTCATCTCAACCCAGGAGTTTTACATTTTCTTTCCTTGGTTCCCTTCCCCATCTCACCAGAGGATGTGTGTGTGGAGGGGTGGGTGGGGTATGAACAAGGAGATTTGTGGTACTCAGTTGCCAGCCAGGGTTAAACCACAACAACTGTGCTGTGCCAATAGCTTGATTTGGAGACACCAGCAAGAATGGTATAAAGATCTCTGTCTTTAGGTGAATGGAGGAGCACTACAAAAAAGGTTATATCCTCTAAACACATTTCCTAGGGGAGAGACCATGCTGGTGGCTCAGGTAGGTGAGACAGAAGGGGGAGCTTCCATTCAAGGGGGTATCAGGTGTTTAATCAGGGTTTAAAGCAGGTGACACCTGCTCTTGGGGCCTCCACAGAACTGAATACATATCTCAAGAGTTCATGAAGCATGGAACAGAAAAAAAAGCTTTGTTTTCCGTACAGGGGGATCCATTTGGTGGCATTGGGAGGGAAATATTTCACTAGGAAATAGGAATAGTCATCAAGGAAAGCTATAGGAAACAGAAAAATCACATAATGAAGTAGACTTAGTAGCAAAACAACTGGGGGGGTTGAAAAATTACCAGAAAAGTGATATTCTCAAAAGTACAAGCAATAGCACAGGCTCCACTGAAAATGAGGTTAGTTTTGGAAATGAGCATCACATCTGTCTAGTTCCAATAATTCTTGTCCATTTTAAAATGGAGCTCATGACACAAGATATCTGCTATAAATAATCAAATACATTATAACCTGGACATATCCTCTACATCAAATAATCCTGCTATAAAAACTGAGAATAAAGGAATTTGCTGGATGACTAGCACTTAAGAAATTGTTCCCTGGTGGGTTATTTGCAGCCTGTTCTCTACTTCAGTAGGAGTTTATGTTGAATAACTCACAGCTGTGGAAATACCTGCACAATGGAATTTAATACTGCTAATAAAGGGATCCAAATTGGCCCAGCTCCCCTCAGGACTCACTAATGTAAAGACATACAAGTGTCTGGGGTCGTGTAAAAGGCTGAGTGGCCTCAGTGCAGGACTGTGGATGCTCAGGCAGAGGGGGGTGCCCTCTGAAGGGTGGGATGGGGCTGTGAATGAGCCGGGCAGCCCCGAGGGAGTCGTGCTCCTCATGGGGCACTGCTGGCTCCCCATGAGGGTCCATGGATGTGCCACGAGGCCAGATAAGCTGGGAAGCCTTTTGTCTGTGTACAGAAAGTGAGGTCCTCAGCATAGTCCTCTTGTGGGAATTGTAGGAAACTGTTTTTTTAGGAACTGCTTGCTGTGCTCTATACACCGAAAGTGCCGTAAAGCCGCGCACGTACAGAGTGGCCACAGTCCAGTCAGGGCTGTCCAGTTCTGGTCACATTTAAAGCACCAGCTGCCACAACAGCATTCTGAGATGATCCCTTGCAACTGGAAAGACAGAATCTGCAAGCTTTTATCACAATTTTCTTGGCTTTAAATTTTTTTTATATTTTATTTTTATTATTGCAACTCTCCTGGATTAGTCTATTTTCAAATATTGATGGGAATTGGGGAAGGAAGGAGAGGAGAAAGATGGAATAACTGATGCTTTGGGTGATCTATATCATTCATATGTCCTTCAAACTATCTCTCTGCAATGTTTACAAGCATATTTCTGTAGAGAGCTGGGCAGGACACAATCTGTGTAATTCATTCTGAAGCGTTGTGGCTTAGTCAGGAGCCTTGAGAAGGGAACTTCATCAGCCCACCCCTGGCTAGTTCAGAGCTGCTTGTATTTGATATTTGACTTCCAGCTCCAGAAAATTTTAACTGTTTGTTTTAAACTGAAAACAAATTTTTTGTGCTTGTAGTTTCATGAAAATCACATCCTGAAAGAAAATTACCAAAGTACAACTTAAAATTTCAATACCTAGAAGGAGCCAAAAGAAAAAATGTCTTCTAACCAAACAAAAATGTTTTGGTTGAACAACAACAACAAAAAATATTAAAGAATCCTGATTGTTAGGAATCATTATTTCTGTATGTCTATTCTGAATATTTCACAACAGCCTGCAGTCAGGCAGGCAGACATTTTGCTGTGATAGTCAAATGGCCACAAACTTTCCCCTAAGGAAGGTGCCGGTCTGGAGGAGATTGCAGGGTACTGGATGGAAGGTGAGGTGCAGGTAGATGGGTATAACAGTCCCAGAAGAGCTGTGGCTGCAGCTCTGACAAAATGACTCTACTGGTTTCAAGGTAGGGCAGTCCCTGTGTTTTCTTTCTTCTACCTCAAAAGATATTTTAAATTAATCCACCCATTAATCAGCTAAAGGAGATTGTTGCAGTTAAGAAATCATGAGTTTTTGGCACTGACCTTCCTGGTCACAGATGATTAAAAAATAAAACAAATGAATAAAATTAATAAAATATTAAATAAGATCAATTTTCCATTTTCCCTTCTGAGCCTTGACCTTGCAGCTATGTGCCCATCCTGCTACCTGGAAGTACCTGCATGAGGCCTATCACTGGAAGGTTTCCTTCATTACTGATTGCAGTTTTCTTCCCCTGTATATAGGCTTTTCTTGGAAACCGCTGTCTTGTAGATTGCCACTTTCAGAAGCCTCAGACTGTTTGAAGGCAATTATTATACAGACCACTCCTTCCTTCCCCAGCAGCTTCCCTCCCTACTTGAGAACTGGCCATGCTGCGGGTCTCGCAGAAAAATCATAGGACTCAACAACTCTCTTTCCATCTTAAAAGCCCATATCCCACTATTACATGGTCTCGAGCTCAAAAATGTTGCCTCCCTGTGGAGTGCCACTGTTCAGCCCCTCATTATAACCTGGCCATTAGTATTTTTTTCCTCCCTCTCAAGAATGCAACTGGCATCTACAGTAAAGCCAAATCCTGCTGTGTGAAATTTGAGTTAGGCCCTTCTCAAGGAAGTCCTGACTTCAACAAAAAAGGGGGTATATTAAAAAAGAACACATTTTCAGGAAGAATGAAGGTTGATACAGGTTTGTTGGTTTTTCGGGTTTTTTTTAGCTTTTAGGCTGAAATAGCAGCAAAACAAAGCCAACTTGAAGTTCCCTGTCCCTGCTGACCCAAAGACCAGCAGAGGAGACAGCTGTGATATGCAAAAATGAAATTGCATTACTGCTGCAGAGCTCAGGAACCACAATAAAGGTTCTTGATTGCCGTCCAGGGACACCTTAGCAATAAGCCCAGCTCCTGCAGCACTTCCCACCTGATTCACAGTGGAGGAGCTGGTGGTCTAAACACAGACACAGACAAAGAGCTGCTGACAAACTCAAATGAAAAGATAGCTGTCTCAGTAGCTCACCCTTTGTTATCACCCTTTGTAACATGAATTTAACCTGGAGGGGAGGTTTCAAAGAAAATAGCTGAAAATTCCCTTTCAGAATGGAGTTTGCCGTCAAAGACAGACACAAGCCCCAGTATCGATCGCAGTTCCTAAATTTCACACCTTCTGTCTGCTGAATTTGATCTCTCTTGGCAAGCTGGGAGCAACCCACCTTGGTTTTGATGGGTTTGTCTGTGTGGAGCAAATGTGAGTCCTGTGTTCTGTTTTACACATGGCCAAAAGAAGATGGAAAGTTAAAAACTTTGTGCAAAATGACAAATTTTCATAAGCTATCAAAGAGAGATGGACGAAAATAGAATGGAAGAAAAAACAAAACCCCAGCATCTGAAAGCACCAAACACCAGCTCTTAAAAGCTTTTTCAGTACTCAGACCCCTCAAGAGATTACTCAGGGAGGATGAAACTTCATGTGATGAAATGAGAGTCACAGTCAAATGCGATAAGGAGTGTTAAATGCCTGCTTTATATCAAGCATTTGCTAAAACGTCTCCTAATGCATTACAAAGGAGATGCTAACCTTATACATTATAGCTGTTCAATACAAAATTATACACAGCATCTCAGATGAATTCAGAGTTGTTGAGACAGAGCTATTAATTAAACTGGGGTGATACACAACTTGAGGATCTCCAGAGATCAGGCAGAGTTTCTTTTAAGATAATATAAAATACTGCTACACACATACTCTAACAAGCACTCTGCATGTCATCTTCCAACTGATATGATCTTGGACATCTGAGAAGTATTTATATAATAGGGCACTGTACAGGTTTGGTTTTTTTTAAAAAAAAGAAGACCCCAAAAATTTGCAAATCAAAAATCCCCACCCTCATAAAATCCCCACAACCACAGGCAGAAAAAAAAGAAAATGAACCTGAAGAAATTCGGACTCCAGCCACGAGCACTGACCTAAATGATCCTGAATTTGGTTGTCCAACAGGCATGGAGGCACACTGGGTGGGCATTTATCTGGTTCAGCTGAAGCATGTTCCCTTGCTCATATGCCGTAACCTGTAACCTGAATTGTCAGGGATGGATTCAGTATCTTATACAAAGCTCATCAATCTTAACCATGACCCCTGTAAAACTGATGGAAAGAGAATCGGGAATTTCTTGGGGAGCTGGAGTGTTTGTGCTTTGTTGTAGATGGATGCTTTTTATAAAGTTTTTGAATCTGTATGCACAAGTGAAATATTTCCTGATGTCATCTTCAGTGCATAATGGTGTTTTAAAATGTGCTTATGAATTAAGACTGCCCATAGACCCATTAAAAATTATTTCTTGAAGTGAGGGATAAAGTTCTTTTATTTCAGAAGTGATTCACAGGGTCATGGAAGAAATGCTTTTACAGTTAGATTGCTCCATCACTGTTCCTAATAAAGCCTCTCCCCTTAAAACGACTGATACTAGTTGCTGTCAAAATAACATGGTAAATTAGAACAGATTTTAATACAGTGAGCATTCAGTGGAAATTCATATTTTCTCAAGAAATGCATGAGTATGGTCCATAAATTTAGAGACTTCCATAAGTGACTCTCTATCTAAAAGTACCATCTGCCATTCTGCAATGCTGGGGTACCACCAGGCTTACTAATAGAACATAATGACATGCTGGAGTAACATCAGTTCTACGGGATGTTAAATATTCAGTAGCTCCTCTTACATAGTAGAAGATTCAGGCCTTAGCCTTGTATAAAAATATGCTGTCAAAAAGCTGGAAAAAACATACAAATCATCCAGTCCTGCACAGTAAAACCAGCTGCCGGGGTTACGTGTGCCCCAGGGCAGCTTTAATTTGGACATGCAATATATCACCATAGGGCTACTTGATCAGAGTTGCAGTCTCAGGAAATATTTTCAGGACTATTCAATTTCCATTAGCAGTTTCTCCAGGATATATTAGACACAAACTGGGTTTCCTTCAATATCAATCATTCATGTTTTCTCTTTCATCCTGTCTTTGCTAAAATGGGATTTTCATGGAGGCCGTGAAATTGCAAAATTTAGTCTGTTCTATCATTTAGACTCCTTTAATGGTGTTTTGCAGCCATGGATGGGTAGGGACCCTCTCTCCACCCTGGTTTTAGAAAACACTCAGGGTTGCTCAGTATTTTGCCTTTCCCTTTGGTAGTTTCCTCCCCCTCTAAGCCCTGTGTCTTCCTGCACACTTCAAGACTGATCATCCTTGGCATCCTCAGCTCTTTGGTACGGGGCACTTTTGCTCTGTTCCCCAAGGATGTAAGCTGGTTACATCTCCCAAACGTGTGAGAGCAGTACCTTCTCCAGGACCGAGGTTAAAAATTAGTCACAACTTTCACAGAAGTCTGTGATGCTGCAAGAATGCAAATACTACTTCTGCCTCCCAAGGTCCCATCCAAATTGAATTATCTTACCACATTATTACATCCATACATATCAATGCAAAGATGATGAAACCTGTGAAAACCTGCTTTCTGAAAAGACTACAAAGCTGTAAATACTGCTTATTTTTGCTTGTTGTGGAAAGAGAGAAAGAAGGAACTTTAGGAACTGAAATGTTCCCAGCTGGTGGGACCAGCTGGTGATTCATGGGAGTTGAAATTCTCTGAGAAATGGACTTTGCTGAACAAAGACCCCAAAAAAATAATAATCCCCAAACAAAGCAATTCAAAGACCAACTAAAACTCACCAGTGCTTATGACTCTTGCATGGTTTAAGTTCTTTGTAACAGCAACCAGCTTGGTTATCAGTGTTTGTATTTGGTCACTTTACTAATTATTTGATTCAGCTTTTCCAAGTAAACTCCTGGAATTTCCTCCCTCTGATTTGCGAGGGCACTTCTCAGGGCCAGCATTTCCCTCTATTTAGCTAAAGCAAACAAGAGCTTTCTTTTTGAAAGTATTTCAGCATCATTAGATAAGCTTCCTTCCTCCTTTTAATAGCTTCAGGGCTCCCCAGAGGGAAGTGCCAAAAACATTATTTCCTTCCAAATTCTAAGAGAGATACAATGTTCTGGTAGGTGGTGAGATTAGATTACAATGAAATTAACCATTGATTTCAAGCTTTCATTCTTCAGGCTGCAATCTCAGCTCTCACAAACCTGTTGCTTCAACTCACCTGTGGTGTTTATTCACCTTTCCCACTGCTCTGTGCCAGGCAGTCATGGAGCACATGGAAGCTGCAGTGTCATTTAATGACAACCCCTGACCGAAAGCCATAAAATCCATTAGTTCATGTGATCACTGTACTTTAATCCTCAGCCTGTGGGGAGTGTTCCTGAGGACAGGGCATGAGCACTTGGGATCAGAAACAGGATCTCAGGCTCCGTCTGGCTGAGCTTACCATGTCATTTCAAACATGGTACGAAAAGCCCACGCAGCAGCCCAGGGCACGGGGGCGAAGGCCACAGCAGTGAGGAGAATGCATGTCCAGCTGCTGTCCACCCCAACCACTTCCTCAAGCTGGCCCATTCTGGACATTTCTTTTATGAATAAATAAGTGACTAAATAAAAGCAGCCATCTCCATCTGTTATTCACTCTAACCACAACAGGGTGGATTGATAGCTTGTAGACGAGGGTTTTGAGGAGATATGGAGAAAGTGTCCTTCGAGATTAATTCAAGGACAGCACTCCAAGGAGTCTGTTGCCCATTTTTCAAGTGTTCCTGTGTTTATTTACTGAAACAACAGGAGTAATATGACATCATAAATCTTTTAAAAATTGAAATAGTAGTGCCAGTCTTGAAAGATTAATAATAAGGAACGCCTTTTAGAGTGTGCTCATGGAGATGTAATATGAATGATTAGTGTTTTTGAACATTAGAATTACAGTGTATAATTGTAATGTTATAGGGGTTATATAGAAGCCAGAGATCCCTTAATGGAATACATTGTGAATTTAATTATTTACGTGGAAAAATCAGGGCTGATATAGTCACTGAATTATAAAAATACAGTTTCCTACATTCTGCAAGTGTTATGAAGGAGCAGCATTGCTCTCCACATTTGCTATTTAGCTAGTTTTAAATTATATCCTACAGTTGATATCCTTTGTGCTCTAGAGCCTGGAGTGTCTTTAGGCTGTCTTCCTGCCAGGAGTTCTGTATGTGCCAAAATACATTGAACAAGAATTTTGCTCGTAGGAACATGGGCCCACGTCAGGGGCCAAGGTTGGGTTACTGGGGCAGGGAGGGAGCTGTCTCCCGCTAAGAACCAAGTGGCCATGCAGGGTGCTTTGTCTTTAATTCCTTCTGCAATGGTGGTTTCAAAACTGTTTGGTGGAATCACATCCAGCAAAGGCATGACTGAAAAAATACATATATATGCTTAGGAGAAACATTTCCCTAGGCTGGCTTCTGGATATACATACAGCCACTTGGAAAAAAACCCAGTTCTTTGGCTGCTTTTATAATGTCAGCAATATTGAACACAGGGTTTCAGGGAAGAACAGAACATCACTCCCCTGCACAAAAGGCAGGATTGTGTAGATTCAGCATCTCTCTGCCGATAGTTCTTCCTGTGCTTGCCACTCACAGGGAGCACTTTGCAGGGCTTCCCAGGTGCCTCAGGATGTGGCCGTGTGCCGCTGTGTCCTCCCGGCTCAGCCGAGGGCTGTGCAGGCTGGCTGTGCTCCGAGCGGCTGCACCACTCCAGGGGTTTCGCTGGCACCCGTGAACAATTGATATGATAGCAAAGCAAAGAAAGAAGGAGGATTTTTAAAATCCTCTCATCCCCAGTTGAGGGACTCATCATAAAACTATCAGACAGAATGCAGCAGAGTGGAAATCCCTGCTCTGATAAGCCCCAGCCCTGGAAGGGGAGGGATGCAAAGTTCAGGATGGAGGTGCCCGGGCTGGATGCCCTGCCCTCCCTCACACTTGACTCTCACTGTTGTAACTCACCTGTGGTGCTGCACATCCTTATTGTTAGAAAAAGAGCATCAAACCAAATTCAGCTGCAAGCGATTCACACCTAACCACAGACTTTCCCTTTAGCTGGAAAAAGACTGCACTTCAGTGAAACACTAATTCCAGGAATCCCTGGTGCATGATCCTGTGCGTGTGTTTTGCATGCAAGGAACTGTAAATTCACTGTATAAGAGCACATTTGTTAACACAGTTTATTGGCACACTTATTGGCAAAGCATACATAAAATACAGTTGTATTATATAACACACTGACTCACTGTGTCTTTACATGATGAGTTGAACATATTAATATGTAAATGAAAAAAATTAGTTTCTTTTATAAAGTTTCACATAAATACACCGGAATAAAAAACAAAACAAAACAAAACAAAAAAGTAAAACAAAAAATGAGGGCTTTACAAAAATATTATACAAGAAATATACTATGAAAAGAAATAACAACAAAGCCAACTCAGATACAATAATAAAAACACAAAAGTTTTAGATTTATTAAGCTGCCCACAAAGTTAATGGATTACATGGCTTTAAAATATCTGGATCGACAGCAATTTTACAAAGCATAAACTCTCATAGGACTGGGTGTCTTTTTCCACATAAAAATATTTCTCATGTCTTTGATGAAAAAAAGACATTTCTTGTTTCAGTATTTTTATTAAATGATGGATAGAGTATCTACTGGCATCAGCTAAATGTAAATTAAAAATGCTGGATCCTTTAAATGATTAACTGATGAAAGA
Source organism: Pardalotus punctatus (assembly GCA_013400915.1). Classification (NCBI taxonomy): domain Eukaryota; kingdom Metazoa; phylum Chordata; class Aves; order Passeriformes; family Pardalotidae; genus Pardalotus; species Pardalotus punctatus. The sequence continues at coordinate 291,811 of VZTX01025382.1, forward strand.
AAAGTTAAAGAATGAACAAAATTTACTTTAAATTACTTCTCCTTAAAAGCTGCTATTTTTCTGAAACAAGAAATTTCAGGTGCAAGTTGAAAAGCAGAAAATATATTACAATTGTAAAAAGTTTTACATAGTTACGTTAATGAGATCCTGAGCACTGATGACTTGTTAAAATATGGCCATTGTTTGATGAGGAAAAAAACAACCCCTTCCAATAAAAATGCACTGTCAGAAACTTGCCATGAGATGCTGTTTAATTTTCAATTATTTCAATCGAGATCAGTGCCAGTATCTAGTTGTATGAGAATACTTCCAAGGAATGTATATGGAAGTTTATACAAGAGTTTTCCCTAACGAAAAAGAAATTGGATAGCTTTAGTTTAGAAATAGATACTGTATCATTTGAAAGGTGTTTCTTTTAAATTTTATTTTGAAGACTGCTGTGAAACAGTAATTAATAACCCACTGAAGTACATTGCAGTGGGCATGGCTGCAGAATAACCTATTGGGAAGCTTGTGGTGTGGGGTTTTCAGATTTAGTCTCCTGGTTAGCAGGAGGTTTGCTGTTCCACGGGCTGTTATTTCCCAGTGCAGGTGAATTGTTGAAATCTTCTTCATCATCCATGCCATTTGCTGCATCATACTGTGTATTCTCTAATCTAGTGATAAGCCTTTCGTCTTCATCCCCAAATTCGCCTCCCATCAGAGTTGGTTCTCCTACCACCATCACATCCTGTGAACAGCACCCAATATTTGTTATATGGAAACCTTGAGAGAGAAAAAATCAACTTAAAAAAATTATGTTAGAGAATTTGCATCTCTTAACTTTGTGATATTTGAACAACAGAGTTAAAAGTTCCCACATAGTAGGAACGAGGAGACAGGCTTATACTTTATTTCTAATAAAAAACTGTAACACATCTCTGTAGCCGCATGCTCATGGCTCTGGATCTCAGAAACCCCAGAACTGAAAAGCAGGTAGGCTGAAAAATGTGCCTGATTTTACAGAAATAAACAGGCTATTAAACTGCCTTTAAACTCCTCCTTGAAATATTTAACCTTTATCCAGTAAATCTTTCCTGAGCCATTTTCTTTGGAAAGGCACCAGGATGTATCTCAGTTGGAACTTGGTGATATGAGTATCTTAAAAGTAGTTTAAAAGAAACCACATTTCTTATCCTCAGACTTCTCAAATGTGGAGCACAGCACTCTAATAAAGATGGTAACTCTCTTATCCATAGCCAGCCAAGCCCTTTTACGCATCCAATATACTTGACATTCTGCTACTTAATTATGGTAATTAATTTAGGTAAAGTTTTCGATAAAAACAATGTTCACACTGATTTGACAATTTGCATAGCTAATTAAGTCATTAGCAAAAACCTGCTGATTGCCAACAAGCCCTGAATTTACCATCTGTTATTTCATGGTGCCTGTCACCTAACTCCATGTAGGCAACCCTGCCGCCAATCTGTGCAGTAAGAGGACCAATCTGTCCAGCTGGTACCGTAAAAGCAAGATGAAGAGTGCTAATTATAATTACACTGATGAAGCTAGTACTCATCAGAAACTAAAGCATGCAAGAAAGAAAGAATTCATCTAATCACTGCTTTAAGTACAAATTGTCCTTCCATGAAAACAAGTAAACCGCCTACTGTACTCCAGCGCATCACAGATTTGCTGCAAAAAACCTAAGCAGCATGGGATAGAAAGGTGCAAACTTGAGATTGGAAAGCAAAGGTGCAAAGCCAGAGAGCTCTCTTGTTCTCTCTGTTCAAGGGAGAATCAGGCTGCTGTGCTAACAGCTAAAGAAATATGTGGGATGCATCTTTTCATGCAGCTCAGGTGTCAGGGCATCAGGTAGTGCTTGGTAGAAGTGCAGTAATTCCAGATGTCTAGCTTTGTTCCTGCTGATTTAACAAGCCCTTCCAAGAATCCTAGTGAACAACAGATTCATTTTTAAAGGATCTGTTCCTCCTTATGAATGTAAAAAGCAAACAGAAGACAAATGTTTGCATTTAATAAGGTTTCTTTTTAATCAGATATCTACTTCCTTCACCATGAAACAACATAAATTATTGCCTGCAAGTGTTTATACTGTTTCTTGATATCCCTCAGCAAAGGCTGCTGGCATGCTACAGAAGAATCGTTGTGTCACATTTTCAGCCTGTCCTATGTAAAAAATTTGTGAGTATAGGGAAAGTTACATTATTTCTTCTTCACTTTGTCTATATTTTGTTACTCCACATATCCATAAAATATTTGGTTAAATAAAACTTACACACAGCTTTGTGACATAGAAGTTTAAAAGACAAAGGTGTTCATAAGCAAAAGTTTATTCTAATTTACCCCATCTCTCTAAACAACAGAAAATATATAGTGTGCACTGCTGAACCAGACCTGATCCCATTGTATTATGAGAACATTAATGACAAGAGAGACCTGGCAGAGGACAGCAAGTTGGGTGTGAGTGTGCAGTGTTATATGGCAGGCAAAAAGGACCACAGTGGCCGAAACATGGAATCACAGATCGAGGTGGCAACAGTTCCTTTTACTTCAACATTCTCGAGGATGGGCCTCAAGTTCTCTCTGTTGCCACACCAGCAAGAGGTCAGCGACTTGGATGAGACTTAGACAAGCATCAAAAATCACTGTGGGGCTACAACAGCTGGCTGGGGAGGCCACGTGAAAGAATTAAATATGTATTACATCCACCAAATGATTAGGAGGGGGAAATATGCTTAACAGCTGCAAGTGCTGAAAGGAAGAAAATCACTTTAGGCCAATCTGAGGAGATGTAAACTAGGGTACTAGGATGGTATTAAGTAAACAAAAATGTCATCGCCACTGCTAAGACAATATTCCTGTTCCTGATAATGGCAGGCTGAGGATTTATGACCCCACTGGAACAGTGCTAGCTTTGCTGCTCAGGTCACCTAACACTGGGCTGGGAAAAAAACTCAATCCGTGGTAGGAAACACTCGTGCATCAGTGGGGAGACGTTCAATGACCTTGTAAGTGTTTCCACCTCTAATTTCTCAGGTTCTTTTCAAATATTATTCCTTTAGTGTAACGACTCCCACTGAGAGAACAGTTTGCACTTGTATTTCCCTCCATGCTATTGAGTCTCTCTCTCTCTGGGAATTGAACTACAATTATATTGAGGTTAGTGGGGTTTCCCCTCATTCTATTTAAAAGATAGATATCACAGCATTAGTTACAGGACATTTGAAAAAAAAAATTCTTGACAATCTTGCCACTTATAGTTTTATCAGGCAAAAATAGTGTCTCAGGAAGCGCACATGCTGTTTCCTCCCCAGAGGATTCTGCTCCTCAGACTGAAAGCTGAAGACCCCACCAAGTGCACCCCATTGAACCTCCACTCACTAGATCCCGTGCAATGACCACCAACCTCTGAGGAGGACTGGAAGTGACTCCTTTTAGAGCCCCTCAATGCTTCTCCTTAAATTGGCCAGTGGGGGTCACTGCTGTTGAATGACACAAGGCTCCATCCCTCCCAGGGTTGAGGCTGCAGCTCTGGAGTGCTCCTAGCTCCTGCTCATGGAGTGAGAAGCAGAATCCAAGAATTAAACCCTAGTCTCTTGCACGGCAGCACACACTGCTATGGCCTAGTTATGGTAGCACATATTTGACTAAATAAGTTTAAAAAAGATTTAGACTGTAGTCACTCAATCTTATTAATTTACTCTGTGATTAGAAACAACATTTTTGGTTAAGGAATGTCTCATGACAGTAAAATATGGTTGCAGTGAAGCACTGTAAATAAAGCAGTGGTTGTTTTACATTATGTGATAGAAATGTATTATTTTATTATAAAACCACAAAAGCAGCTTTCATGTATATCATACCTTTCATCCTGAAATAACCCTAGTTGCCATCCAACTTAAATTGATGCATATAAACTATACACAGAGATCACTTCACACACCACTCAAATGCAAGCACTTCTATTTAACAGACTGGTCATCTCTAGGCTTCATCTTTTTTTTATATCAAGTCTCAAAATCTAGCTCTGCCCTGTCCAGTTAAGCTACTAAACTTTTAAACTTGGGATTATCCTATGTCTAAACAATGTCTTAGTGAAGTTTGGAGGTAAAAATATTAGGTGGGCCATGTAAAATTCCCCATCCCTGTGCCTGCCATCTTTGCTGCAGTTAATATGCAGCCTTGCTCAGTGTGCTACAGTGATCAGTTCATAGCTCTGTTGTCACAGTCCCCAGAAGTAGACAAACAGTGCTTCAGGAGCCTGAGATAATTAAAAATGCCTGGCACTCTCAACTGCATCATTCAAGCACATCTCATACTCCAAGGACTGAAAGTTGCACTACTTTTAGCAGTTAGCATACCTCTAAGTGCTAAGTCAAAAGAAGAAGGGTTCCTCCTCCTGCTTTTCTTCTTATAGAACTGTGTTAGCGGTAATTATTATAGTAATTGACTTTTCAGCTCCTTGGCACAAAAAGTATTAATGACTGAGAGCCCTACTGATGCCCACACCCATAACGATCACTGCTTCCACGTGAAAAACATCAGAATGATGTTGCTATTGAAATGATCTTGAGAAATGGAACTGACATTTTAATTAGGTTTCAGAGTAAACATTTTCTAGAGAAAAATCTTTCACATCTCATCATAATCCTCACTGTTAACTTGACATTCTGGTCTTGTTTGCAATATTTTTCCTAAAGCACAAAAACTGGAAACAAATTTATTCTCTCTCATCTCCTTACTACTAAATCTTAGATTCTGAATTGCACAGGTCTGAGACACGGGATAATTTCTGACACTAATCTCTGGCCCTGGAACTGTAGCTCTGGTTCTCAAACATCCATTACAAACCACCTAAACCTACCCCATTTCTGAAACACGTAAGAGATTGTATTGCTCCCTTCCACATTAGCAGGTTTATTTATGGATTTGGTTTTTGAGGAGCTTACAGAGAACTACAAAGAGAAAGAGAGATTATTGAGGTATGTAACTTGTTTAACGAGTGCAAGGAGGTTCTACTTAAGACTCTGGATGTAACAAAGAATGTTTGATTTACTCAGTGGCATGTAGTGATGCTTTATTCTTTCTAACACATGATAATTCACTGGGTTCATGGTTACAGCATTGCACTCAACAGGATCTTCATTAGTAAATGAAAGCAAAATCCACCTATTAATTTCTGTGGTGATGACTGGGAGCAGTCTAGAGCAATGGTTCTTAAGAGTTTGTGACAGTTGTGCATTGCTATCAGGTTTCAAATATATGAAGATGGATTAATGTGCCCTGTTTTTATTGAACTTAACAGAGAGTGATATTTAAGTGAAAATAGCTGTATGGACCCCTTCTGATGACCTTGTCTATACCTGTAATTCATAGATCACAGTATACAAGTCACTGCTCTACAGTACAAGGGTTTGGGCTTGCAAGAAAGTTTTATTTGAAACAGAAGCATATGAAAAATGCTAAGGAATACGATTTTAGCTAGTAAGAAGGCTTGAAAACTGAACAAAGACTTGGGAAAATATTGCAGCTAGCTTCAAATACTAGAGGAAATTATTAGCACTGTGTAAGTGGTAGTCTTATCACTTACAATGACACACCCAAATTAGATAACTAGTTTCTTTGAAATCACAGGAAGGCTAACATTAAAAAGAAATTTCTATGAATTTTGCAGAAGGAGTCTTGCCCATCTTTGCTCTTTGTCTAGAGGAAAGAGGAAATCGGTAACTCCAGTTTCTGCCCAAGGGGCTTTCCAAAGATCAGATGTGATTGAGAACATGAACAAATTCAACTTTAAATTACTGGCATCTGTTGAGACTAAGGGAGCTGAGTGGACTACAGCTTCTGGGTCCCTGTCCTTTCTACTTTCTTTATTCATTAAAATCAGTCAATGCTTTTATGGGAAGCAGTGGCAGTACTGAGCCCACACCCATGAGAGCCTGAGAGAAGAAAGCTTTTGCTGAGGAAAATGTTTTTATATTTGTGCTATTGGACTGACTTTAGCAGCACTTAGTTCTACTTCCAGCACACTACAGTGTGTCGCCTCAGCACCTACAGGATTTGGGTCAAAAGCATCCCTGGACGAACAATGGGCCAACCTAAGCATGAGTTGTGCGGGGCAATCATGTGGCACATTGGCTAACTGCATTTGTGTTAAGAATGTAGGAAATATATGGAATACAAGTAGAAAAGGGACTTGGGCCAGAAGAGTCATGTTGAGAAGAGAATGAAGGTCTGCAATCAGTAGCCTGAGAACTAACAGAATCACAGAAACCACTGCTTTCCCCACCACTAGAAGAGAAAATGGGTGCAACAGAGTGCAAGTGACTGTCAAAAGGACAAAACTTTGTATTTTATTTACCACAGTTGAGAAACCATAAACAATAATTAGAGATAAGAGGATGGACTGAGACTGAGGGAAGATACCCACCCACTGTCAGAGAGCCTTAAGATGCTTTTATAGATTGTCATTAGAGATGTATCAGAATGTGTCAGCACTGTGGAAGTGCTAATAAATTTTAGGCAACACAAGGAGCGCAAATGATGCTGATTGATTAGGCTTTAGCAATTGAGCTTCAGGGTGCAGTGCCAACCTGCCCCATGTATGGAAATACAATCACATCGTTTTACTTCCTGGGCTTGGCTCTGTATTGTCAGCATTGTCCCTGCCAGGAGAACTGATCAGAAAACAATGCAGGTAGAGGAAATGGCATAACCTTCTCCTCCTACAACTAGAAGAACGTGTATATGACCAGTACCATTCCCTCACACTGGTCAAGGTTTGCTCAGCCCAATGTATTTATCTGAAGAGCTGGAAGGGGCTGTGGGGAAGATGACAAAACTCTGAAGTTTCAAGCTTTGCCATAGCTGATGGTACTTCAGCTGTTTTCTGGACACTATCCTGAACATGGGACATTTGCCTCTTCAGTCATGAAGACCTCGTTAAAGAAACAGAAGTTAATGGTGTGAGCAAGAAGCGTGGATGAGGTGTATGGTAAGATGCCACAGCATATGCAGCATTAATGTAGGAGCAAAACAGAATAACTACTAATGTCTTAAACCAAGAAACATCACTCAGAGGCTAAGAAAACATTGTTTAACCAGGATTAATTTACTGTCAAAGTTAAAACAACACAGAAGCGTAAAGAAACAGAAAATTAGATGTGGTTATGGTGGAAAGACTGACTTTGATGGCAGGGAAGAAGTCACTGGAGAAAAAGAGAAATTTGGAATAGAGGACTTCATATTAATCCAGGTTTGATATAGATATGAGCTCATTGTGGGGTTCTCCAGAGAGGAGGATGAGAAAAATGGAACTGAAACTAGCTCTGGTTATGTGAGTCATCTGGATAGAAGATGCAGTGATTCCATTTCTCTTCTCTAATGAGGTGAGGGGAAATGCTTTTAACACTGAAAATGAATGATTTCAGTAGGGTGGGGTTTTTTTTTCTAGTGAGCAGGAAAGTCCCATTCACAGAAAGCTTTATGGCCAAATGAGTATTTTACTGAATTGAAAACTGCCAAATTGTGTTCAAGGATGTCTTGTCTTCTATTGCATGTAAGGGAAACCAAACATTAACTACTAAATGATACACTTCAGGGTACAGTTATGGGGAAGAAACAGAAAGCAAGTTACTGCTACCTGCAGCTATCTTCAGAAAGCAATGGCAACAAGGTCCACTTCAAAGAATGCATAATTTTGAAGAAACGTGGGGTAACATCTCTTTATTAAACTGAAAAGCGTTGAATAGTTTTGTACCAAAATATCCTACTGCTAAAATTATTTTGAGTTCTGTCTACTCTACAGGGTGGCCAAACCATCAATTCCATCTGGTTTGCTATCTTTGCTGTGGGGAAGATGGGAAGAGCTGTTAGTATGTCAAATCGAACAGCTAAGCATTTTCCACTTTGCAGATGGAAAGGAGAAGTGTCCTAAAAATGGAACCTGATCCTCCATACAAAAGAGTTTGGACCATTTTGCTACTCTGGCACAGAAAGCAAAGAATATTGAAAAACATTGAGTATGCAACATCCTGAAAGTAAATGAAGGCTAAAAATCTATCCCTCATACCATGATAAACTTCACCAATGCGTCTCAGGTGCTCAACTACTATCTCCATCAGGATGCCTTGACTACTTTGTCTATCAGGAGCAGCCTTTCAGCACCTGAAGTCACCTTCAATATCAATGTGAGTGACAGGTAACGATCAGAGGGCTCAGTCACACTCAAACATTCAAATACACACAGCTACCACTGAAGCCAACAAAGTCCTCTCTCCAGGGAGAGAGAGGCAGGCTGAAGAGAGGCAGGGGGTCAGATTCTGGTCCTGCTGAACTCTGAGTAGGGAGTAGCTGACAGAAAGTGATTCTATTCTTGTTTAAAGTTGGGGACAGCAGGGAACTAGCTGGTTGCTTAGTTTTACACGTCATTGCTGGTTTTTCTTAAATATGGTTGAATACTGATCGAAGGGTTTTTCTGGCAGACACCATCGGTGGGGCAGAATGGTGCCTGCCACCAGGAGATCAGGTAGTCAGCCTTCTGACAGCTTTGTGCTGCCAGAAAAACAGAGAGATGCCTATATTAGGGAAAGAATCTGACTCTAGGGATGCGAGCCATGTGAAAATTTTAATATGACAAGGAGGAAATATGAGTTTAATGTACTGAAGCCCAAAGTTGTAAACTAGTGGATCGCTAAATCAGTTTTTAAACAAAAATCTTAATTTCATTTTACTGTTAGTCTACTCTTTTTTTTTTAAAAAAAAATCTGGATATTCAAGCTTCCTAGGAAGTGACTGCTTTGTGCTAACAAAAGGCCTATATTCTTTGTCAGGTTTCAGAGGAGACCTAGCCCCTTCCTATCTGCTGATCAGAAATCCAATAAAAATCCCTGCATGTTATTCCCAGGATATGACTTTATGGTTCCTATAATACCAAATTAATTTCCTGAGCTTTAAAATGCATAAGCTATCTCCTTATTGACTAAGGCACACTTTGTCACAATTTGGGGTCTGATTACCCCTATACTGTGACTAAGGCAGCAAATGTGGCATTATTAAAGTGCTGGTACAGTTGCTACTCTGGAAACTACTTGGTGTCTCCCTCTACAATTAGGATGTGAAGAGTTTCAGCTAGTAGGGTGGATAAGCTGAGAGCCATATTCCAGGGGATCTACCCTCTGCAAGTGGAGTGGATGGACAAAGAGATAACCTCTGTAGGAATGTTAATTCCTAAGATGTTCCTGCTCAGCATCTGAACCCGGCACCAATTGGAGGGAAGGTACTGATGAAGAGAGACCAGCGGCTTCCTCAGGGACAGCTGTCCTGCACCACTGGGACACATCCTGGCTCAGCACCTGGCAGGTGGAAGTCTGCAAGGCTCATGCTCTGTCTACAAACACCAGGCCTAACCTGAGTCCCACCACTAGTGGAAAGACTCCTCCTGACAAAAAGGGGAACTGGCCCAGGCCTTTAATAAACCACATCAGATCTTCAGGACACTTCTGTTTCAGGGTCCTTCATTAAAGCTGCACTGCAGAACAGCTTCTTCACACCTCTCCACTAATTCCCATCTTCCACAGCATACTGTGCAAGGTTACCTTTTGCTTGTGATAGTTTTGGCTCAAGAATGCACCTTCTTTACAATGTAAGGAAAGAATTAAAGCACTGTAAGTGATTCAGGCCTAAAAGGAAAGTGAGACTTACAGGTACCTGACTTGATAGACTCAGGTTTGCAGCAGCTGACTTTTTCTTGCTGTTGGTACTATTTGCATTGTTCCCAGCACTACTGTTGGAAGTGCTGCTGGTAGAGTTTTTCCTTTTTCTCCGTTTGGTTGTTGGTTGTCTTGTGGGTTCTGCTGCAATAAAATTATAAGAAGGAAAGCAAATGGCAGATACCGTAAAGCATGAACTAAAATGATCCATAAGCAGAAGTGCTGAAATACTATTTAATCTAGTTTTAAATTGCTAAGTTTAATAGTAGTAGTTGTTTTAGATTTAACACATAAACCATAGAATGATATTTGGACCCAAACCAATGGAATCTGCTTTCAATTTTTTATGATGGATTAGCAAAGCTTATTATCCTAGCATTGTCCATAAAGATTTTCAAAAGCATTTTACTGATGGGAGTATTGTGATAACTATCATTATGGTCATAGTGACTGTGGACCTTGCTGAAGGTCACACAGCAAGAACCAGCACTAAACAAAAATCCAGATCTTACCCTGATGTAGGTTACAGCCTCAAATGGCCCAGCCAGCGACAAAGGCTAAAGGAGCTTTGTACCTGCTGCTGCCATCCACAAGGCACACAAGCAACCACCCTTTGAGCTCCTTCTGTGCCCTGGGTGGGCTCCACCTTTAAAATGATGGATTCCCAAGGGAATCCATAAAGCGTGCTGATGCCATTGCCCTGCAAGCCTTCCGAACTCAGACCGAATGAGGACAATTACACAGCTTTGCTTAAACTGGCAAAGCACAGAAGGGCAATTGTTCTCAAAATTTGGCCTGGGCACCCATGTGAACAGTCTTAGATATACAAACCTTTATAATCTGAAAAAAGAGAGAATTATTATTTTGAGGTGTAAGAGGAAGGAGATTAGGTCCAGGCCTGTAAATAACTTGATATTAGTCTCAAAGACAATTAATTATGAATTGTAGCTGTAATTTCAGAGTCACAGCAGGAAGCAGGATTACATAAACGATGAATTCTAATGGACCCAGTAGGCATTTTGCATTCCATCTACACATATTTTTGTACTAAATTATATCCTAGTCATAGTGAAACCATCTCAGTGTGCACGTCTATAAATCAGTTGTGTCAGACTGAAATCATAAAATATCAGAATAATTTTCAGGCTTGCTTTGGGAGCAGTGCTAATTTTTATTACTTTCCCTTATAAGTAAACTTTCCCGTTGCTTCTCTATTATTTTTACTATAAAATACGCAGAATATTGGAAGTGAAACATACCTGGTGGGGCCACCATTCTCTGCCATTTTTGAAATAAGCAAGTCTTCAAGCAGTCTCGAGGACTTAGATTGTAAGTTTTATGTCTTGACATCAGTTCCTGCATTGGCTCCAGTATTACACACAACTGGAAGAAAAAAAAAAAATCAGAATAGAACAATTTCATCCAAACAAAGCCTTCCTTGAGCAGTATTTACATAGCTGCATATTATATTTTTGGATTTTTTTTTTTACTCTTGCAAATAGAGCATGCCTTGAACAGTCCAGTTTAATCTGCATTGGGACTGCAAGATCAAACTTTGAATTGGGAAAACTTTTGCTCACTATTTATTATCCTAAGTATTTTTTGGATATATCAGATAAACTTCAACTCTAGTCTTCCAGGCTACAGAGATTTCAGTAGACTAGAAAATGTTCATGCTTGATTGTCAAAGCTGCAATGATTAATTAATAAATATTAAAATGCCCATAGTGGATTATCACTCCCATACAGCAAAGTGTGTTCTTCTGACCTGCTGCATGCCACATTGAGGACTTCATATAAATGATCTTTTATTTTGATATTGCATGCAAAATATCCAGGTAATTTTAGCTTTTTTTGTGATATGAGGACTATACACTCCCTTCCTAATATATGAATGACACATATCAGAAAAAAAGAGAATTTTATTTTTCTTGTCTGTTTGAATGCTGAATATATAAGATAGAGATTTCTGAAAACATGGAATTTCAAACACCTTTTTTTACATAGAGTCTTACATATTTTCTATCTGTTCATTTAATAATTAAAATCACTGTTCACTGCTTTTTACTCCTGTTAGCACAGCAGATCCAGCACAAAGAGCACTGAGCTGCTTTCTATTCTCTTCTGTTTATAATCCCAGAATCATTTCCAGTCATTTAAACCTCACTCAAAGCCACAGAAGATGACAAAATTGCACACATGTAACTGAGGGCTTACTCTTGCTTGCAGAAGCCTTGGTTTTTAGGCATCCTAAATGAGAAGAAAAAATCCAGGTTGACCCATAGGTTCTACCTGAAATTTGCAGGGCTGGCACACAGGAGGAAAAGGTTCCTTACTTGCAAACTGAGCACATATGATAAGGAAGTAGCTGGCACAGAATAAACATGGAGCCTGCATGCCATTTTTAGCCCCTTTTCAAGGCAGAACTGCATTTAGAAGCAGGGGCAGGTTTGGCTTTTTTTACCAACAGAAGTAGGGCAACAAGTGGATCAAATTATTAGAAGTTACAATGGTTACAGAAGAATGGCATAACTTAAGCAAAGTCTTGTTTTGAATTATTTACTTAATTTTAGCAAGGTTTGCTGAAGGAGCATCTAGGATTTACTTCAGCAGAGGAGATGCTTTCCCTTCATGCTTTTACAAGTATATGAGACAGGAGACAAATTCTTCTCTCTGGGCTGCAGAGCTGGGCAACGCTTGCTCCATTTTCCCCATGTGCACCCCTCCCTCATTCATATAAATGGAGATGCAAAGTATGCAGGGAAAATAGTTGAAAAGGAGCTGCCATGAGGACTGAGACTAATTCAGCACTTAAATATTACTAAGTATGGGCACTGCTGTTTGATGAGCCTTTCATTAACAGCAGTTAAAACAGAGATAACATAAAGCAGCAGGGAGAATGAAGAGCTTCGGTATAAGAAATAATCTTTTCCAACTGCAGAAATTGAATCTGCAGTTGCCTCATTGACTTTTTTCTTACATAGTTTTTACACATGTTTTGTAAATAAATATTTACAAGATAATCTAATAAACAGAAAGCTGCTATCAGACAGTGTACTTCAGGCTCAGATTTTCATCTAGTTCAACATTCTATCAAAAATTAAAATCGTCAGGTCCTAAAATATATGCAGGATCCAGTTTAGGCTGTGAAAGAGGTGTGTATATTTTGATATCATATTAAATTTATTCTGAAACCTGCAGGTACTTGCTCAGGTTTTGCGTGTGTGTGTGTATGTGAGAAAGAGATTTGTGATCATAATGGACACCATTGTTTTGGTTCTCAAAAGTCTGGCTTGGCTGCCTAAATTTTCTCATTACGAGCTGATAGCAGCAAACATGAAAAAGATATCTGATAATTCTGAACAGACTAGTTACCCTGGGCAGAGCACTAGACTCACATAGCTCTACTGCTGCTGGGACTTAAAATATGTAAATATACATGCAGATTCTCCCAAGATTTCCTTAAGGACACTTTATTCATTATACACTTATTCTTCCCTATATATTTATTATTGGCAACAAAGAGAATGTTTCTTCTTTATCATCTTGGCAAAGACATTTGCTATTGCGCTCTAACTGTAATGTGCACTGAGAACTATGCCATCCTTGCTGCCTGTGGATATCTTGACTGCTAATCCTGTATATAATCTCTTTCACTTCACACACAAGATTAAAATGGGATACAGACCCAAAATGTAGAAATTCTTGATTGATCTCACGTATAGAGAAAAAGGTATGGGCACTGAGGGCTCTACTCTAGGACATGCCACAGTCTTAACTTCTGGATACTCGGGAGCTGTACCCACTCACATGAATTCCTCTTCCAGTTTTTGGGGAATTCACAACCATTTTCTTCCTCTAAAGTCTGAAAATTCTTCAGGTCAGGTTTGGATACCTGAGTAACAGGAGGGCATTGCACTCTACAGTTTTAAGTGCATCTATCTCATGTGAATTTGGTATAAGTGTAAAATGAACTGGATTAAAAATTATTGATATTAAATCTCACAGTATTTTTCAGTGACCTTTGAGACCTACTTGAAATCTAAAGTGACTCAAACCCAAATCCTTGAAAGAGGAAATGATTGTGCTCCAATTATCTTAAGTCCGAGGAACTTGTCAGTGACAATCAGTAGCTTGGTTTTTGCAAAAAATCTAGATTAAAAATGTAGGGGCAAGATGCATTTAAAATCTTGGTTGGCCAGAACCACCTGCTGTCTTTAACCACTGGTGAGCAGGTACTGGCAGGCTGGGTTGACAGAGTGAGTTTTAAAAACAAAGCTAACAAAATGTTTTATACTCCTGCATTCATTGGCATCTAGAAGAAGCCTGAGGCTTAAACTGTCTATTCCCCACAGATCATCTAGTATATTTGGAGCACCAACCTTCAAAACATCCATTTTTACATTTTTTCAAGCACTGGATAATACCAAAATGTACAAGTTTTTACTATAGTACTATATTAATAATATTTGGAGCACCAACAAAACCAATCTCTTCTACAAGCAGTTTCTTCACAGCTTGAAATCAGTCACCCAGGAAAATAGCCTAAAGACTTCAAGAATTACACGTGGTGACAACGTATGATTACAGAAATAATTTCTACATTCTTAGAAATGCAGAACCTTTAATGGCAATGCTTGGCAAGACAGATATTTCCAAGTTCCATGCTCAGGCAACACTAAAGGTGGGACCCATATGACTGTGCATAGGTGTCTCGTGCCAGCTGAAACGCCTTAGGTGATGCTGGATCTGATCCACCAGCTCTTGCTGTCCCAGAAGGACACAAAACTCCATGTGGATGTTTCAGGCACTAGAATGTGTCTAAATTGTGTGTGCAATTGAACAAAGCCTAAAGTTCAAGGAACAACTATGTTTCTTTTAGCTTTTAAACCACAGTTGGAACAATGTGTATCATAATAGATTATATTCTTCCCCTCTGCAGTACTAAAACCTACAGAAAGAACTCCACATGATGCTTAGTAACCCAATATTATTCAAATTAGTTTCTAGCCATCTCATCTGAGCTCACCATGACGATGTGTGACCATTACTCAGAACCATTGCTGTTTCCCTGTCAGAGCTGTGAGGTGGAGCCAGCACTAGGGACGAACACACCGCTTCACACGGAGAGATCATCGTTGTGGGTGCCCAGTACACACTGCAACCCATGCACACATTTTGGTATCATAGAAGGAAAATGACTTTCCTAGAGTTCCATATGGATCCTATGGACAATTAATAAATTACAGGGCTTGGATCCAACTTGACAAAATGGTAACGTTATACCCTTGGGGCTCAGGGAAGTGAAAATAGAGAACATAACAAAGCACATGTTTGGGGTTTATTCTTCTCTTTTAGTGTTGGTAAAACACATCTGGAAGAATTTGATTTTTTTATGATTTTTTTTTTTTTTTGGAAGAGAAGACTAGCATTTACAGGTTTTAAAATCCACTGTGTTTCAAGAAGGGAGTTATATGAGGAGATACTGGTGGCACTGCAGACAGGAGTTAAAGGGTTCTGAGAATATTGGATCCACACGTAATTTCCTGTAATACCTCAGTTATCAGCAGAGCCCAAAATGGTCTTCATCAGTAAGGGGTCATATTCAGCTCTGAGATCACTCCAGTCACACCAAGAATAATTTTAGCCTCATGATTTTTGTTCTAATGCTGGGTTTTTATTCTACTCTGAGAACAGATGCTTATTCTGGAAGCAGCGCAGATTAGCAAGAAAGACCGATGTGAAAGCTCTTTTTTACCTTTTGCATACCATAAGCTACTGCATTCCATTTCTAATTGAATTAGCGATTACCCTCCTCAGTGAAGCCTCTTGCCTGCACGAGTTTTTCAGCGTTTGCGGAGGGGAGGCAGCTCCGCGGCAGGCGCGGGCAGCGCGGTCCTGCCGCCGCCGAGCTGCAGGTGGCAGAGCTGCCCCAGCCAACGGGCTCCGCTGCCTCCGCGCCGGCAGCACAAAGGAACGGCAGCCGCTCAGCTTTTCAAGGCTTTCTGCATTTTAAAGAGAAATCGGCGAGCGTCGAGTCTTGCAATACTCAGCTGGTGACACTGCATAATCACCCAGCCAGTTTCTTTAAATCAGGAAACATGTCTGGTCAGTAAGTGCCGCCTGGCCAGGAGTCCATGGTCTACCAAAAGATGCAAGTTTTAAGCATCTTCTTGTGGTTGCCCATTTTGTCTGTATAAGTAGAAGTTCCACTAACTACAATTTAAAAAATGGAAATAACTAAATTTTTTCATGTAGCTGACACTTACAAATGTTAATGTATAATGTAACATCAGTTTTTCTGAATGAGCCAGCAAGGAACCAGGCAGTGATGTGAGTGTTCCCTGAAGTTCTACTGAAATGTAGTTTTAACTCTTTGATGCTTGAAACTTCTGCTGGTCAAATGCCTGTATTAATCACTTGAAAATTATAAGAACTGTTGCATATTCAGAGCTCTGGTTGATTTACAACCCTTCCAAAAGTGACAAAACCCTAATTTGAATGGGAGTATTAATCATTGGCTAATATTCAGGTAGGATGTTGACAGTGAAAGTATACCTGGAATACAATGTGTAGGCTTGAAGAGGTTCAGTGCTCTCTTTTAGAGCTCATTTTTTATCCACCACAAAGATTCTGAGTTATTAACCAATGAATCTAAACACAACGACATTTTATTTCTATGCTGAAATGCAGTCTTTCCTCTGCACACCCTCGATGTGCTCTAGTTAAAAAAACTCCAGCTAATGCTGCTAGAGAAATTCTGGCCCCAGTGCATTTCCATGGGAAAGGTCCAATTTCTTCAGTGGGGCAGGATTTCTGAAAAGAACTGAAATTCTCTGCATATCTACATCCACAGTTTTATGCAAATCCACCGTACATATTTCCAGAGGTTCATGATATGTTACTGATACACCTGCAGTGAGGAAGGGGACACACTGCGGATATTTTTCAAGCCCTGTAAAAGAGCTATACCTGAAAGTCTGACTTCCTGGAGTGGTTTCAAAGCCCTGTATGAGTGCTCTGGAGCCCCAGCAGCACAGCACAGAAACAGGACAGCATTGCTGCAGTCCCTAATACAGCTCATTCTTTGGAGTTAGAAACAGAGAAAGCTTATAGCTGAGTTTAAATTTCTCTGCTTATGCTTGTTTTTCAGAATTAATGTATCGTTCCCCTGCAGAACAGAGGGAGGAATGAAAATTTCCTAGGAACATATTGCTGCTTCTTTCACTGGCCGGCTTGCAATTCACTGCTCAAAATAGCATGTGTTTTTTAAGGATCACATATGAATACAGAACATTTTCATCTTAAAAACCATTTTTGTTTTCCATTAAAAACATGGAGATATAAATGAGAAATGTTTTGGGGTTTTTATGAACTGAAAGAAACGAGGTAATTTTTTACATCCTTGTTTTTCTAGAGGGGAGTGCTTTGGCTTTGTTCTAAGCTCTTGCCCAGTATGTCAAATCAAATACAAGCCTCTTCCATCAGTACATTTTAGTGGATAGCTATATCCGTGGTCCTTTCCTGCAAGATAGACTTTAAGCCAAAAGAAGGGGCTTTGATATTCCCATCATTCAACTTGCTATTCTTGCTACCTGCTCTCCCTTTCTGAAGAGCCACTGTGCACTCCTGCTGAGATGTGGAACTAATAAATGGTCATTGTACATCCCATGTAATGATATACATGGAATAAATAAACATTCAATTTTGACAGTAGTTAGTGTAGCAAGCAGCAAATTCAGTAACTGCTTCAACTTAAATGATAAACCCAGTTATTTAACCTTAATATTCAAAATCCAGTCTGCACAGGATCATTTATTTGAGTGAACCTTAAGATGATCTTTGGGACAGAATGAAAAGCCAGCTCTTAACCCGAATAGCTTAAGTAGTCCAATACCACAGAGTAATCCCTAGCTTGTTTACTGTGACTACTGTTCTCTCCATATTTCCAATTCCTTCTGTGCCAAAGATTTTTTAAATTGGCAGTGTATAAACAGACTGAAGTCTTTGGGTTTGCTACACAGGTAGGAAACAATATGAGTTTTGATATCTACAAGGAGGTGGGAAACTGCTTGGAAATATGGGATAGGCATGCTTACTGTATTTACTCCTAAATTAAAGGCATTTGATTTAAACAGATAGTAATGAAAAGGTTTTAAAACCGTCACTAAAAATACTTTCTTTAGGCTTTGACTTAAAATCTCATTTAGATGAATGGGATCGTGCCTCTGAAAGAAATTAAGACTAGCTCAAGACTCAGCAAGACAGCGCTGCATCAGATTGAACTTGGCTCATATTTTAAGTACATCTCCAAAACCATATGGAGTGGATATTTTGTGTTAGCTTTAAAAAATACAGGATGAGTTTCTGCAGCACAATACCATAGCAAAAGCAGATTCTGGGACAAATTCCATAACCTGAGATTTACAGGGTCTGGGATATACTTAATAGCCATCACTGCACAGAGAAGGTTCTATGTTTTGTGATACCATGCTGAGTCAAGAAACATTTGTACTTGCAATCACCTAAGAAGCTAGGAATTAGAATTTCCAGCTTAACACTTACAATATTAATGATCATTTGCATCTACAGCTTATTATTTGTACAATACCAGAGATATATATATATTTTACAAAATAATGAGCCCCTTGCTCTAAAAAGATTTCCTTCTCAACTAGATAAGAGGTAAAATACTAAGCCAGAAGTAATTTGGCAATAGAAAGGTATGCACATAAACCCAACAATCTCATGTAGCTATCCACAAGTCCCTTGAGGATTACTGATATATATTTAAATAGTTCTCACATGTTGACACTTGGAAATATGGCTGTTTTGCCTGCTGTACTTTATACAAAATGCCATTAATTTCATTGATAATTTGGTTATTTAGGAAACAATTCTGCCACAAGGCTCCTGGCATTCACTATTCCTTTTGTGTGTGTTGCCAACCCCGGAAGACGCAGAGGGATGACACACAACTGCTGGAGCTCCATGCTGGATTCACAAGTAAATACTCAGCACTCAGTAATGTTTATTCATCCTGTGCTATGCCCTGAATGCCAGTCTAGGACTCTCCAGTTTCTCACTAACACCCAGAGGTAGCGAATGATTTCTCAATAATGCAGCATTCAGCTGCTCAATTGCTCCCAAGTTACATAGCTCATCATGTTTTCACACTGTTCTGTATCTGCAGCCATTTCAATTCCCAGCAACAGTGATAATGGAAGGAAGCAGCATTCATTTCAGGTAAGACTAAGCTTAAAACATGTTTTTTTCAGGCAAATACTATGAGTGGATAGGAAACAGGTCTTAACACAGAACAGCCATCACCAGCATTGCACCAAATTATTGTTAATGTGTTGCCACCCCAATTTAATTTGTCCTTTTCTCCCCTCCCCCCCCCCCCTACATATCAGCCAGATAACAACTTCCACCGATGTCCTCTCCTCCATGCACTCTGGAGCAATTTAGGTGACTATGGAAACTTTGTTAGCTCTTGTGGCTAATAATTCTGCCTTTCCTTGTGGTGGCACGATGGCAGCATCAAAACTGCCTCAGCAGGGAACTCAACCTCCTTTACAGTTCAAAAAGTTTCTTCCTCCTTCCTTGCATCCAGCCAGGACTGCAGGCTCCTCACTCCCTGCAGTGTGCCCAAGCCAGCAGAAGGGCTCTGGGTTTAACAGTTCCAGAAGCAGAAAAACATTCCTGTCAATGTCCCTGCTCCTGCAGAGCTGCTGCTGAAGTGCTGTGCAGACCGCTGAGCACTCTTCCCTGAAAAGAACCTCATCTGAGGGCCTACTTAGCATCACACTGTACGAAACTAAGCATTGCTTACAGCAGATATGATCAGTCTTAGTGACATCTTCAGTTTGTAAATAATGAGTGCTGTGAAGCACCTTCAAGACGCCACATAATGAATGTCGAACTGGACAGACGTGCTCGCCTTTCCCCATCTGAGGAGAAGCTGGAGTGTGTTTGTGGAGATGACTTCGACATAAACCTTATTTAGTTACCACCTTGTCAGTACGCTCATCATTACAGCATGTGCTGGAAGGAATTCTGTTTCAAAATATTCTTAAGCATTAAAAAATGTTTTAGGGCTCTCAGTCATTGCTGTAACTATTTGATAACCCTCTCCCCTCAGACTCTGAAAAAATCCTTGTGATTTTGCTTAATCTTTTTATTCAAGATATGTAGTTTAGAAAGGAGCTCCACTGTTTGTAGTTTAGCATCTCTCTTTCAAGTTTTAATACAGTTTTTAAAACATTTAAAATTTTAAAATTTTAAAAATTATTTCTATTTTTTGGATTCTTTGCAAGAACTTTGCAACTTTAAATGATTCACTCTTCCTCTCATTACCCAGACATTAAAAGAATGTCCTTTCAGCAAATGCTCTTTTTCCTATTCACCTTCTGTAACATGAGATGTTTTGAAAAACCCCTCCTTCTACAGCATCACACACAAGTCTTATGGGCTTTTAATTTTGTTTTCACCAGCTGGGCTCACAGCTCTTCCTACACCAAAGTGAACAGTAAAGGTTATCTGCTTCCTTTCCCTTCCCTTGATGACAAATCAGACAAAAGACACTTGGTTTCAATAACAGAAGTAGATATTCCTAGAATGCCAACGGCAGAGGCAAACTGCATTCAGTTGCTGTGCGTATTTTCAGCTAATGAAAATAGAAGGTCTTATAGGAGGAGTCTCATCTTCCACCTCATGGGCTTAGTTCTGAAGTCCATGAAAATCTACAATCTGAATCATCTAAATCTTATTTAACATTGTCTAAATCTTCTTTATGGATCTCCTGGTGCATCTGGCCTCATCCAAATGACACGGATTGGTGTTTTCTTCAATGAGGACAACCTACTTGAGCCTCCTCCTTCAGCAGAGATCCTAACTGCAGGAAAGGGCCAATACATCAAATCACAAGTCTGTATCATAAAGAAAAGCCTTGGACAGCCCATCATATTTTGTGATTCTTCTCACAATTATCTATACAGTCAGTGATCAATAGGAAAGATTTGTGTCTTACAAATCTCAGATCAGAATGAAGCTCTTAAATGATTTTAAGAGAAACCATAAAATTTATCTTTGTAATTTAA
This sequence comes from Pardalotus punctatus, assembly GCA_013400915.1. Lineage (NCBI taxonomy): Eukaryota > Metazoa > Chordata > Aves > Passeriformes > Pardalotidae > Pardalotus > Pardalotus punctatus. The sequence continues at coordinate 312,626 of VZTX01025382.1, forward strand.
TTTAACATTAGTGTTAAATTACATTGCAAAGTGCATCATGTTGACTGCACGATATGATCTTTTATACTGCACTCAGTTTTGCAGTGAGTATCAATTTCAGAGAGCTTGTCAGGACAAAATTAAATTTTAATGTAAATTGGAGCAGATTCATTAATTTCAGCCTATACTGGATTTGGATAGAGTTCCACCATTAGGTAAGGTTTAAGGCTGGTCTGTAGTAATTAAGAGGAGGAACTAAGCACTTTGCACAAAATATTTTTACTTAAGCCTTGTCCTGTGAACTAATACCTCCTTTTTAAAATCCAATTATAGGTTATGAATTGACACAGAAACCCAGTAGTTATTGTTTTATCTCACTGTGTTCCAGTGGCCTGGTGCAAAGCACATGGCATTTGAAAGCTTTCTTAATTTCATTTTCTCTAGAGAGTTCAAAAATTATACAGCTTACCATTTGTTCTCATTTCAATATGATTGCCTCTGCTTCTAACACAATCACCAATTTTATTTCTTACACAGTATAAAGTTAAGAACAAAACAAGGGTGACATTGGAGACTGTTGTGCACTTCAAAAGAGGTTCGTTGCTATCTCATTCTTTGCCAAGCACAGATATTTAATAATCATAATTCCTTAATAACCCACCATCACAGCCAGTCCAAACAGTATCTCTAGGAAACAGCATCGGAAAGGTCTATTTCCTTGTTTGCCATCTCCCATCACTATCACGTGTGATGTTGCTGCATGACATTTCCTTCCTCTCTATTTCTCCAAAGGCAAACAAGCTCCTATTCAGCAGTTCTGAGTCAAATCCTAACACCTGATATTTCTGATATGCAAACTGTTAGCTTTTTCTATTTGTGCAACAATGAGACCTTATCAGTTTTGCCGCTTTTCATTTTGACTATGAAATGCATCCACTATCACTCTTCACCTGTGTCCCTGGCAGCTCCCTTAGGTTCAGATGGAATCCGGTATGTTGTTTGTCTTGTTCAAACTATTGTTGATTCAAAACAAACCACAGCATTATAAAAAAGATCAAGAGTGTAGGGACTGCATTTGAATGCTGACAATTTTTAGTGTGCAGCTGTATTACAACTTGGAAATAAGTTTAGAAATATTTTTGTGGTGAAATGGTCTGCAGACAGCAAATGCTGACTTAAAATTACTGAAAGCAGAACAATAGGAGATGCTATGCGTGGCCAAAAAACAAGTCCAAAAATTTAGTGGTGAGGCTGAAGTTTTTGGTTTGCATGTAATTTTTGAGGCTACTTCAAAATATGCACCACACATAAAGACAGTCTCTATACTGAAAAGCAAAACATCACATTCACCTTTGATTTTACAAATTCACTTCCATACATTGTTCTATTTTCAGGTTTCCTTGTACAAGAAATCATCTTTCCTTCATACAATAGATACACATGAAGATTCATACAGACTGAGGCAATACAACAACTGTGATTCATCCTTCAGACTAACATGTACATAGCAACTCTAATTTTATTTACAACCATGAAAAAAGAAAGCTTTTTCCAGAATATAAGCAGCTAGCTCTTCTGTGTCATGAATCTCTTCCCCCATCCATATAAAATCCTCTTGTTTCTATGCTGCAGCTCAAGCACAAATGCAGTGTTTTTCACATAACCAGTTCTATTTTTAGCCTGAATTGTAGGAAGTCTGCAGCATTAATAAATGGAAGAGAAGTACAGAAGTACACTGCATGGTAATGTGCCAAGGCAAAAGCTACCTTGGCCTTTAGCCAATGAACTGTGCTTAGATGTTAGAGCAATGAAAGTAAAAACACCACTTGTAATGGAATGATTAATAAGCTGACAAACTTCCATGCATTTATCTAATACTTTTCGAATGCCAACCTTATTAATACCAGCATATTTTCTTTTTATTAGTGATATCTCTCAGCCTGATGCACAGAGTAGATATCTAGATATAGATATAGATATAGATATAGATATAGATGTGTACATGTATTTTTACACATGCAATTGAGGTTTGCTTAGTTCTGTACTCAAATAGAAAGGAGGATACTTTGCAGTGCAGACCTTGACATAGGAAAAAAAAAGAATAAGGAAGGAGCTTTTCTTTATTAATTAATATTGCAACTCCAGTAGGCATAAAACCTATTGTTTCATGATTTTCTCTCCTATTTACTCTGCAATTCCCTTGTTTGGTACCAAAATTCTGAAAGCAAAAATGCTCCAAAGCTGTAACACAGAGGACAAAAGTTCACAGTTCTTACAGGGACACGGAGTCTTCTGTAATCTCTTCACTTCTCACCCAATCCAGAAAACTTGTCCCAGCACTGTTATGCTGTGGACAGATGGATGTTTATATAAAAGACCTTGTGCCTGAACAAAATTCCATTTCGGGGTTATATAAAAACAGCAATTACTGGAAAATGGAACTTTTTAATTAAACGTATTCAAAGAAAGTAGGGATTAATGACTTTAAAGCAGGGAGTATTTAATGCTTGCAGTCATAGATCATCCACTACTGAAGCTGTATCATCACCATCAGGCAACGATGCTTTCAAGTATTGATGGTGTGTGTGTTACTAATGCTTCAAATGTTTTCATGACAATATAATTAGCAACACAACTAATGTTCACTATACCTGTTATTAAAATAACACCTTAATAACCTTAATTCATAGCAACATCTTCAAAATAAATAAGGATACACTTAGATCAGGTGAGTTGCAAATAAACTACACACTGAACTTTTTAGGTACTGCTGATGTGGTAGGGTATGGTTCCTGATAATTACACCAGAAAAACGTAATAACTGCCTATCTGATTTGCTCATTTGTAGGTAGGAAAGAAATTTATGCTTTGCACTTCAATTAAATACAGGCAATAAAACATAGGCAAAATTATTTACCAGCTCTGAAATTGTACCTGCACAGATCAGAGCCTGGGTCGTGCACATCTTAAAAATCAAGCTTTAACTGTGTACCTCACATGGATCAAATACTATATGGTGAGAACAGAAACCCACGCACAAAAGTCAAAAGAGAGAAAAACCGAAACACCAACATCAGCTTTGTTTTTCTGTTAAGAATTTTATTCAGGTACAGCAAAATCAATACTTGTCCTCTCACTGTACACAGTGTTACTTGAGCTGTTCTGTCAGGATCTATACAGAAAACAGAGATGGAATTTTAGGTGGGTGGATACGATGATCAGGTGGAGGTAAAACACAATGGCATTGTGCTTCCCAGAACGACTCCATCTCGCAGGGCTGGGGGGACACGGGCACTGCCTTGCACCCCCTGCTCACAAGTGCTCCTGGTCGGAGTGTCTGTGCTGTGAAAGTCACCCCCAGGGAAACAAAGTGACAAGTGCCATGCTTGGGAATGGGGACAGTCCAGCCTCTTCCCACCCACCCCACCCTACGGCATTGCAGGAACAGGAAGAAGGACCAACAGTACCAACAAACTGAGAGTTCCTACAGATAGGGAATAATCAGATTGCCCAATCTGCCTGGTCATTTAATAAATTAGATACCAGATCATTCTGCTGTGTTAAAACACACATGATGCTGTACCTCAGCTTGACCTCCCTTCACTAATCTTCTGAGACATGAAATGACTAAAATCTGTGCTCCCTCTTTGTCTATGTCCAGAGAGACTTATGCCGAGAAATGAGCTAATAAGCAAATAGGAAAAAATCTTCTTAACCCTTTCCCTGCTTCTGGTTTTCCCTCCCTGGTTTATGATCGCATTTATGGGCCCTGCAGTGGTTATCAGCACAATCACATGACATTTGTGCGTGGCCGCTGGCTGGTCCTGGTGTGCGCCTTGAAATGTCTGCGTTGAATTTCTGGGTTAGTTGTACAGGTGAAATGGAAAAAAGGAGAGAGCAATAACACAATTGTTTCACAAAAGAAGCCTGTCAAACTACTTAATCCACAGACTACTTAGATGGATAACTGAGCTGCCAGCTGAAAAGAAAATGTATTTTCTCGGAAGTCTTTCAAATGCAACCATTCATTTGAAGTTCTCAGTAACAGCAATATTGAGAAAGGTCTTCTGCGTGTGTATCAGTGCTACCAATTGCACTGCAGCACTGCTCTCAATGCTGTTAAAGCGTGTGACTAAGGTTGTGCTTCAGCAGCACAGCAGCCCTGGTGTTAAAGCTCCTTGGTACTGGTGATGCAGACAGCTGTGCTCATAGAAATTAATTGGACCAGTTCAATATTTTCCAAGAAAATTTGACACATTACTTTTCTATCAGCATGCTTTATGGCATACAAGGAATCATCTGCCAGTCTCATTCCAGCATCAGATCAGGTATTGTCCAACAACAAAGTCAGCCTCATTTCCACAATGGATACTCTGTTACTGTAACAGAAATGCAATTTTGCTCTCATTTGAGCCATTCTAAGTTTATATGGCTTGATGATCCAATGTACAAGGATACATTGCTAATGGGTATGGAACATAGAGTTATGGATAAAGTACAATATTCTGAAAAGAAAAAGGTGAGGCCCATTCTGCAGCCCTCAGGGAGGGTGCCAGTGCAGCACTTGTGTGCACACAGCTCAGCCCTGCCTGCTCCCAGCAGAGGGTGGCCCTAATCACACTTACTGAAAACCACCCTTGCCCAGGTTGCTCCAAGAGTGGCACCAAGACACAGTTTGGGACACAGTGAGGTGGCATGGGATAAATTGAGAAAACATGCAACCAGGTCGCCTGGGTGGATGTTTATATGCCAGCTCTCAACTCAGTGCCATAGGTCTGTGTGGTTTACTAGTGGAAATGCAGGCAGGAAGCATCATCTACCCAGTGACAGCTACAGGTCTCGTGACTGGAATTGTTTGTTTTCCATAATGAAGAGGAACTGGACTAATCGGACAGATTGACATTTCTGGATCAGGAAGCCAAAAGCTGTGGTCTCTTGCAAATAGCACTGTCCATACATTACTGATGCACGTAGACAGTGTACACTGGTCGTGGTGCTGCTGGGGACAGTGCAACTGTTATTTCCAGCGTGGTCACAATGTCTTGGGAGCACACAAGCATGGTGCCTGTCACTGGAAACTCTGACCACAAAAACAATTATGATTTTTTTTTTTAAAAACTTTATTTATATTAAAAAAAATACAATTTAAACCTTCTTATGTGAGCAAGGCAATGTGAATTTCAATTCTGGCACAAGGTTTGGGTAATTTTGCCTATGCTAACACATCTATTTTCTTCAGGCAGTTCAGTGCTTTTAGAGAGCAAGGACAGATTCTGAACTTTTTTTTTGCTAGTGTGATCACAGTAATGTATCCTCTATCTTCAAAACAGCTTTTTAATGTGTTCCAGCCAGGACTGAAAATATCACACAAGTCACAGAACAATCGTCAAATTCTCATTATCACCCCTAGCGTCGGGAAAAGTCAGTTTTATGGAGAAGGAGCTACTGAGACCTCAAGATTCCTGTGGTGTTTTCTTTTTTTTTAGTTTTTCCATGAGAAAATAGCCTCTTGGTATAGCATATAGCATCCAGAAAGACCTTTCAATGGTTCCCCAAACTACTCTGGGTCCCATCTATATAATAAGGAAACTAATAATTCCATAATTTGAAATGGGTACTGTGAGGATACTTTCTGCTCTTGCCAAACACCAGTTATGTCTCAGTGAAATTGAAGCCACTAGGCTCAGTTTGGCAGTAAGTCAGTGAAGTATAATGGCCTATGATACACACAAAGTCGGACTGAATTCTATTCTGATGCCTTACGTCCTTTAACACCATCTCTCTATGAATCAATTATGCTTTCATGAGTATTTTTGAGGTATTCTGACACTATAAGGACAGAAATTTAAAATAAACAACTACTACTTTTTACTGCATTTTAAAGGGACCTTTCTAATTTTTATGATCACATTCCAGAATATTGTCCTATTCAATACCAAAAGAAGGGACACAGAAAATTATTTTCCTCTTTTTTTTTTTTTTCCTTATGTGTCATCTCACACAAGGAAGCCATTTATCACCAAATTAAACTTCTGTGCAAATGCCTTTTGACTTCCACAGCCATTACCTTTTGCAGCACAGATTGTTAAGTGTAATTATTATCAATTAAATAAGTAACAATTAATTTACATTTCTTATAGCAATTTATATTACAAGGGAAAAACTGTAACTTCCAATATATAAGCAGCCTTGATGAAGAGAAATAAACACATATTTTCAGGGTTTGAAATGGGTTGGTATATGCTAATGCACCATATGACACTTCAGAGAGAGGCACCAGCACTTCCCAAACTATTGGAATAATGGGATCTTTTTCCCTATTTTTGTGTTCCTGTATTTGGCAATGCAGAAATCCAGTATCATCTTTTGACTAATACACATATTTTGCAATAGTATCTGAACAACAGAATTTCTCAGCTTCTGATCATATTTCTAAGAGAGCATTCTCAGTAATATTATTGATCTGAAGATCAGCTGAAAGGTTCCAAATGTCTCTTACATGCTCTGGTGAACACAAAAGATTCTTAGCAAGTGGCTGAAATGTCTAAACCATCTAAACACAGTCAGTCTGTGGCTTTATCCTGGTGACTGCGTCCAAGCCCCAACTTTGCATGTACTCACTTACAGCATCCATGGACATTTGAAAAACTCGTGCTCCTACTTCTCTGCATAATAGGAACCATGCTTGTGGTTCCTACGGTTACATTGCAATTCCTGTCTGAACTAGACTCCAGAGCAGATTGCATCAGCTCCACAACCTTCCCCACTCCTAAAAATGGCAAATGAAAAAATCAGATCTCTGAGGTCTATGAAGTGACATCATTCTTCCTTCCCTCTCCTCACTGCAGATTTCTAAGCATCCAGATTTTTGTTTTCATAGCTTTCTGAAGCCATTTTCTTTTTCCAAATGTATTTCAACACACAGCCCCATGTGTCTACTATCCTTTCCCCTTCTGATATTTGGTTCGGCAGATGGTGCAAATGAACTGGCATATACAGTATTTGCTTAATCCTATGCTCCTTTGAATGGCTGTTTTGAGACAAATGCAGATACTCTGTTATTGTGAACTGTCTGTATTATGTCCTTGCCTATACTATTTGATTTATCTTGTTCTTCCTGAGTGGGTTCATTCTGGGAAGTGCTGCTGAAGAATCATACAACTTGAAGTGCCCTTTAGTTACCTCCAATGAAAGGTGAAAACTCTTGCAAAGAAATTTCCTGAAGTCTATGAAATGGCACAAGGTATAAAGCACAGCCAGAGCCAGAGATTTCCAATCATTAAAAACATTCTGAGACTGAATGGGAAAAGTATGAGATCATTATGGCATTAGTCAATTGGTCAAGATGTGAGGATAAATTAGACTGCACACACCACTGACCAGCAAAGCCTTAGCAGGAATATGCCCTTTCAGACCACTTGTTTTTAAGCTTTTAATTAGTTTTGCAGATGGCAAAAGAACCCTAGTCTGGGTATTCCGAGAAGCAATATGGTATGTTCACCATGAAGTGAACATTTAGGGTGTGGAGAACATAAAAGATTATGGTGATATTTTTATGTTCACTAAGTATGCCCCAGTGTCCTCAACCCCTCATTAATCTGTGGATAAGTGGAGAAATTAGTTAAACTTTTCTCTGAAAAGACTGCAAGTATTTGTATCCAACCTGTGATTGAATAGTCCATCATATATTGAATAAACTGCTACTTGGGAAAAAGCTTAATTCAGAGACATTAGTAATTCAGAGAGGTGGGTCAGGGTTGACTGTTCTCCTCCTTCTCCCTCTCTCCCAGAAAGCAAGGCCAGAAGAAATCATGTGGAAGGTTTAGGAAGGGACAGGATCCACAGGACACTACACTGAGGCTGCTGTTTCTTAGGTGGCAAAACCAGCTTAAGCAGCACCATGCTATCCCACTGCTGCGCAAGCACTGCTATTTGTGTGGCTGTACAGCAAAACAGCTAGGGGAGGAGATCTGTCCAAGAAATAACTAAGGAAATAGGCAGCATGTGGGCAGAAATGTGTGGCTGAAACTGGTGATGTGGGACAAATGCTGCTTGAGAAACCGGTACAGAAGGACAATCCATGTGTGGGTTTCTGAAAGTGATTAGAGAAAGTTTTCTGCTTGGTGATAGACAAAGGCATTTTTAGGATTGTGTTCTGAGCCAGATTCTTGCTGGCTTCTTTAAGGAAAGCTATCTTATTTTAGCTCTAATCACTGCTGATTGTCTCAGCTCCCCAGAAAGGGTCATTCTGGCACAAAGGCTGATGTTAGTGGGGAGGCTTGTGGCTCTCAGGTCGAGACTTGGAAGAGCTCTTGGGGATCACCTTTACACATCTATGAGTAAGATCACGTAACAGCTGGGGACCAAATCTCTCTGGCCAGTAGCCAAGAGAGATGACAATGGAAAAAACTACATTTAGTTCTGTATTACATTTAAATTTCTTTTTATCTATCTATGACTCTTCTAGTTTTCCCAGTAGCCAAGTACGGTGAAGAGCAGAAAGCGGTATTTAAAAGATCCAGTTTCCTGATGGCAATACAAAGAATGGACATTTAACTGTCAGGCTGAGCCAAAGCAGATTTTCTGCGTATTGTTATAGAAGCTGTCCTCTGATCTTGGCAGAGAAGCAACACTGGGTGTTCACATTCATCCAGGGTTTGGTATTACAGTACCAGGTAAAGTACTAGGGAAATGCAAAAATACCATGGTTGTTCAGCCATTTAAGAGTATTGCCTGTATCAGAGTGTCAGAGCATTCCCTGAGCTTTGATACCCTACAACCTCATATTCTGTATTCAGAATTCAACACACTGTTGGGTTCATGCCAGGATAAAAAGAGGCTGCACCTGGGCACAGATAAGGCTAAACCTTTACTTTTCATGACTTTACTTCCCATGTGGAAAATTTGTAACCTCAAATGTCCCCCGTATTTGTTTAGTACAAAGAAGACAAATTAAAACAGGCTGGCCACAGGCAGAGCATGGGCAATCTGAGGACACACAAGCTCGTCTCCCTGAGTTTTACTGCGTGCACCACGCTGCATCCCTTCCAGAGAGGATCGATCCCTGTGCCAGTACCACTGACCCGTGGAGCAACAGGTTTGCATAGCCTCTTATGTCTGGCAGAGGAAAGCTCATCTTCTGGGGAAGACCATGCCCAAAGATCATTTCTGGGGGGAATTCCCAGAACCCTCCTTAAGGAAAAAAAGGTGGGTCAGGGTGGGCAGCACCCAGCTGACTGCCAGCCCCATTGAGCACTGGGGGCAGCAGGCAGGGCAATGGTGCTGCCTCACTCCACCTGCACAGCAGATCCCTTAGCCAGGAAGGCCACTCTGTGTTTGTCACCAGATGTGTAAGAGGTCTAAATCAAACATTCAGAGAAGAACCTAAATTACAAACGCGCCCTACCATCTTATGTGGGAGGATCAAGCAGCACTCTCTGCTGCTCACAGAAGAAAAAATATATAGAAACTTTGCATGGTCTCTAGGCAAGAGTTTGAGCCACCTAACAGCCTAACTGTAAAAAGAAGCACTATCTTTTTCCCCACCTATTGACTGCAAAATAGCCCAAGGTCACCAATAAGCAAAATGAAAGCTCAAAATACCAACCCCATGTGCAGGCTTAAAACAAAAGTTAAAATTATATCAAATCAACAATTACTCATTCCCATGGTGTTCCACCTGCCCTCATTAGGTTATAAAGAACAAATGTCAGAGATAACATTCAGGAAAAAGGTGTTCTTCTGATAAGGAAAATAGCTTTGTAGCAGTTCCTTTGGGGGGAAGTAAATAGTCTTCCTTCCCTCCTTTTAAAAACAGACCAGCTGATCTATTACTAGATTTGTACAAAGTTTCACACAACAATGTCCTTAAACTGCTGTGTCTTGGTAAAAAAAGTCATAAGGTCCCAAGATTATTAACTCAGTGATTTCCAGATAAGACTTGCAGTTTACATGTACAAGTATCTTCTTTCTAATTGCTAGTACTGCAAACTCTTGCTCGGATTTTGAAAGTCAAGCTGTGTTCCTCCTGTCTCATGTATCAACACTGCACTCCACCCTAACAATTCTGTTGTAGAATGTGACTCAGAAAGGAAGAACCCCTCTAACCTGTGCAAGCTGCCTGACTTTGCAGCACGAACAGAAGACAACAAAAGGTAAATTCTTACTTTACTCAGACAGATACACAAAGGCCAGAGGTATTGAAGGAGCTGGTTTTGTTTCTTTTTTTAAATTTTTTTTTTTTCCAGATTTTAGCCCCATTTTGTGTGCCCAGATACACACTTCCAGGTGTTACAGGTTCTCCAAGGCAGTCAGGAATGGTTGTCACATCCTGGAATGTGTTCTGTTACGTACCAGTTGGTCACTTGGATGCTTGGCTGCTACATGCCTGCCTTCAGCAGAGGCAGCAGGCCTCTTCCAGAAAGGAAAGTTTCTTTCACTACTAGAAGGGTATATGGGAGTGGAGTAAAAAGAGATTGCCATTTCTGCTGCTGGCTGACAGGGAAAATTGTTATTACCTACTGTGATCCCAGGACACAGGAGAACAATAGTAGCCTTTTCCTGTGACAGAAATAATGGATATACACAAGCATTTGTTTCTGTTAATACAGAAAAAATAGCTGAATGAAATGGTGATAATGGTATCAAGAAAAAAATTAGGAGAGCTGGTCTTAAAGCTCATTCTCAGTCTGTGGCCTCAGTTGTAGCACTAAATCAAACATCAGAAAAAAAAAGGATCCCAAAGTACCGACATTTAAGCATTCAACTCCAAGTGTGTGCGCCACAAAAGTCCTGTGTTTCACCTACCTTGGTTGAGGCAAGCCTGGTACATACTCAAACAATTCAGAATTCACAAAACATAATGTTTAAGACTGTTAAGACATAGCAGCTCTAGTAAATGAAATGTGCCAGCACTGTTTTCTGGCAGTGAGGCCAACTGGCAGAGAATGTCCTACCTTCATAAGTTAAGCCTTCTTATGCTCCAAGACAGGAGAACACACAAAAATTCCCTTCCAGCAATGTACTGACTCTCTATCATGCCAACTCCTGAACTGTGCCCAGGAATTCTTTGAGAGTCAACAAAGTAGGCAGGGACAGCTCTATAAGAGTATAGACAGTGCATTCAGATACCAAAGAACACCACCAGATGCTGTTTAACATACAAAGATGAATGTAACCTCAGAGTCTTGAACAGGAAAATGAGCTCTACGTCTGACAGACCTGGATGGCTTAAGCACACAGAGGTACAAGCTATGTATACAGAAGAGCATCCATTAGCATCTTCAACCTGCTGTTCAGCCACTCTTCAATTAAAAAAAATCAATTCTGAGAGCAGACCGGAGAAGAAAAGTCATTGTTTTTATTCGGCCATGCTCTCCAGCAGCTGAAACAATCTGGCTCCTTTTTTGATCCAGGGAGCCATGCCCACCTGGTCACATCGTGGCCCAGCCTCAATAGGTTGCTCACAGCACCCACTATTATTTTTTAGCCTGTTAATGGATGTGCACATGAGGTTTTCAGCTCCCTCAGGTTAAGCAGCATGTTGACCCATATCTCAAGACTTTGGGGCAAGGGTTCTGGAATACCAGATAAAGTCAGGCATTGCCTCCCACCGCCCATGCTGGGCTGTAAAAATAAACAAAATAGTGGCTGGCTGGAACCAGCATGGCACAGATGCCTGTGGTGTCCCATGCAATGAAATCCAAAAAGATAAGCCTCTAGCTGAAGGCTGCAGTGAAGCCGCTATGTCTGACTGTGGCTTTATGTCCTTCTAAGTATCCTCAACTCCTCAGCTGTGCAATGGATATAATGGCTTTTATAACAATATTGCTAGAATAATAATAAAAAAAAAAAGCAAAAAGATCAGATACTATGATGATGGGAGTGCAGGTAGATCTAGATTTTCAGTCCACAGAAAATGAGAAGGCATAACAAAATTCATTATATGAAATGGCTTTACTTTGCTAGAACTTTCAGGCACATTTTCAATGATGACATGGGCATATACTTTACTAAATGTACGTGCATGAACTTTTTTCCCCTCTCCATAATTATTTCTATTTTATAATAGTTGCAAGAGGCTGCAGGCAATGCATTTTCTTGTACTTTTTGGATGGCTGAAGTCATCTGGTTTTCCTGATGCTATGCAATTTATTCAAGGTGTTTAAGACTGATAACCAACCACAGATGCACTCCCTAGACTTTCCCATTGCCGCAGTAACACACTGCCTAAAATAGCCAACAAATATAGGGGTGGGGTTTTTTCAACTAAGTTGAGGAAAACACAAAATTTTATATTAATATAAAAATATCTCTATTATAAGAAAAAAACCAAAAAAGTCATCACAGATTAACCCCTTCAGGGTTTTGTTTAAGTTTTTTGAGCACTCCTGAGTGGGAAGTTGAATTGCTCATCACTAAAGGTGTTTTCTGCACAGCCACAATTGCTATGATATTCTAGATTCATACAGCCTCGTTTATTAAAACGCAGAAAGTTGAGTGTCATTAAAAGGATGATTCTAGCAGACCCTGTAGATAGGAATAAAACAGCTAATGGGATCTGCCCATATTGCATTATTCCAAAGGCACAGACCATCTTTAAGTTAGATTGCAATGACAAATGGTTATTTCCACCTTTATATACATCCATGATTACACATATAGATGAATAGCTTTTTGGACTGCATCTATAACTAACCTCAGACACTGTGTCAAGAACTTGATTCCAGCCTTACTAGTAGGAAGCTGAGCAAAGATGAACTGTATTAATTGTTTGGAAAAGCGTACGTTTATGTACCTAAAAGAAATGAGCATGAGCAAAATGTATGCAGATCACCTTTTAAAAGTTTTGTCAAAGCAAGCTTGAAGAATGTTAAATGTATATACTTCTTTAAATTTTTCCCCTGTTTTGGCCTGATTTTTTTTATAACTTGGTATAATTCCACTGAAATCAACAACCCTCTTGCAGCTGATACCCTTTGAAGTTCTTTCTAATCTAATTTTTGTTCAGAAAGAAACTAAAGAAAAAAAAAAGAACAAAACTTTGAACAATGAAATCAAACACTGGAAGTTAAAATTGTAAGCTCCCTTTAGGTTTGCTTGAGAATATAAATTAGGAGTAAAAGCTGGCATGATACATCCACATTGAGAAGTATTAAGCAGCCACAACTTCTACTTACACAAAGGCATTATCAAGGACCAGTAAGAGCCTTCATAGCAGTATCAAAAAAGCTGCTTTCCTCTTTAATTTCACTTAAAGGAAAAGGTGAGAAAAAAGCCTAAAATACCATTCCAAACCAATCAGCATTTAAAAAGTATGTTTTATATTTTGACACTTCCAATGATTTTTCTGGTTTTCTTTGCTTTTTAGGGAAGTGGTCTTTAGCAGAATTTGATGCAAGAAATCTGGGAGGACAGTGTAAGCAGAAAAGTGAGAGCACCTTCATAGACAGCATCTTTCTCAAGTCTCCTGGGGCGCTACAGTGCTTTGCTTTATGTGGGTAGATTTTGTTTCTGCTGCTTTTCCACTTGCTTCATGTATTTCTAATCCCTATTCTAGAAGTCAGTGAAAAAGAAAAAGACAGTTCTTGAACCCTCTTTGGGTTGTTTTTGTTTTTTTTTTT
>VZTX01025382.1:326244-462629 GCA_013400915.1 Pardalotus punctatus
TTTTTTTTTTGTCTATAAGGAAGGCAGCCTTTTTCCTTTAAACAGGGTTTGTACTCACTAGAGCCTTGAGAACTGTTTGGCAGCTCCTTGTTGTCTCAGCAGAAGCTGAGATTAGCAGAGCCTTCAGAGCAAGTCTTGGAGGTCAGACCATGACAGTGTCCACACGTCCTTCACTGCTGTGATTAATCTGATGGTGTTCATACCTCGTATTTCTACAGGTAATGAAATATGTAATGACCACAGGAGAAGCTTTGCACCCACTTATGTCACTCTGGAGAAAGGCCACTGCTTTCCAAGATGTTGTTCCAGTTTGTATACTTCTGTGATTGAAAGCAGAAGTTTTCCTTATCGTTTATTGTAGCAACAGAAAGCTTACTTAGGTAGTAAAGGGGCCCACAGTAGGAATCTAACTATTAAAATAAGACTAAAGGAATCAACTTATCCTTATATTAAACTATAAAGAATTCAAAGAAACTGAGAAATAAAGAGACCAGATGGTCTTCATAATACAATTAGACACCAAGGAAGTGCCCAAAAGAAACAAAAAGTATCATTAATATTATCATATTTGGTGATAACATTGAAAGACTTCAAGAATATACAGTTTGTTCTGAATCATGTCATTCTCCTTACACTGTTAACTATCATAGTGAGCAAGCTGTATTTCATGTTCTGTTTCTTGCTGCAATTATTTTAGTAAAATGAATTAATTTTAAAAATTACATTGTTCAAGGGTCCTTAGCGATAGAATATATTATATACTCTCCTTTGTATGGCTGAACATCTCATCTCACACACTGCTAAAGAAAACCAGTAAGGATCTAAGGATACACCAGAATATCACCACGATGTTGGGAGAGTTATAAAACACAGACTTGTTACTAAATAGACTATAATATGTCAAATGACACCATAACTCTAATACATCTTGTCAAAAGCTAATCAGTGAAAAGGTCTGGTGTAGTGTTTAGAAGATCGAAATTTACTTCCTTTCTTTGCATATCACTATTAAAAGATTATTCTATTTTATATTTCATTACTTGGACTGGAAAGTCTCTAGAAAGAAACCTTTGCCTTCTTGTAGTCATGGCACCTACATTCCATTGTGGTATGCAGCAGTAATATTGGAGAGCTGCACTAGAAAAGTACCTGAATGAGACAAGGTCTGCTCCAGAGTACTGTGCTTTCTGCCTAATCACCAACACCACTTTGTTTAGACAGTGCTTGTGCTTTCTTTGAAGGTTTTGATCCAGCATGACTGAGTCCAATCCTGCTTTATAAATGAAATGCTATGAAATGTTAGCTAGGGAATACAGCTGTGGAAGTTTTTTTTCATGTGACTCATACTTACTTTATGTAAAACCATCTTATCTTGGGTAGAAATGGTGCACAGTCCTTTAATTAAATCAGCTCTAAGTTTTGCTTGAATGATTAATAAAATGAGAAAATTCTCTGTCTTGCTATCAAAGCTCTAGTTTTTTGTATTCCTCCATTCTTTTCTATGCTTAAACTCTTCCTTCAAATCAGATCCCCAAGCTGATATTTGTTCCTTTGGGCACCCCTAAGAACTATAATCTGTGGTTAATCAAGCTAATTTTCTTTTGTCACAAAACTCCAAAAGAAAAGAAAAACAGAAAAGCAATAAAAATAACCATTTGTTGTTGCTGTTCATGAAGCATGACATTTTCATGGCTAAAACCGCCTAAAGGAATAGAGAAATTAATTTCAATAAATTGGATTTTATGTGTATAAAATACATCTGAACAAATGAAAAACTATGAGATGACATTTGGATCAAAGGAGATATACCCATTGACTCTAATGGATGTTGAACTGGATCTTTGATTAACAAACTGCCTTATTATGAGTAATCGTGAGGCAGCAACACCAACCAGAAAAGGTAACAAAGCACAGGATTAAGAAAGCAATTCAGAGTAGAGAGGGATGTTTAACACAGCACAGTTTTATAGCAGAATACAGCACTAGAAGTGACACAATTCTTGTGCCAGTTCTCAATGTCTGCTCACAAGCCTGATGTGGGCATCAGTACAGGTCTGGTTCAGCACCTTTACTCATTGGTGCTGCCTATAAATTCTCCACATTACATCCTATGGGTCTACCTGAAACAGGATAAACACAGAATCATGGGCTTCCATTTATGAATTTATTACACCTGTTGATATTCCTTTTAATATCAACAGAAGGTATGCTTAGAAAGCAAGAGGAATGCACAGATCTACACATTAATGATGGACACCAATATTCATACATATGCACAAACAGCAGAGAAAAAGTTTACTGCGGTTTTCTGGTCAGAGAATAATGACAATTAATTCCAAACTTAGTGAACAGTATGGTTCATAGGATACCTACAGAAATGGGTGTTCCATTTATATCGATACGTAAGTGTACACAGATAGAGTTTTCTTTTTCACTCAGAACTAGTGCAAAAAATCAACCTTGTCTCTCTATGCTTATTTAGTTTTCCAGTTTTGTAAATTATGGTAATCTGTTCTGAGCAAGTGTCTAAATTCTACAGCTGAAAGTCAGTAGTCACTCTAATGAAATAAACACATTTAGAGCAGTGTGAAACAATAATAGGTCAGACACAATCAATATAATGTTCCAGATCCAGAAGAATGAAAGGGAAGTTTACAGCTTTATGGCATCCTATTTAATCTGTAGGATTCCCCAGCTCTTTCTTGTCTTCTTCTGTCATTGTTGGAAAATTTGGAGACGAGGTCCACCTTGGACAGGCGGCAGCTGATACGAATCCATACTAGTGCTCTTTTCTCTGTCCAGGACAAGTAGCACTTGGGGAGCTCTTAAGGATGGTCATAATTTAGGTGAAAAGAATTAGATTAATTCTATCATCAGATCAGTCAGTTGACCTGGCTCCAACAGTGCTTGCACCAGTACAAGGGAGCTGACCGTAGGACAAATTTAGCTTTGTGTGTGCCAGTCTCCAACCCAGACTAATCATCTCTCAATTATTTTACTGCTTAGACTCAGATTTTGGTATTTAGGGGTTCTATTATGAATATAAAATGATGAGATTACAGATTAAAAAATGGAAGTATATGGACACACTAAAGGGACAAAGTGCATAGGTATCCTCATGAAACACAAGGATCACACAAGAAAGATAAAGTCTTTTAAGAAAGAATCTAGAAGTAGGATCAAACTCAACAACCCAAAGAAAACCTTCTATTGAAAAGTCAAATTTTAGCTTGGGTTGCATCAAAGAAGATCTCTCCAGCAGAGATGGGTAAACAGCAGTGCTGTTTTACCTATAGAAAGAGTGGCAGAGGAAGGGTAGGGGAATAAGCAGGCTAACTAGTAAAGCTAACTATGTATAGAAAATTACTTTACAAGGTTATATGAGCTAGTTGCTTGTGATATCACAATAGACAGACTCATAAAATTATCTTTATGATGATTAAAAACATGAGTGGGTAGGACACAGGATTCCCTTTCCAGGTGAAGACCTTAGGGTTGCCATAAGCTTTCCACAATAAATATTTCAAGTTCTAAAACAACTCCTTCCAAGAACAAGGATTTGAACCACTAGCTTTGCATTAAAGCCTATTTCTTGACCTCTTTGGAGCACTCACTCCTCCCTGCATAACAATTCATACCAAATACCGATGGATATTCAATATTTAACAACTAATTAAAATTTTTTGCTGTTTTCATTGCTTTGAAGAAGAAGCTGGTTTGGGCATTTTCAGGTCTTCATACAAATTGTACCTCTGCAGGTCTCATTCCTAAACTTAATTAATAGTTATTATTATTTATGACTGTACTGCATACTAGTCCAAGCTTTAAATTGGTCTTCTAAAAAGAGAGCCTCTGGCTGTGTTCTTGGACTTTTCTTCTTCATCTTTTCTCTTTTCTGAAATAACATTATTAGTTCAAATCTTGTAGCTTGTTTTTACATGACTAGTGCTTTGTCTTTGTCTCTCTTTTTCTCCCTTTAACCCTTCTGACGTTTTTAATTTTGAATTGCTCCAATCTAACTTCATTCTGATTTCTTACTCATGGATGCTTCAAGGACTCACATCATTGATTATCATCCTTCCATTCTCATTAGTCCAGACCTTAATTTTATTTCAAAGGTCATATGGTCTGTGTGTCCAGTGAGCACAGTTAACTGGCTTGTGCTCATATACACACGTCTTTCTCCTTCACTAATACTCATGAGCTTCTTAGTGCTCTTTGTGTGAAAACTGGTTATTACTATCTCCAGAATACTGCCAAAATCTGCCATTTCTGCTCAAATCCCAATTTGTACTCTGATCTCTGTTGTCTCTTGTTCTCTGTTCCCATTCCCCACTTTTCACTGACTTTTGAAATTTCTAATATTGACAGACACTAAGATTTGTTTCTGAGTCATTAGGAGCAGAAGGGGACACTACTGCACCAGCTCACTGTACTCTCTAGTCTGGTTTAAAATTGCCATCTGTTTTTTTTTTCAATGCTATTGGGTTCGCGCCATCTTTTTTTGTTTCTCGTGCTGCAATTTTCACGTTCGTTTTAGCAAAATACTTAGAAATCAAGGGATGAAAAGCACACCACTATTTTTTCTATCAATATGAATGTTATCTTTCCAATCCATGTCCTATCCAGAGACTGCTTCAGATTCCATCTTTGCTTTAGAAAATTTCTAAGTTGGTGCTTAATTCTCTACCTGTCCCATCTTCTGCAACTCTCCCATTCCTGTTCTCTCTGATATTTCATGCTTATGATGAATTAACTCCTGATATAACTATTCTGTGATGTTCTCTTTTTATTAAAAAAGTGAAAAGCTAACATTTGACTGTATGAGCTTTTGCAAAGAATACATTTCTTCTCATTTATTATTCTGAAAGTAACATATAACACTGTCCCTAAAGCGTTAGATGCATAAAAGAAAGGAACAGAAACCACTGTGATCATTACTAAAATAAATGCTAAGAAATTACATTACCAGAAAACCTTGGCAGAATCAGCTAATTACAGTTGGCACAGATAGATTGTGAATTGCCAGCTACAGTAATCTGAATCCTTCTGTGATAACCCTCTAGTTTTGACTGTATTTTCCTGTGGAGAGCTACCCCACGCTGGATTGGTTTAAACAGAAAAATCCCATCATTTATAGGAACTAAGACTACAAAACATTGTGTCTGCTTTCAGTGTCCATGGTACAGATTCTTTAAAATTTTGACAGATTTCATATGAAAATCACCAAAATTATTAAATAATCCAAACCTCCTCTTTGGAGTGCTTGAGAACCCTTAACAGAACTTCTCATTCACATCCAGCAGGATCCAGCATCTGAACACATCCTGTTTCCCTAGCACCCCCATCAGCACACAGCACAAAGCTAATGAAGCTCCTCTGTGCAGGGCTTCACTTGTAGCTACTTTCCCTGACATGGAAACAGGGTAGAAGCAGGGGACTGCAGAACAAGAAAGGAAGGCTTTAGAGTAGCCCAGTGTTGCTTTAACAAACTGCCCATTCCCAAGCTTTATTGTGATACTCAGTCATGGAAAAAGAATTTTCACTAGTGTATTTCCAGGAACACCATCTACTTTTTCAAATATATAGCTAGCCTTATACAACAGACTGCATCCAACAGTAATAGTTTTGTTCTTAGTACACGGGGCAAGATGAAATCCTAAGTGGTCTGCAAAATCAGGCCCTTGCTTTCTCAGAATGGCCATGTGCCCTCAGCTGTCCCCTCAGACTGCCCCAGTGCCCATCCATGTGCCATCCATGCCACACGTGCGCACTGGGAATGACAATGCCTCCTCAGCTGGGAGAAGCCATGCAGACATTAAGGTTTGCAGCTGAGAGAACATCATAGAGTCATTTAGGTTGGGAAACACCTCTGAGATCATCGTATCCAACCACTAACTCAGCACTGCAAGGCCACCACTAAACCATGTCCCAAAGTGCCATCTCCACAGGTCTTTTAAATACCTCCAGGAATTGTGACTTCACCACTTCCCTGGGCAGCAGAATGATGCTGGGGAAGACCCTACAAGAAAATGAGTAGCACTGGAGCACTTGCCGCTGAATGAGGGCTCATCATCCCATGCGCTGCATGCAGTGGGGAGTCTGAGAAACACAATGCTGACAATGTAGTTTGATGATGATGACATAACTCGCAAAGGGAAATGAGTTTATGTTCCATGCATGACTAAAAATGTAGCATTTCTTTTCCCCCAAGCACCTGACCTTGCACCCTCAACATGTATTCATGTAAACTTTCTCCTTCTTCACTGAAGATATACCAACAGCTGTAAAATACTGACCAGACAGCTGTCACAAACTGTTATGGATTAGAAGCAAAACAGCTCCAAAATTATTTGAGTTCATAGCTTTCCCATGCTTAAAACTGTATGTAGAAAATCAAATTTCCCTGCACTAACAGAAACTGTTGCATGTGTGTCTATTTTGCATGTGCAAAAGAAAATTTTATGAACACAATGGGTATACATACAAATGGCTTTTGATTACAATGTAAGTAGTGCCTTTAGAAAATTGTGTCCCATTAAATAATTCACATTATCCTCCTAGCAGAAGAAATCCAGAAGTGTCTAGCGAGGAACTAAATTAGTGAAAGTGAGGGCTCAGAAAATATTGCCCTCTGTGTAGCAATAGTAACACCTCGTTATTGTCTTATATAGAAAACAAACAAATTGGATAATTTGTGGCTCAGATAAGCAAGCCCTGGTTAATAGAGTCATACAGGATGTAAGGGGAAATGGGAGTGCACATTCCCCTGCTTAGATATCTCTCCTGACGCAGAGCAGGAGTGCTCTGCCACACTGACTCTGACTTTGCAAGGGGCAGAAGCAGATTTAGCTCCATTAACATCAATAAACTGGTACCAGAGCAGACCAGAGTGTGGGGAGGACCCAACAGATACATGTGGGGAAGAGCTCTAAAAAAATCACTCCAGCTCAGCCAGCGTAAGAAAGCAGAAACAAATTTTGAAAATCAGCAGGGCAAGATACAACTATATTTCAAGGCTCAGGTCAGGTAGTCCTGCCTAACTGACAGTAGGGGCAGACTTTTAATAATACCAGAAATTTTAAGAGAATCATTTTATAGTTGGCAGCAAGAAATATCTGAACACCAAATTTTGAATAGTGCTGCTAGTATAGAGCTATTGTTTTTAGAATACATTAAAATCCATTATGCACTGAAGATATAAATAAAACATCTCACCAACTAAAAAATTATATAGGAAAAAAAAAGGTAACATGGGGACTAAATTATTGTAGCCTGGTAGAAACTGTTCTTCTCAATGTTATCTTCACCTTCAAACTCTGTACAGGATTCCTGTTTGTTCCTGGACTCATACTGACTGAGACTAGGTCTTGGCCTTATTATCTGATAGTTCGTAATATCTACTACTTGATGACTTGATAAGAAATTACATTTTAAAAAGCTTGATATTAATTTAAAACCTACAAGGTTTTGCTCATTATTTCTGAGACAGCCTATTCAACTCCTAGTCAGCAGCTACAGCAAAGTACGCTGACCCCATTGATGAGGCAATCAATTATGCTGGAACAAAACAAACTCGTAACTAGAAAGAAAGGAAGCCTATGGTTTTATACAGAGTCAGAGAAAACAGAGAGAAAGAGCATTTGGCAATTGACACAGGACAAAACATTTCATTTCCAGGTTCCAAGAAGATATATTTTAAATTTGTATTAAATACGATTTACAAAATCAATGTTCTTTTATGCTGGACAGCTTTACTTGGAGTGAATGAAGACAAACCAGGGCACACATCCAAAGCTGTGCCTCTACAAGCATGTGGCACTCAGGAATGGAGGTTTACATGCCAGCAACTGCAATTATCCCAACTAGCAATGATTTAGCATTCTGTGATGTCTAGAGCCCAAAAAACAGAAGCTATGCCTTTATATCACAACCATCTGAAATCCAGGTTTAAATTCTGCCTTTAAAGAAACTGCAGCACAGCTTGCTGCTGTGTGCACGTTGGAGAATAAAAATTATTAATTCCGCCCATCACTGAAGTTTTTGCTTATGAGTATCACAAGCCTTTGCTGTGTGCAGCAGAAAAAAAAGAAAATAATTTTTATGCTTAGTTTCTGATCCTTATTCAAAACCATGCAACAGTGCTAATTACTAAAGACTGGGAAGACTGAATAAAATATCATAAAATGCTGACTTAAAAACCAACAAAACAGAACACCTTAAACCTAAGTACATTTACCACATTTAGTGCATGATTTTCAGTGCATGGGCTCAGAAAAGATTTTCATGTTAATTTTAACAGAGGAAAGTAACTGGAAAAGAAGCAAATCAAAATAGAAATCCATCATGTAAAACAAACCGCCATGATGAGCCGAACATCTGAAAAAAAGCACAGAATGATCAATCCCTTGCCACAAGAAAAAGATTGGCTTGATAAAAAAAAATATTTCCTCTTGGAATCACCACAGCAGGAGCCAGAGGAAGCTTTGCACCCAGAGACCTAATGTCGTTTGTTAAGCTAACAAAACTAGTCTGGAAGAAGAAAAAAAGTAAGACTTCATCTTTTCATCCCCTTCCACTTCACTGCTCATCTCCCTAGTGCTTATCTTGATCCCAGTTTCCTGTTTCTGAGGGGTTTTTCCTCCCTCTCCCTCTTCCTTTCTTGCTTTTTTTTTTGATGCTGACAGGGAGCAGCATGGGTGCCTGATGCCAG
Source organism: Pardalotus punctatus (assembly GCA_013400915.1). Taxonomy (NCBI): domain Eukaryota; kingdom Metazoa; phylum Chordata; class Aves; order Passeriformes; family Pardalotidae; genus Pardalotus; species Pardalotus punctatus. Next base: position 334,958 of record VZTX01025382.1, read on the forward strand.
CTGCCTCCTAACAGGAACCCTGCCTTTGTCATTGGCATTGCCCCACTGAGCAATCACAGAGGACCCAGAAGGGGTCAGTGACAGAGGCAGTGCTGTGAATTCTGCCTGGCCCTGGGAGCCTCGCCAAGACTGCAGAGCTCTGTGGCCGCTGCATCCCATCATACTCAGGGGATCAAACACCCCAGAATGGTCACCGCCTTGTGCCACTGAACAGCTTGCAAAGAAACCACAGAAACAGCATACCTAAGTCAGCCACCTTCTGCCCAGTTTGCCACAAGGATGTAATGAAAAACTTGCCATGACTGAGGAGGAATCCCTAGTGGGATTTTCTCTAGGACTTGCTCTAGGATGCCCACCACAAAACAATGGCAGCGTGGCTGCAGGGCTGCCAAAGCACAAGAGCTGTTCTCTGTACAAAATCACAAACTAAACTAACCATGAGAATACACTGTGCATTACACAGACACGTTAATCTTACACTTACACGTGGAAAAATCCTAATGCAATGTATTATTCCTCTGAGGTTTTATGCCATATTCTTCTTTCAGTTACAATGGACCAGACCTGCCCTGCACAACTCAGGCTATAATTTGAACAGTAATTTTTACATTAACACCTCATAAGCAACAATCAGCAATGGCTTATGCGATTGGGAAAGTACAACTACAGGCTATCTATAAACTGTAGGGACACAGCGAGAGATGTCACCATGCATCTCGGTTCTGCACACTGTCTCCCCTGGAGTTCAAAACACTCTGGGGACAGGGTTCCATCCACCCATAGGGAAGGTATTACAAGGTTCATAGAACAGAATGAAGTACAGCTAAATTACAGACACAGGTACAGCTCTATATTAGGTTGAAAATAATTGCATTTCCTAGTGTTTGTGTTATCTTAAAAAAATGCCTTGAATAATTTCTCACACAATTAAAACAAATAAAACGAGATACCCTTGACCAAACTAACCTGATGTACCATTGAGCAATTTGCCTCATTCTATCCACTAATGGCACATCTAGAAATTGGAAGAACCTGAATTTTAAGCTCAAAATACAAACTCTACAAATCTGTATTTCTGTGTATGTACTGTAAGCCCACAGCAGGGAATACTTTCAAAAATAAAAATAAACATCTAAACTTTGAATGCACTTTAAGGGTCAAAAAGCAATGGGAACAAATGCATTATTTAATCGTAAAAACCACACTCGAATCAGTGCAGGGCTAAGGAGGAAGCTCAGGCTCCCAGAGGCATATGAAGTGAGGACTGTTTTGAGGGACTGCTGCAAACAGGGCTGGAACCGAGCTTTCCCTCAGCCCTGCCTGGGAGAGGTGGCAAGGTTCAAAAGCTGAAGACAGGCAGCTTTTAATAAGAATTAGCTGCCATTTTCTCAGACACAGTGAAACAGAGAGGAAAAACGTTGGGAACTCCTTGCTTAAAATAAAATAAAGGCATTATTCAAAACTGAGAAGAATGACTGTTAAAAAGAGGGACTACACATATAAGGCTTGGAGTGAATGATAAAATTCTTAGCCTTTTAATAGCCCATTATTATCAGCTACATATCTACAACAGTGTCTTTGTTTTTCCTTCACCCTCACTAAGGGTTAGGTCAATTTCTTACCTGACTGACACAGGCTCTGCTCTCATTACCTTGACTCGAAGCCAACAGTAACTTTTAAAAAATGCTCACAATAATCATCAGCTATGGTATGCTTACCCTGAGGTAGTTGAGGGTGAAGTTTGTCAGACCCATTCGAGTGATGTTTTTGGACAGCTGCTCCAGCACCTGAGGGTCTTGTGCCTAAACAACAAAGGGAAAAGAATTTTCACTTTGCTTTTCATTGGTTCTTTTTTTTTTCTATGTGCTTAGTGGAATGTAGGGAGGGTTCGCTGAAAAGCAGCACCACTGCTATGCAAAAACTACACATTGATGCTTAATTTATGTAATAAGCTAGAGTTCCATATGCATAGGAAAACAGAAAGCGTTATGAAGTTGGAACAGACTGTTTTCCAATATCTTCCTCTGATCCCTGCCCATCCATTCAAAAGATAGACCTAAGAGGTCTGGTCATGCAAGTGAGTAGGGCCCCACCAAAGAGCTTCCTGAGGGACTGCAGTACACTTTGAGCCTTCTATTTGTTGGCTGGGAGTCCCAGGAGACTAAACAGAAAAAGGCGGGAATAAAGAACATATCACTTTCGTTTTGTGGGTAAGAAACCGCAGCAGAAAGACCTCATCAAGTGCGTGACATTAAGCACAGCCTGGAGAACCCTTCTGAACTAAGTTATTTTCCCAGAATTAAACAGGGAAAAATGCAAGTATAGTCCTTCTCTGACCCTAGCCAGGAGCTTTACCTGTGAGACCAGCCTCCTCTTTAAAACGAGATCAATCTCATTACTAAAATTAATACCTGCTGGTTGCTGTCTAACCTGCTTCCACTCTGAATTGTAGCAGCCCCTTAAATACATAATGTCGCTCATGGCCATCCTCATTGTCCCTTAGTGGGATACTGTTGGAGAGTTCAGCTGATCAGTCCCCTAAAATAGCAGATAATCCTGGGACAGAAATGGTGGGGCAGATTTTCAAAGGTGTTTTCTTCAGGCTTGTAATTGCACTTTGAATAAAAAGTCCAGGCTGTTTAAGCTATTTAAAATTCCTCACTACGAATAATCCTTATCTATGGATATCTAAGCAATTCAATGTCAAAATACAGAACATCCTTGGGTCTATGTTCTTACTTTTTATAAAACCTGGAATATAGTCCTGGAATTGATTTTGTTTATTGGGGCACTGCTAGTATGCTAGTATCTTCTATGGTGAAGAACTGAAAGTGTCAATAAAAGTATATACTTTGTTTCTCCACAATTTACCTTATTATATTTTGACTTTAACTTGTAGAATATCTAATATTTTAATGTTTCATTATGTGTGTTTTCATTCAGTAACAAAGGAAAGCCATGGAATGTAGAACAAAAGAAGATCTGGATTAAAATTTTAAAGGTTTCTAAGTAAATATATGTAATTTCTTATCCTCTGTCTATGCAAGGGTAACATCAGTTCACTTCATTGAAAGCTTAAATATCATCCAAACCTACAATCATGAAAATTTACAGACTTTGGTGTTGTTCATATCAATCGAAAGAGATTTTGGACCCAAATCATACAGACTACCAAGTGGGATTAAAAAGAAAATTATGTGCTAAAATAGAATGAAAACATAGCAACAGTGGCAATAATAGAGCACCGAGAAACAAGAGAGTGATGAAAGAACTTGTAAACAGACGTAGTTGCAGGCAAACCAAAATATTTACAGTTAATTGCCTTGGGTGTGAAATTTGTTGGAGTTTTCATAAACCTAATCTCATCTCTTTGCATTAGGTCAAATGAATAAAGGATTACTTACATGCATGGCTAGAATGCTGCGTGGGACTAATTCTCTGTATTGTCTAATAGTAAAGTGCCATGTTTTTATTCTCATAAGATCATCAAAAGTAAACTCCAAGATAAGACGTCCTTCTGTGCATACCTAGAATACATAAAATGAATGAAATAAATTCCCAGGAATTTTGTTTTCAATGGTATTGTATCATTGATTAAACAACATTCAAAAATATCAGAGCAGTATTCTATTGTTCATCTCTGCTAGATTAATTGTTTTTTGTTCTCTTGGGGAGAAAAAATGAATGTGGGAAAATTACTTCATAGGCCTTACCTCAGAGACAGTAACTTATAATGGTATAGATTTTATAGCATTTTACAAACATAGAATATTGTGTGCTAAATCTTATTTATTGCATCAATTCTCTTTCCCTCACAGTTTGCTACTGCTAATTAATAACTGAACCTCACAGTGGAGGTGACTGTGGCGCAACTGAGTGCACTTGATGGCAAGTTGCTGAACCAGTCATTCTCAACCTGTTTTAGGCTGCCCTTTCCTTACTACAGCTCAGCATATAAACCTTTCTTTCATGTCCAGTTAGAGCAGGCAGTGCCCTGAATGCCTGTAGCCAAACCTGGGGGTTTTTCCCTAAATTTTTCCTTGTCTTTTCCCAGTGTTCTTGTCTTTTCCAAACATTTTGGAAATGTTGGGTTTGATTTTTTTTTTTGTTTTTTGTTTTGTTTTTTTTTTTCCCATTTCTTATCTAGTTTTATTAATCTCCCCCTTTCCAAGGAAAGCCAGCTGGGTGCCTGCCATGGGGCCCTATGAGTGGCACTGCCTCAGGTTTGAGAGCGAGGGGCGCAGAGGAGAGCCAGGACAATGCAGTTACTGCCACAGAAAGTGGCTCACACAGTTTTGTGAGGAATCTTGTCTAGGAAAGGACAGAAAATATGGGAGGAGTAAATGCAGCAAGTGGGTACTACTACAAATTAAAAATAAAATAAATTACTGGGGACTTTTAAACAACCCTCCACAATGTTATGTGTAAAAGGTACTGTGGTTGTGGTCTTCTTTAAGGAGAAAAATACAAGCCCAGCATAGTATCTTGACTGGGGGTACTGTGGAGTATTGAAAATTATGTCTTATTTGAAAGTAATTGTTGATTTTTTTTTTGTTGTTTTTGTTTTTTTTTTTTAATTGGATATTTAGACTTACAATTCCTGTTCATAATAAACTTGCAAGTGCAGGGTACAGAGATATTTTGGAAACAGGTGGAATGGCTTGCAAAAGAAAAGGCTTCTGCACCTTTAATTTTAACACAGCTGGTATTTGATTGAAAAATAACCATCCCAGATTCAGCTGAGTCTGTTGAGCCTTTTTATGAGCTCCGACTCAGGCTTGGCCAGCTCTCACTTGGTCAATGTGTAGCTTTTCTGGTTAACAGTTTGCTTAATGTCATTATAGTTTTTCCTCATTGTTTCTGCAAAAATGCATAGGTAGTTTTAACACGCATACTATACAAACAAATTCCTGTTGACCACCTGTGAAGGAGAATCTTGCAACAGGTTCTCATCCGCCCTTTTCAACACACCTTAGTGATGCCTTCAAATATTTAATGTGCCTTATGTTTCACCCTTATTTTGATTTTCACATCACCTGCACTATGATGAGATGAAATGACACAAGGTAACAAACATAAGGACTTACAGAAGAAAAATATTTTGTATTAATGTTAGTGTGTTGAGGCCAAAGATCCTGGTTACTGACCAGTTAACATGAAAATATTTCAGGTTTAAAATTTGTTTTTTATAATAATACCTGTGGCTTCTCAAATGTTTCTTCTCTTAAGCCCAAACTGCCAAAGCTCATAGCAGATTTTAGACACCAGCATTAACAAATTTCAATAGAAAAACTTAAACACGTTCCTCATATTACAGTGGTAAAAATTTATACATCTTATAAAGGAATTTAATTTTCTTATATAAAGGAGATTTTTACACATTGCTTTTAATCAATAAAATTGGCACAGTTCTTATTTTAAAAGGGCTATTTTTTTTTTCTGAAAGCTGCCTTTTACATAGAATCCAAAAAATCAAAAGGGTCTCCAATTAAGAAAACATTTTCTGTTGTGCAGAATTCATGTTACCGTACTGTGAGCTCTGACATTTTGTTTCTGTGGTAACCAAAATCAGCTGATTAGTTGGCATGGCAACAGAAAAGATGTAATCCCAGCAGACACACTCTAATCAATGCCCCCAGCACAGATGGTCTCCGGAGGATCAACAAGAAAGAGGCTGGCAGGCATTCAGTGTATCACGTGGTTGCTCTAGACTAGGCCAGGAAAAAACTAAAAAAGAACATTTCTCAAACTAACCAATAGCTTTTTAACCCCTTCACTGCACTTATTAATTGTAGGAATTTCAACTGCTGGTGCCTATGAAAACCAACTTTGGTCCTGTGCCTTCCTGCTCACAATCCAGTTCTCCTAACACTGGGCATCTTTAGAAGTGCTCCCCCTTTATTAACTACCATCTCTCAAACACAAGTTGCTGCTTGAAAAGAAACCTAAAGCTTATACAAATCTGGGCAATGCCTGGTATTATTAGTAAGGATTAAAATCGCTGAGTTTCAAGGGCTTCACCAGTAAAATCCAGCTGATGGCCCCACTGCTGGGAGCAGGAAGAGAGTGGTGAGCGCATGGAGTGCTCACTGCTTTAGTGGCGAAGGCAGTGCCCACCTCCGCCAGTCTGTTGGGAAACATAAACATCGATAATGGTAGAAAAACAATTTTCCTACACATAAAGTGGGGGTGCCGGAGTTGGAGTAAACACAGTGAAAACAGAGACTTAGGAGGACTCCTAGAACTTTCGTCTACCCCAAGAAAAAGGTGCAGCACCTCCCAGTAAACAAACATAGTAGCCTTGGCTTCAGACTTTTACAACATTTTATTAATGCCATCGAACTGTTATAAATTCTTTATACTATTTATTCATATCTTGATAAAACAATTTTAAAGAGTGTGACATTTTACAAGGACCTCTTAGCCTCTAAAGACAAGCTGGACTATTCATATTCTGACTGCTAGGCATGTTCTGGCCATATTTGTTTGAAAAGAACTGGAAATGCCATTTTATATATTCATCCAATACTGCTGTATGCAGTGAGTTGCTCTAACTAGCAAAATCTTGAAATGAATAAAATACATTTGTTTCTTGATTCTGTGGATTCTTGATTGAATACATTAAAAAAAGGTGTTTCAGTCTATTATATTAGAAGTTAGTGAATTCACAGCTGAGAATTTCCTTGTGAAACTGAAACAGTTTGTCGTTTTGCATTACCGCCCCCACTCCGCCATGGTAGTTTCACTGGGTCAAATTCAGGAATTCAGGTATGATCCAAGGAGCTCCACAGTCCATTCCAGTAGTGCTTAAAATGGGAGGCCTGCTTTGTTCCATCACCAATACTGTAAGAGTAGGAGTTTACTTTTGGGTAAAAGACTTGTGCCCTCAGTATCTCTGCTAGAAGTTAAACAACCACAGCTGAGACAACATTCAGCTCTAACTTATTTCTGAGAGAGTAATACATTCTCTTCTCCCCTATTCCACCAACTAGTGTTTTATTTCAGATTTACTCTTACAAACAGTCATATTTTTAACATAAACCATTAAGCCCTCCTAATTTTTCTCCTAGAATCCAAATCACATCCCCACCTGAACTTTTCTACCTGGACACAGAGGTTTATATTGGAATCTGCAAGAGAAACATCAGGGCTGAGGCAAGCTGTGCAGTGCCAGGGCTGCAGCAGACAGAGACCCACTGCACACAACAGGACAGTGCCACAGGAGGCAACTGTGGCGCCTCACACGAGGTGAGAACCCAACCCAGTCCATACTGTTTGTCCATCTTTGACTTGCTGGATGCTAACCTCCTTTCCAAAACAACAACACTGTCCTGTGCTGCCACGGTAAGTAAAATAATCTAATTGAATTGAGAAAAGTGTTCTGTATTTAATGGTTAAAAAATCCCAAACCAACCCCCTTTTATTTGCAATTGCACGAAAGCTAACACAAAGGGAAATGACACAGAAATCGCTCCGGGGAGCTCAGCAGTGAAGCAGCTACTGTGCAGCTTTGGCACATCTCCCGCACATGGCCAGGACTCACAGCTCCTCACGAGCAGTGAGGTGGCAAAGAGGCACTAACAGGAATATCGGATCTCTCTTCTGTCCCTCCGTGTCTGTGTAAGCCACGGGGGCAGGAGGGGCTCACGCTGCCTGGCTCACCAGTGCACCACACACCAGCATCTTCCCCTGCCCCTGAGCCGCACCCCAGGCGCAGAGGGCAGAGAGGGCCCTGTGAAGGCACTGGACTCACATAAAGGCTAAAACAGCATAACCATGGAGACCTGCTCATGATGCTGTCAATAGCCAGTGACTTAAAACCTCCACAGTCCTGCGGGCAAAGGGCAACATGGATTAGCTGCCTTCTCCTGTTCCCCCTTCTCCTGCTGTTCTTTTCTTCGTGAAAAAGTTAAAGACAAACAGGTACAAGATGGAAAACCATTACTTCCTGTTAATGCATTAAAATGTACTCACTTCCATTTTGAAAATGGTTCCCTGATTTTTTTTTTAATATAAGAAAATTTTTGGTTTAGTTTTTATTTTTCACCCTTTTGGTACTGCATTTTTATATATATATATATGGCACCCATTTTATTTACAGGACTAGATGTGCCCAATGCATGAAGATAATTCACTATCAATTACAAATATTGAATATTCACTAACTTAATGTTTCAATTGACTCCTTCCATTGACTTCATTGCCCTTTGGACCGGCATCCTACTGTATTAAATCACAATTTACCTAGAGATTTACAGTCCTTGTACTAGGTAAGTATCAAATGTAATGCATACCAACCCAAATGGTAGGTACCAGCAAACTGAAATCTCATTGCTGCTTTAAAATCAAACCCAAAGAAAAGGAGATTGGCAGGCTGAATTTAATTCACTTAAAACTGATAGTTCTGGTAACCTGGCATTATGTGCTTCTCTTGCAATCTTTCTGGGAGAATTGCAGGAGATACCCAGAGAATTTTCCAGTCACATAATGAATATAGAAAACAGTAATTAAATGGCTCCAAGGGTTTTCAGTATTAGAAACAGTCTACCAGAAAAATCCAACAGTCAATATTTTTCACCATTATACACACTAAAAAAGAAAATAAAAAACCCATAACATGCTCTATTGAGTCTTCCCTGTTACCTTGGTAAACATGGGTTTTCCATGCTGAGTGACCATGGTGCATTGATCACAGTCCACTGTGATGGATGAGTTGTGGTATGACTCTTTTGAGTGCTTGAGAATGTAATACAGGTCTGTTACACCTCCTTCAAAGACAGTGCTAAAATAACGAGGAATGAGGGTTCTTCCAATTGCTGTGAGGAAAATACAAAGCAGAATTCAGCAAATGCTCTAGGTTATAAAATCTCAAACCATTTGCTAACAGCACATGAATAATTTTAAGTGCAATGAAATCAAACTTTCATTTAACGAATATAATACATGTTCTCTCCCTTTAGTAGAGACAAAGCCTGCTCCCACTGAAATCAAAGAAAATGGCTGACTCCATTCAGAGGGAGTGGGCTCATCGTATTTAATCTTTTTACACTGATGGCAAGTTAGAGTCACTCTTGAAACCATCTGCAAGGTTTTTTGTCCCAAAGTAATTATTATACAAAAACCCACATGATGTCAATTACTACTGAAAGCTGAATATTACCCATAAGTATATAAATACAAGTGGTGCGTATTGACAGAAATATACTTCTACACCCAAAAAAGCAAAGCACGTTTATATAAGGGGGTTGTGGACATATATATGGTTGTTTGTGTGTGTATTTATATTTATATTTATATTTATATTTATATTTATATTTATATATTTATATATACCCACACATACAGGCACATACACACACACACATGCACTCGATTCAATAGGATGGCTACTACTGAGAAATCAAACTACTGGGGATTGAAGGAAGACCTGAGAATGGAAAACTAGAATGTTATACAATATATGACTACCCACAGATCAATCTGAGATCTCTCTTTAGACCAGTGTTTATATCATAGGCTATAAAGTCTGAGCAGACACCTGAACTCACTCATATGTACCACTTAAACCCCAAGATATGGGCTAAAGGTACGCAGTTCAGTAATACTTAGTTGGGCACAACTCTCACTTGAAGTGACACCTGTCACTTCAGTAGCAGTGTCAAGTAAGTTTTACAAGGCCTAGTTCCAAAAATGCAATAGTGAGCTTCTGAATGTACTTCAGATGCACAGAGTGCAGCAGCACTGACATCAAAGGCAATTATCCTCATATGCAACTGATGTTTTCCATCTCCTTCTTTACAGATAAATTTGAAAGTAACCACAAGCCTGGTATAACAGAACACTTCAGTTTATAATAGATGGATACTTCCATACCAAATGACTCATTGCTTTGCAAGCATTAATCAATCCACGGTAATTTTGAGTGGTGGATACATAAAAATTGCCTCAATTTGATAGGGAAAAACCAAGCAATCTAAATGGTCTCTTGGAAGAATGAGATAGTCACCACCAACAGGCAAGATTAGCGTTTACTGGTTCCTAATTCTAATTTGTCTGTTTAGGACTATGTGGTGAGTCATGCATGCTTCATTTGCTGTATACTTTTGAGGGTGATTTTGAAAAAAACTATTTTCATCAAAATTTTGCCAGCATATGAACAAAGGCCCTTGAACCAAAAAATGTATTTGCAAATGGGTATTGCAAATAAAAAAATATGGAATTTTCACAGTAGTTCTGTGAATAATGTTTTCGTTCTGTGCACTGCAACGTAGAATATTGTATAGGCAGTTGTAATGCATATTATATAATGAAAATATACAAATACAGAAAATAAGGACTTGCTAGAGCTTTTGCTGTAATATCAGATATCAATGTAGTATAATTTACAAAAATATACCACACTCTCTGGAAGTGACTGACAATTCAGTGAATACATTGAAAGACTGTTATATGACTAGATCCTAAAAACCCCCACCCATTAGCCATGCATATAATAATTTTTTACCGTCTTTTAATTTAATTTAGAAAAGCTGAAGTCCAGTGTAATAGCACAGGATTTAGTTCATGGTTTAACTCAAATTTCTTCATGTCGGTGTGGTATATAGTAAAAAGTGAAATTTACCCATCAAGTTAATTTCTTACTCCCCTAAGGCTAATTAGTGCAAATTAAATTTCCTGCTAATCATCTTAAGAAGCAAATGGGCGATATGAAAATCCAGCATTCCTACTGATTGTGATAAACCTCTATTCATGTGACTTACAGACTGCATAAATATCTTGAAACTATTTAACTGCGGTTTATAGACAGTTCCCAAAGTAGCATGGTCATATGGTGCTGCTTTTTGCCCTGTATTTACAGCTACAACACATTAAAGATGGCTAGAGATACATTAAATAATTTATTCTTATTACTAGTAAGCATTTTTAATAAAAATAATTTCCTAGTAAGGGTTATCTATGTTTGCCACAGGGATATGCTACTGTGAAGAACAAAGTGGGAGACCAAAAGGATGAAGAGGAATAGAGGTGCACACAAGGATATGGTCCATGGAACCTGATTTTCCATGACAGATGCACATGCAGACCCTGTCGGTCTATAAAACTGAAAATAACTGATGCAAATATCCAGCATAAATGTTTATAGCTAAATATTCAGCTCCAGAAGAAAGAGTAATGGAAACCTGTGATAATGAGCAGACCTGTCCTCAGCTCACTGTGTTGCCTTAACACAGAAGACTGAAGCATGTTCAAGGTTTTGGTTCTCTTCCCAAACCACTCCATGGTTTAAAAAGATCGTTTCATTTCCAAGATAAACATGAAACTCTACAGCAGTAACAAGGTTTTTTTTGTGTAGGAAATGGCATTTCCAAGAACAACAAAAGGCTATGGAATAGCTCTTTTGAGTCCTAGAGATCATCACAAACTTTGTGCATTTTTTAGTGCAAAGGACATTTCCTTGCATTTTTCTCTTCCAAAACACAATTGTGTAGATGAGTATGCAAGCCCATACATGTGTGCACTCTCTGCTCTGCTGCATGCATATGTAGAATCCTTCCCTGGGTAATAGGAACATGGCCAAGGTGCTTTTCCTTCCCTACCGCAGTAGATGGACACGCCCATGTGTGGATTTACACACTCCACCTGTGCCTGCCACTGTACATGTCAACAAGATTTCAGCAATGCCATGGATCTTCTGCTAGCAATCGCTGAAGGATCCTTCCTAGGAGGACCCTGAATAATGAGAAGCCAGGATTATGGGACAGCCGGATACTTGTGGCCACTTCAGGACATGGTTCAGCCATCCTTGTGCCAGTGAAGTGAATCTACCCCTTGCAGAGCACAGCGAAAGATGTATGCCAGCTTGGCCTTGGGTTTGCAATTCCCCAGTGGCAGTCACAGCAAGAACGGAAAGTGTAGTCTAAATAGCACATCCAATCACACCAGTGGGGCTGAACGAGGCTTTATGTGCTACTGCAGTTGGAATTCCTTCGTATTTTGGAACTTGGCTTTTAGTCCACAGAATACATGTTCAAAAATGTGTGTCTGTTCATGGTTCTGTAGGGCTCCTCCCTACCACACCACACTTTCCTAAAGGAGCATCACATGGAGCCCTCAGAGGCAGCGCACAGCTCTCAGCCACAGGAGCTCTGAGCTGAGCATTTGCAGTGGAAGTTTGAGTACGGAGAAGTTTTTGTAATTTCCTTTCCTGGTGTCAGGGCTTTTATTCTTTCTCCAGTCTTTTTGCTCACTTGCCCCCATGGTGTAATTGTCTGTTTTCTCACCTTATTGCTGTTCACATGGGTTACCTTCCAAACTCACTATTCAACTCCCAGTATCTCCCTGCCTTCTCCCCCTCCTCAAATGCTGCCCCTTTTTCTTTTGCTCAAGGACACTCATTAACCTACCCTAAATTGACATGATTTCTTCACTCTTTTTACTTAAGAAGGCCCAGTTATTTGGTCTCAATCTCCTTGTTCTCCTCCACCTGCCAAAAATGCCAGCTTCACACACACTTTTTCAGCACCCTTCCTACCCAGCCAGGCTTCCACAGCTCCTTGTCCCAGGCTCCCTGCCTTAGCAGCCTAAGCACTCCTTTTTGATCTTGGTTTTGTGGGTTCCTCCCCCCAATTCTCTCTGTACTTTTTCCCATTCTGCCTCCTTGTAATAGCAGATTCTTTCTCCAAATTAATCCCATTTTTCCTTCCTTCCTTCCTTCCTTCCTTCCTTCCTTCCTTCCTTCCTTCCGCCCTTCCTTCCTTCCTTCCTTCCTTCCTTCCTTCCTTCCTTCCTTCCTTCCTTCCTTCCTTCCGCTTCTCATCAGCAAGAGACCAGTTACGAGGACCTCTTTCCCCTATGCCACTCATCCAGCCAAACATAACCCCATTCCCTTTCTCTTTTACATTGACTTCCAACTTTCCCTCATTCAATCACCCTCCATCTTCTCCTTTCATCTCCCAGTTACTATTTCTCTCTCTATCACATCAATGTCATCTGGTCCTGATTTTTACTCTCCCTTTTTTTCCCCTGCTCTTTCCTTTTGTTTCCTCTACATTCAGGTCAAGTTCCTTCCTTTGTAAGGCCACCTGGATCCCAGGCACTTCTGCCAGCACTGTAGAAGGAAGGGTTTTCTGCTCTTGTATGCAGCACTGGCTGAGCCTTCCCTGTGGGTTTTGTCATGGAAATGACCATGATTCCACATAGGCCTGAGCTGCAAAATATCTAGTTATTCTATGTAGTCGGCATGTGGATACCCCACTGGGCTCCTACTATGTTCCTGGAAAGGGATTTTGGAAATTTTAGCTGTCAAACTCCAGTAAAGCCTGTGCTGAATACCTGAGAATGGGTGGCTTTCTTTTACCCAAATGTTTAGAAATCTGCTAAATTCAGTCAGATTTCCACAAAGAGGACAAAAGGGATACCACTACCACCAAGGTGAGCAACCCTACCCCAAAGCATACAGATTTTTAAACATTTAAAAAACAAACTTGTAATACTTTTGTAAGATGGAAAAAACATCCATCTATACAAGTAATAACAGGCTTTTACTGTCCATTACCCAGAAAAGACCATTTAATAATGTGAAATTGGACACCCCACACTGCAAGATACTGTACATACTAGAAGGAAAATTCACCTGCCCCTTAGCATTCAGGTATTAATTCCAGATCACTGGAATGCTGCTTTAAATTGCCATTTTGTCCTGGGCAGCCTTCCTTCCTAGCTATCTGAGGCTGTACCATTTCACATGAGAAGTGGGTACTCCCACTTAATCTTTGCTTGATTTGTGCTAGCAGTTGCCCAGATAGCAAAGCAAAGTGACAAAGGTCAGCTAGATTTAGCAACAAGAAATAGTTATTTATATGAAAATGTCTATAAGAAAGGCATTTCTGAAATGAATATTTTTCACTAAACAGAATGCTGTCAGTCACTGACATGTCGTAACTTTAGCTTATTTTATGACAGCTTGGCTACATGTGATTCCATGTACCTTGTCCATGCATCAGAGACCAAAAAACAATTCTAGAATTGAAGTAAGATAGATCTGTGACACTCTCCCAAATATGAGTGGCCCAGAAATCAATTAATTTAATCTATGAACATAGGCAAGAAGCACTATAGATCAGTAACAGTTATATTATATATAATTCCTCAAGTATCACACATGGGGAATTCTAAAGAATATAATGAAACCATCTGACACATTAAATGGCCCAGTGCCTCCCTCTCAAAGAGCGATACACTGAGGTCACACTCCTGCTTTTGGTCTGGGCATGGAACAATGATGATCAGGGTGTCCCTCTCCCACCCTGATGCTAGGAATAATTATTTTCATGCTGTCCTTTAGTTTATTTTCCCTTTTAAATATGTTTCCCTGAGCATAAAACTCTTCATTCTGCCAGGAATATCTTTAATTTTAGAATTATTTTTCCATCCCAAACAGAGCCAATAAGTCCAACAATCTCTAGATGGGATTGTCCATAACTTGTTCAGGGCTTTTCCAAGCCTCAGATGAGCTGCGGGTAGAAAGCCAGCTAAAAAAGTAGTTTGCAATATGATTTTGGTAACACCACACAGTGTAGAGGTGTGTTGGTACTGGTGGATGGTTGGGGCTTTTTCCCCAAGGAAGACTGGAGTAAAATATAAAGTAAACATGTTTTTCTAGTTCACAGGAAATTGGTATTATTTGTGGGCTAGGAATAGTAGAAGAACATTTCCTCCCTTTGTGTGCCAAAGACAGACTGTCAAAATCTCCATGCCCCCAGTACAGAATGAAGGGTCACAGCCTTTTTGCAGAAGCAGGGTTTGATAGCAAACCCCTCCTTGCTCACTGAAGTGTTCACGGGTTGCCTTTACAGTAGAAGCTCTCAGGATCAGACATTTAGATTTAGCATATACACCATGTAAAATAACTGCTAAGTTGGTGTAGAAAAGAAACAATGGAAGTGTTAATCAGTGAAATAAAAATATTGGTTTTATTGTTTTCAGGCTGTTTTTTGCAGTCTGAATCCTGTCAAGCCCTCTGTTTTTAATTAAAGTTAGGTTATAAAATAAGTAATAAAACAGAAACAAACAAAACAAAAAATATAAAAGATAAAAAGTCTTTAAAAGTTCCACATAATCAGCAACAGAATGAAAAAAAACACCCTCTGCCTATAGCTTAAAGGAGCTCTGGAAGCTCTGGTGCAGTCTGCAGCTGATTATCTCATCAACATGCTCTAGACGGGCTTGAGGAACTCTGCTGGTTTGGGCTGTGGGGTATTTTTGGCTCCCAACACAAAATGTTGAGCTGTCCCATAAAGCTCTAGGCAGACTATGAGAATCTCTTGCTTGAGAGATTATCACAGTTGGATCTCGGTAATTAAATGGAGATGTAACTAACTCTCCTCAGCCAGATGCAGGGACTAGGGAAGCCAGGAGACAACAGCCCATTGATTGCAAATGAACCTTCCTGGGCACTGCAGAGAGAGCATGAGCTTTCTGTTAATTGTTAATTGACATCTCTGGGCATGGCTAACTAACATCTGCGTGGGCCAGAGTTTGGCATGTTCATTAACATATGTTTCTGTAACTGAAGTAAACAAATCAGTGCATACAAAGCAAAACCTCATGGAGTTACTCAGCAATATCATTGCTGTTATTCTGCCTATACTTCTATTTGCCCAAAATTGTCCCAGTGAAAGAGCACATCAGCTGTGTTTTCTTCCAGACACAGTCCGTCTGTCCAGAATGTGGAGGGAGAGTTCCCTCTCTGAAGACGGACAACAGCAAAGCGCCAGTTTGCAGTACTGTGACCTTCTCTCTGGAAGAGCTGCAAGGCAGGATGCTCAAGGGACTGCTCCTCCACCTCTGTAAGACCTTATCTGCTGAATGGGTTTGAACCCAAACATAAATCTGTCAATTCCTAGGAAAAGCTACTGTCAGATTTGATAGTGTGGCACGGAAGGCAGTGAAAAGACAGTCTAATAAGTCCAAATTCTGTCTCAGAGACATGTGGGCCATGTTGATTAAACCACCCACATGTATCCAAGGCAGAATCTGGCACACACAGACCTGTCCTTTTTAAATCCGTATCTAGTGTGCAAGATTGGGCTTCTATCATGGAGGCTACTTATAGAATAGAAATTAGAATGTATGATTAATTTCCACTTATAGAAATTTCTAGTTATTTATACAAATTAAATATCAAGAGTAAATGTATGATATAAAATCTATACAATAGTAGCAATGATAATACTATATTAGAGTACACTAGTGTACTTTTAATAGTATTATACTTGGAATACACTACACTGCATTTGCACATTTAGAAAACATTTGTATAGACTACACAGACAGTAAATTTTAAGCTCCAAAAAGTTTGGAAGACAGTGGATGTAGTACCTCTATCTTGCTAATAAAGCACACCTTTTGAGGAGTACAATTAGCATATTATAGATATTCTTCCCCTGTACTTAAAATTGTGTTTTTATTTTTAATGATCTACTTAGCACCTTTTGCATATTGTAGAAATCAAATGTTTCCAAGCAATTTGTCTTTGTTCTCAATTTTGTAACAAATTACAAAGTGGGATGTGTAACATGGATTCAGTACTGTTACTGAGTGACTTGAATCCTTCCCACAACTAAAACCCAATGGTTTTGTTTAGATCCATGATACTTTCATGGTATCTGCAGTATCTTATTTATTTTATATCAACAACATTGCCTACAGTTAAAGGCTATAGCCCTAAATATTAAAGCTTATAAAGTTGTAAATGTCTAGGTTTGGTTTTTTTTTCTCCAATTCTTTCTAGCCTGTGTAATTCAATCAGTGTGTTAGTGTAGAGGTAGTTCAAGCCCAGAGAGTTTCCTCCCCCCTGAGGAATTGGTGGAGACCTAGAGAATAAAACCGCCCTGGGGTACAGTCGAAGGTAGCTTGCCCCAGAGAGGGGTCGAGCTCCCCCGGTCCCTCAGTTCATAATGGTCTTTTCGTATCTCACTCTCTCCTCCCTTCCTCCTTCCCGATTGCTCCCTGTCCCTTGTCCCTCCCTGGTTCCTCCCCCGTGCCGTTCCGGGATTGGTTGTTACCCTCAGAATAAAAGTCTGGTGCCGGATGAGTCCGGGGTCTTTTGCCCTTGACCCCAAGCACCTGACCACCGTGTGACCGCGTGTCTGATTGGGGTCCGGGCGAGGGAACACTCTCTTTGCAGCACTCCGGCTTTTGGGGACAGCGTGGCTGCCGTCCTAGGGAATCGCAGCTCGCGGCTGGGGGAGACGGTCCCCGACTGCAGTGAACCTGGCGCTCAGGGACGCTAGCAGACACCGCTGACGAGCTGCTGACCATCCCTGGTGGTCAGCTGGTCCAGCCCACGAGACCGGCCACATGTTAGGTCTGACTGTGCCTTTTCTCCAGTATTTTATAACAATATCTTACCCTGCTGAGGATTTGCGTGTATAATTTTGATTCACTTGGCAGTGTATTTTTTGAAAGCGTGTAACCAGCACTTCAATCCTCTAAAACACACTTGAATCAAGAGCAAGTAGCAGAAACTATGACAATGAGACCTCAGCTTTACTCCCCACACCTTATGACCCTTATTCTCAACAGGCGCATAATCTGCAACTCAGTCTTAAATCCTTCATCTCTCCGAAGAGAGACAATATTTCACTACAATTCATTTTGGTAAAAACATTTAGAAAATAACTAAAGAACCCTCTATATGTCTCAGCACAAAGCTAAACTGCATCAATGTAATTTTAAATTAAGGCTCAGCCAGCCTACCTATTACAATAAAATCTTCTCCCAACCTTTGTCTTATTACACTGGCAGCAGACCACCGGTCTATAAAGAACAGCTCACTGCAAAATTTATTCATCAGATCTCGAGTATTTCAGCCTCAGGCTAAGAGAGTCTGAACCAGGGAATGTAGAGAGCAAGCAGCAGAGTCCAAGATCCTTTTCACAGCATAGCACCTGGACTTGGAGAGCACCTCTGGGCATCATCCCACCCTCCGCTCAGAGCAGGGGCACCTGCAGTGGCTTGTCTAGGGCTGTGTCCAGTTGCATTTTGAATGTCTCCAAAGATGAAGTGCAAGTGTTTGACCACCTTTGAAGGAAAACAGTTTTTCTTGTGTTTAAATGGAATTTTCTGTTTCACTTTGTGCTCAGTGCTTCTTGCATTACACTGGGCAATACTGAGAATTCTGACTCTATCTTCTTTACTCTGTCCCCATCATATATTTACACACATGGTATGTTTCTCCAGGCTGCAGAGTCTCAACTCTCTCAGCCTCTCCTCACACAGCAAATCCTCCAAGCCCTTAACCATATTCCAGTCTCTTTTCCAGAATCACTCCAGTATACCCATGCCTTGCTTCTAAATGGTGAGTCCAAACTGAATATCCTACACCAGATGTCTCACCAGGTGTCTCATCAGGGCTGAGGGAAAGATCACTTCCCTCAAACTCTCCCTCACACAGCCCAGGAGGTTATTGATTTCTTTGCTGCAGTGGCACATTGCTGGCTCACATTCAGCTTCAACTCTCAGCTCCTTTCCTGCAGGTCTCATAACCAGTGTCTCAAGCTGAAGCCCAAATAGCAGAGCACCAGCCCTGCACAGTTCTGTACCAGCTTCAAGCTTTAATTTTTCCTCTGTATCCATTGACAACACTACGTACTCACGGAGTCTGCTACTTGATCCTAAAATGAAATCTCAGAACCCATACAATTAATTGTTTAAACAACTGAATTAGGTTTCTAATAGTACAGAGCAGGCCAGACCCTTACCCCACATTGAAAAATTCTGAATTTGTCATGGCAGGCAGATTTATCATGAAGCATATGGTCTAAGACAACTTTTTAGGCTGGAGGGGAGAAATGCTTAGGTGGGTTACCCATATTCTTGTTCCACAGACAAAAAGACATACCTTAGATGAGGAAGCTCCAGTTTTAACTATAGAACTTCCATGTCTTATAAATCAAAACCATTACTGCCATGATGAATATTTAGCAAAGAGAATATTTGTATTTGCATAAAGGTTCTACACTCTGAATGCAAATAAAGCCAGAACAAATGGTTTGTCTGCTTGCAGTATACAGCCACTCACACTTCTGTCTGTGCTAATCATTCTGTTTGAAGAAAGACTAGTTCAGTTAACTTTGTTCAACAACTGCAAAGAAGAAAGTTTTAAAAGCAAACCAAAGAGGTTATTCACGGCTGTATGACAAACCACTGTCAAAACATAACAAGCCACAACCAAACTCAAGCAGAAAATGACAAAATATAAGACCGTAAAAATGATGGAAATTGTGCAGGACAGGCATTTTAGATGAACAAATGCAATCTGTACCAGCATAAAGGACCAACACAGCAGAGAAAATGATACCCAGAAAAGTTGTCTCAAGAAATAAAGGCAAAAACATAAAATTCAAATGACAGGACACCAAAAGGAAGGGACAAAAACCAGGGGAACCATCCAGTTGTATTAAATCAAGCACACCCCTGACCCCTGACTTCATCTGACCTAGTAGAATGCTAAACATGGCATGGAAAAAAGGCCTTATGTAAAAACATAAGCAAAATGATGCTAAGATAAAGTGATATTTGCCATACCTCACATACTGCCACAATCGTTTTAAACAGGTACCCAAGCTGGTCTGAGTCAGAACCTAGACAGAGACCTCAAAAACAAAGCTTGGGTGCTGCAGAAAACAGCTGTTTGCCTTTCTGTGGAGTATTCATGCTGGGGATGGGATAAGTGACCAACCCACATATTTCACAGCCATCGACTTCATTACTCTCTTATTGGTCTAAATCAAACAGTTCCATGAAAATTAAGTAAATCACTGGAATCACACCACTTGCTAGAAATTCAGTCATTATCCTGGGGATCTCCCTTCCCTTCCCCCTTCCTCCTTCCTCCCCCCAAATTGTATAAATATTCCAGTTATTGCTACAAAAGCACATAGGAAGATCTGTTGTGCTGTATTTTCTGGAGTGAAGTTGCTCTGGAGACAGATGTCTACAAATACAATTCTACCAGTTTCTCATCTCCAGTCTCTCCTCTGAACCATGTCAAGATGGGAAATTGAGGCAGGAAAAAAAGGTCTTACATGCATTTTAGAAATACTATTAAACATGTGAAGCTTATATGAGGGGAGAATAAACAACTGAGGAAGTACTGATCTGAAAAATGCATAGGTCCCTTTCGCCCTTAGAAATGTTGGAAGAGAAGCTGTGAGAGAGTACCACGCATCATAGAGGGCTTTCTCCCTTCTAAAGTTCCTGATTTTCATCCAGTCAAAATAAGCAACATCACACACCTTGAATTAGCTGCAACTGATAAATCCTATTTTTGGTTTCAGTTCAGTTTGTATCTGCCAGAATAGCACCTCACATCACCACCACCACGCCTGATGAGAAGCCTGAGGACACCATTCACAATGTGAAGTCTGAGGACAGGCACAGGCTGCTGGGACTTCAGAGGGTTTAGCTCAGACAGAATTTCCCTTTTTTTATTGAATGCTTTCTGTAGCTCTCCACAAGCTCCCTTCTGCTGTGAGAGAGCAGTAACAGTACTTATAGCAGCTAGTTTTGAGTAGTGAAGCCATTCCTTCACTGTGGTTAGTACACTGTAAACACAGCCATGAATGTTTCTATAGAGCATATTGTGAGCAGACACCAATGCTCTGAGTAACCCAAAAGCTACATGTTTGCATAGCTCGGCACCATGTCTGAGGAAGCAATTCCTGTGAAGAGGCAGCACAGATTGGTTTGGCCTCCGAGAGAGACGAAAATGGCCACACAGCATCTGGTCAGCTTGGGGTGTGGGGAAAATGGGCTCATATAGGCATTTGCCACACAGGCAGAGCTGACCTCCTCACCACTGGAAGAATTATTTTCTTGGCAAGACTGAAACCCACAGGCTGGCCATGTGAAGGAGAAAGATGTCCTTTTGCCGAACACAGGACTTTGCACTCAAGCACTGTCAGTCAAGCATCACAGCATGGTCCTCATTCAGGTGAAAAATATCAGAGGTGAAATGGGATGATGTGCAAATCAAAGGGGACATAACGTAGTGGGGAGTGTGTCTGGAGAACTGGTGGGAGGTGAGGGGTTACGGTGACACTATAAAAGATATACATGGCATTCTCAAAATCCTCAAAATGCATTGAGCACATGTGGATTGATAACCAGCACAATTTTTCTGTTAATATTATGGTGTAGATGTATGAACAATATCTCACCAGTGGATAATATCAGTTGTCGGTTATATACATGTTTTATAACAACCAGAACACTCTTTTTCAAAAAGCTGTTGGTGGTTGGCTTTGATTTCTTTTTTTTTTTTTCTCTGCAGCAAAGCTCGCTTTCCCACTCCCTTTCTCTTTCAAGCTCACGGAAGCTAACTGCAGAGAAAGTAAAAATGGTATTGAACACACTGGACAAAATAATTAGAAAAAAAGTCTACCATTTAAAAATGTTTTGTTGGTTTTTAAAGTGTGTCTTGTTTATTACCCTTAAAATGAAGGCAAGTGCCCTGTGTTCAGTTATACAAATCAGATGTCTGACAAAATAACATGAAATAATAAAGAAGCACTTTCAGAAAAGGGCAAGCAATGTAGCAGGTTTATAAGCTTCAGTCAGAACACACATTATACGTAGTTTTCAATAAAATTTTATGCATTAAGTAATGCAGAATGCTCTTAACTTGAAAAAGGTAACATCAGTAATAAGTACTACAACAAATCTGTGCTGAAGCTGAAACAACCACTTCCTATGTTTTCTGTCCTTTTAGCTGTATGATACATTTTTTCACATTTCCCAGAGAGTCATTATGTTATCTTCTTGGCACAGTTTTTCTACAATGGCTCACTGTGATTTCTGGTACCACCTTGGGTGAGATACAGTTCCCATGACAATCTTGAACTGCCACTGTTAGGACAATTTCAGGGACTCCCAGAACATAAAACATAACAACCACCACATAGGATCAACCCAAATGCCCACCCAGACCAACATCACTGCTTAACAACAGACAAACTAGAAACCTAAGAAAAAAATGGGGAAAAAAAAAAAAAGACAAGTGTGGCATGATCCTTGCCCTGGTCCATCACACCTACTTCCAAAAATAAACAGGTAGAAGGCTACAGAGGTGATGGTTGCATGCATTTGGACATGGAAGTCATAGCTACTGACAGCTGTTGACATCCAAATACAATGACAGTGCAGGAAACCCCATGCTCCAAATGCCACTCTAAAAATTGTTAATTTAATTACAGAAAAATATATACAGACTTTATTACCTCAGGCTGAAAGCATATAAAAATTTCTATTGGAACATATTTTCCTACAGGATTTCAAGAAAGAAATTCAGGGTGTGAAGCTCTTTTCTAAAGATGTAGCAATAACTTTTATCTATCAGCAGTGCTTGATAGGGTTACAGTGAAACTTTCCCAATAAGAATCCCTGCTGACATCAAAGAGAACGATCCCAGATTGATAACTCGATGTTCTGATATCTTAATATGCATAGGACCATGCAATTCAAAATACTTCTTTGAAAAATTAAATATATTTTTTCAAAATCTACCTGATTTTAAAAATGCACAGAAACACCTAATGTGAGGAATCTAATTTAATTTGGTATACTTCAAACTCATTACGTGAAACAGGACTCTGAATAAAAAAAATAAGATACTCCACCTTGCAGTGTGAACATGCAAATATATTGCTGTATACATATGCATTTGAAATATCCCCCTGACTTTCAAATAATTTGTACATATCTCCCAACTACGAATATTTTTTTTTTAAATATCAGCATTGCAAACTCAACTCAGGATCTGGAAACAAATTTTTGTGCCAGCTACTGCAGTGAATAGTGAACTGACTTATTTGTTTACAAAACCTAACACCATGTAAGAGTAAGCTTGGTAGGAACCAATTCATACTTATATTATCAGACAAATAAAAAAGGTGTTGGAATCAAATGCAGAAAACAGTATTCCAAAATTGTTCTGTTGAGAGCATCCATTACACAGAAGAGTAATAGAAAGTAACGCTCCTACAAAGTTGTTTTTTTCACCATAACCATAGAAAAACATCTCTGCCTAAAGTCAACCTTCCTTCACTGCACTAATGCATCAATACATGAACATTTGCAAATTATTTCCCCCCATTAATACTGATCTTACTTCAGACATTATTCACAAATACTGGTCCCTCACGAATCGTCACTTAAAGAGCAGGAGTTTTGTTTGCATGATGATGAGGAGAATTAAAGCAAATAATCTTCATTTATGTGAAGTTAGTCACCTAAGAGGTGAGGGCAGAGGAGGAATGCTGCACTCTGATGCAGGAGAGGTAGCTGCACTGTTTCTGCTCCCCACGCTTCTGGATTGTGCCAACAAAGCATGCTGAACACAACTTGAAAACATGGGCTCTGCTCTGCAACTGCTTTCTAATACAAAGTGAAGCCTCGGTATTTTTTTCAGCAAAATTGTGGATTAATTCAAAACTAAAATGTCATTTTGCTACAAAAAATAGAAATGGAGGAAAAATTGCCCACAGTGAAGCATAAAGCAATTTAGATAAATAGGAGTTGTTCCCAGACCTCTGCACAAGCCTTGGACTGAACATGACATTTAAAATTTTTTTGGATCAGCACTCTTGTATTTCATACAGTACTTTAACCACATCCCTCCTACTCTCCTGTTCCTAGAATCGGCACAACTAGAAATAAAATTAAAAGGCTGTTCTTGCATACCTCACATCTGGTTAGAGTTAGGAAGTGCTAAAAATCATGTGAGGGAGTTTATCCTTTCAGGCTGTTGAGCTTGAAATTCTTGTTGTTTCCTGCCTTTGCAAGAACCCCAGAGGCAAGTGGTCCTTAAAAAGGGATGGCTGTTTTGCTTGCCATTGCAAAAGACTGAAATTACTTTGATGGTCTGAGCTATGGCTGTGAACTTAGAGATAACTCATAAAATATTTGAATGTATGCAAGATAACACAGGAAACAATTCACAGCAACCAATGTGATACAAAAACCTCTCCTCCCCAGGCTTTGTACCCCGCAGGTGCCCACACTGACTGTACAAGGTACCACAATGCATGTCACAAGACTCATGGGGTGGTTGGGTTTTGCCACAGCATACACCTGAGTCTCACCTGTCACTGCTGTGATGCTGGTACAGGGTACAGGGCCCCATCCTTCTGGAAGAAGAAAATACCAACTCTTCCTTACAGCATGTGCTTTGTGTCCATAATGTGCCCGCTTCGGGAGCAATACGCATTTAGCAAAGTAATTCTGCATTTCTCCAGGATAACCGTCTATGCCTACACACTCACACAGTATCCCGCAGGGGTGGAACAGGAGCTTCTAACCACACACACACATTATTGTCAGCAGAGCAGCATGAGTCTCATTTCCCAGAGCTATTCTCATGAGGTGGTGTGCAGCAGAGTCACAAGCAGTGGCTCTGAATGACTTTTGTCACCTCTAATGTCTCCTAAAAATCCGCCACTTCCAAGGCAGATGGCAGGTTACACCCCCAAAGAGCAACTTCACAGGAAGCCTTTGCTCTGCGTGGGGATGCTGCGTAGGGAAGCTGAACTTTTACTCCTCCTCTTCTATTTCTACTTGCTTTTTTCCCCAAGTTTCATCACTTGTATGTCATCCCATTCACATTTTACTCTCCCATGTTGTAAGCTGTCTGCTCCATTCAATGTCCTTCAAAGGGGTACTCACATGAAGTCACTCACAAGGTCACCCAAAGCATTTCCATTGAAGGATTTCTGTTTGCAGCTTGTTTGCCAAGTTATTTGTGCTCTGTATGTTCTGAGTAGTGATAAATGCACCCAAACCTTCAGAATCATAGGAAAGGTGATGAGAATGGTTGAATTTCAAAACACAGGTTTTCATGCAGCCATGAGAAGATTTAAGAGCAAATGGAAGTACTAACGAAACAACATTTTTGTTTACTGCATCAGTTACAAATTACACTTGAGGAACGACATTCTTAACAGTGTCAAGAAGAAGTGGTGTTTACTTTATAAGGAGTAAATTTTAACCCAAATGCAATCAGAAACCAAGAAAAATTCTTACTTTTTCTTTTTTTTCAGAGAAATGTTGATGTTTACACTCCAGTATCATAGAAAAAATTTACAATATCTATGTTGTGGGTGCCTTTTTTTGTCTCCCCTGTGATTCCAGTAATCAAGAATATTTTAGTATATTCTATAGTCAACTAGTTTAAATAAAACTCCCTTTAAATAACTAGCCAACTGATGTGGAATAAAAATCTCCTTTCCATATACCATGCTGACTGTTCTGACGGTGGTACTTTGGGGCGACAGGTCTGAGGCAAATGTAGCAGTCCCTCCCTGCCACATGTGCAGACTAGTCCGTGGAGAGTGACTGCCAATGGATGTTTCTTAAAGGGCACAGTGAAATTACAATTATGGGGGATTCTTCCAACTACCTCCCATCAATGAATCATTCTCTCAGATTTACCAGGAATTACTATGTTGTCTTCATTAAATGTGATTCGAAGCAGAAGTCTTGCTGAAACATGGAATAAAAACTGTACTTCTGGTGACATTAGATATGCTGAAGGGAAGGGAAGAGTCATTGGCCACTTGTCTGCTAACCACAGGAAAACACTACTGCAAGATGGATGATCCGTATTATTGATACCACAATGGTGTCACCGTGATGGGAAATTGTACAGGTTTTTCTTTTTGTCTTTTTCACTGTTTTTTCAGAATGCATCACTGACAGTAGTAATATGAAACTGCTCTTATTTGAAATGTAGTGGCCTAGAAAATACATAAACTGATGCCAGTGTGCCTGCTACAGAGCAGAAGAATCCCAGGGGGCTCCTGCGATAAGATTATTCCAGTACAGGTCAACTGTTGCAATATTCAGCAACCTAAATATCATTAAAGTAGGTATTCCCTACTATGTCCTTTCCTATCTAACACCTTTTTGAGCAAAAACTTTGATGTCTCCTCCAGTACATGTTTTTGAATGTGCTGATCTTGCTTGCTCTTGCAAAACACACAGGTGATCTGCAGAAGTGAATCTCGCATATTCAGGAATACAAAGTGGTGTGTTCACGTGCTTCACTCTACAGCATAGTTTTGCTTCCTGACTCCTCTGCAAAAGAGACATTTACTTCATATATTATTTAACTGGTAAAATTAGGATACTCATTCCCAAAAAAATGTTCTAGAAAGGTAGGCTCACTTTAAGAGCAATTTTCTATATGATCTGGCATGAAGTTACTGCCTTGGAAGGCACTGAGAGCAGGGAATGATTCCCTTCCAAAGTTGCACGATATATTTTAAAACCAGGAAACCAACCATTGTGTTTATTCATTTATGCTTCTGAAGTGCGCAACACAGAGCTCCCCCATCCCCCGCATCACGGGGGACAATCAATGGCAGTTCTCTCTTTCCTGAGCCTTTGAGCAAACTTTCCTTAACTCTTACAATTTAGACAGTCTACATGCAATACCATTTGTCGCTGCAATGACTGTCAATTAACATATGCAAATTACAAATTAAAATATGCAAACCATATGTAGATTACACTTATTTTTAAAAGGCTCACCTAAAGAGGGGGATGTAGCTGTCACTTTTAACAATAGCAAACACCTAATAGCAAACGCCTACATGTAAAACTGCTAAAAAGACACATCCGTGGTGCAGCATGGTTGAAGCACATCTGAACTTACATCCTCTTTCAAGATGCAAAGTAAGTTTTATGGGATCTTTTTTGGCATTTTTTCATGATGTATTGCATACATATGCCTACTAGCAAATGCTTTAAAACAGGATAGCTGGAAATACTGCAACAGATAAGCCTGCAGAGAACAATCTTTCCACCAAATCTGTAAGCGAGCACATAACGCTCTACGAGACAGACGGCAAATACCAAAACCCCTTGTACCACGAAAAAAAAGGAATGACTTGGCTTGGATTATTAAGTCACTGATTTTCTCTGAAAAGTTGAGCCCTAAAATGGCATCACAAACTCATGAAGAGCTCCAAATTCTTCCTTAATTTATTATCATTTTCCTTTGAAAATCTTAGGAGCAAATTTCAAAGCCTCTCCCATGTCCTCTATAATGTCCTATGGCGCATAGTAAACTGGGGGCAATTATTTCATCAAGAAGCAATTAATTATTTTCACTCATGTCATAAAGATGGGTACTGAACATGTGGGGAATTGAAACAGAAAGCCTAAAATACTTTCCCTGAAAATAGTGCTCTTACAGCCTGGTTCCTAACCTATGCACAGTTGGACAGAAGTGCAATTGTAGGACAATAAATGCTATTGAAGTACTTATGGCAGCAACATTCCAGGAGCAGTCACAGCAGTACTGGGCAACCACATATTATTGAGGTAATCCCTCTCTGCATACAGGCATGAAACATGCTGTTATAAATGTCTCATCCTGAAAGGGGTTAAGGATAACTTCTTCACGTGAACAAAGCCCATGCTCACAGGCAAACCCCACGGGAAGCAGAGCGGGAGCACTGCGGGACACGACCAGCCTTGGCTGCTGGCTGTCACCCTGCTGGGAGACACAAGTCCAGGAGGGGACACCACAATGGCCACGTGAAGGGTCCTGCCCCAAACCAGTGCTTGGTGGCAGCTGAAGCAAGGCAGCGTGTGACTGAAGCTCCTCTCTGAGGTCTGTCACCTCCAGAGGAAGAGCAGGAGCAAACAGCAGGGATGGCCACTTCTAAAATAACTACAGCTGTTTCCACATGTGACTGTGCTCTAACAGTGTGGCTTGTAACTATTATTTAATTGTAATTTCAGCTAACCATTTTGCAGTAATTGATGGCTGAATAAGAAATCCAACAACTGCCTATATGGCTGAACAAATTATACTCTGCTTATAATACCTTCTTAACTCAGCCACCCACTATGGCTGAAATATTTGATTGCTAAATTGATTTTTCATTAATTTAATCTTCAAGGATGATTATTATTCTGAAGCTGGACCACACACAATAAAAATAGGCATTTTATTAGTCATATAGTCACAGGGCACATAGGGAAAAAGGTATGAGCCCTGGCTGATGTATAATTTGTTGTTCCAACGCCAACTTGCAGAACACCATTACCTCATCACAGTTGTCTGAGAGAAGCAAAAAGAAATTTGGGTCACATTAGTCCTTTTAAAAATTCTTGGCCTTGAAAATATAGAAGTACTTGGAAGAGATTATTAAATAGCTGTAATAATAAAAAATAATCTCAACAGTGAAATTTTAAATTAAGGAAAGCTCTTTCTCATTTCAGAAGACATTTGTTATCAGGAAGACAGTGTGTCCTGAAAGTATGCTGTAATAGTTTCACAGTAAATAAATGTTTTTAAAATCATGGAATGTCACTATCATAAAATACATCCTTGCAAAAATTATAAGCAATTATCAAAAAGTCTTTAATACACTTTACAAATACATGTCACTGAAACTACTCCCACAATTTTTTGTGGGAGAAAAAGAGGGGGACCTTAACACTTTATCCTTGAAAACTTGCGAGCAAGAAACTACTCCAGTGAATAAAAGACATGGCCAACATAAATTAGGGGTCAGTGCAAACCATCTCAAAATTCCTACTTGCTAATGCTTTCAAATTACCTCTTTTTTTTCTGGCAGTCACCATTTTGTAGGTCTTAACTATCCCAGCAGAATACTGCTGACCTCCTCATGGTCTAGAGAGGCCAGTTTTATTTCTAAGGTTAATATTCTCCCTTTTGGCAAGATTTTCATTTTATTTCTGGAAGTAACCCAGGCCCAAAAGGCTTCAATGGGAGGCCCATCAACTAATGAATTAATCATCTACACCAAAAACGCCTAAAGCCCTGGGCTGACCTGAAACTAGTAATGTCTCAACCAGATTAGACCCACCAAGGACCTCTCTTTAACACTGGATCTTTAAAAAATGGAAAAAGAGAAGAAATGAGGGAAAACTAGCTTCTATGTAATTTCACTCCATATTATGGGTACATAAGAATCGTAACAGCTTGTGTGAGGAAGGTGTGAGGAAAGGAAGTGTAGTAATACAAAAGATATAGATGGTTCTTGACATATGTCCTTTCTGCTGCTTAGCAACATGTCGGTGTACTGCATTCTTTTTCTGTTTCAACTTTCTGCAAAAAGGATGTTTATACTGGAAGAATTGATTTTTTGCAGAACCCCATGCACAACCTTCTGCAGACTCCGCAATGGTAAAGCAGTGGATAGTGTGCTCTGAATAGAGCCCAGAGGGTTCTGTAATTGAAATACTAAAATATTTTTCAAACAAGACAAATGCTCTCCAGTAGTGTGAGCCAGGCAAACTGAAGATGCTCAACCTCTCCCCTAAGAATTTTCTTCTCCTTTTTTTAATAGCACCTCTAGTCATTTAAAGTGTTCTATTAAGACATACTGCTTTCCCCCCATCACCCTCAATCCAGTACTGTAGAGGACTAAAGGGAAGAACCACTTCATGGTTGAAATTAGGACTTACTTTGTTTGCCAGAGCCCATTCCTTTTCTTGCATACATTTTAAAAATTATTTTTGTTTCCTAAGGTTGGAGTAGCCCATTATAAGTATTTTTAATAGGAAAACTTTCCTGTATATTTAATTGTTACTGACAAGGATTTAAGGATCAACATTTTTAGCTAACCAGAGCCTTCACATTTATTATCCTGATAGAAATTATATGCATTTGAATTTCTGCTGGTGTAATTCACATTGCAAGGATCTTAACTTCCAAGAGGAAGAGGTTCCTTTCATACTCTGTGCCAAATTCAATCTCTTCAGTAAAACTTACTACCACACTTTTCCAGTGAAGTGGTTGGGGAAGTTGGCATGCAATAGAGAGAACAGACACTATGTTTTCTGTATTTTTTAAGGTTTGCACTTGTGTCAGAAAAGAAGTAAATAATACCAGTACATTTTATTCGTATTAAAGGCGTTTTATGTCCTCTTAGAAGCCCAGAAGTTTTATTTGCACCCATTTTCTGTTTCCTTTGCCAAAATTATGAAATGTAGATTTCACATACATGAGAATAATTCCATACTTTTAGAATGCAATGTAGCTTTTGCACAGTCTATAGTACCTCAAATAAATACATACACGTTCTGAGTTTGAGTACATTTGAGCACTGCTGCAGGTATGAATGAGAACATCTGAGTACTTTTGGGCAGTGTAGGTATGAAAAAGAATATCTCTCATGGAAAGTTTGTTTCTTGCTGTTCAATATCAATTTGAGGTTAAATAAGCTAGCACAGTCTAAGCAAACTGTATGCATCATATATGATCCATACACTGGTGATTAAGCAATGGAAAACAAGACTTCATAAATCTGAAGATTTAGTTCCCAACTGACTCAGCAAATCACATCATACAAAAATCACACCATATAATCTTTTCCATGAATTTACTGAGCTCTGTCTTAAAACTGGTCCATTTCTCTCTTCACTGCCACTACTGATTCAGACCCCATTGATCTGATCACTAGAAATGTTCTTTTAATTTCCTGCTTATATTTGCTCATATCCACTTGTTTTTAGTGTCAACTGCCACTTTTCTCCCACCCTGTTGTGTCCCCCCTGAGGAGCATACGGACAGCAATCTAGTCTCCTCTCACCCTTATATTACTGGACCAAACGAGCCACAACCTTTTATTTTGTTTGCCGTACATAAAATTCTGTATTGTTCTACTCATCCCTATAACCTTTCCTAACACTTGCATCACTTGGATTTAATCTGCCTTAAAAGCGGGTGTACAGTTTTTCAAAAGCAAGCTCTCCAGTGCTGCTACAACATTAACATTTCCCCATCTCCACAGGAAAGATCTCATTTGATACTTTCTAGGATCACATTGCTTTCTTCACAGCTGTATCACATCGGTGACTCATAGTTATTCTATGACTGATGGTTACACACAGGTCTTTCGCCTCCTCTGTCATTTTCAACTGATAAGTCTCTAACAGAAATTCTTTTCAGCAGCCCCTAAGTGCCATCAGTACTCTTAAATTTCATCCCATTTCTATTTAGTCCTCCCAGTCAGAACATTTTTCCTGATACTCTGATCATCCTTTTTATTAATGATGCCTCACAATATTTTGCCACCACCAAATTCCATTCCTCCAGTTCTACATTTTGTGCCAAAACCATTCATTAAAATGTTAAGTAAGTCAAGTACTCAAGATTGATCCCTGAAAAATTCTACTGATATGTTCCTTCTAGTGTGACAGTTCTCTATTTAACATAACCTGTTGTCATGGCTTTTTTATTCAGCTCTATTCCATTCCGCAGTGCCACTACTAACATCCACCTTGTTCAGCTGGACTAATAATTTCCCATGTATGATCCTGTATCAAATGTTGAATTTTGACTAATATCAGACCTACCACATTTTCTGAATGTCTAGGTCCTCAGTGCAGACTGGGAAAATAACTTTGATAAATCTATGTTGCATTTGTTTGAATGCTCTAATACCGTGGTTGCATAAAACTAATTTAAAGGTCAGACAAAATGAGACTGTAGTAAATCATCTCTTAGGAAAACTGTCATTAAAAAAACTTTATTTCATAGAAACTTATGAAATAAAGACAACTTATATACAAAAAATTAATTAAGATAGAAATTAATTAAACTAGAAATCAACTAGTAACCAGCAGTGATCTAAAACATTTGCAAGAAAAAGTGTAATTTATAATGTAGATTTGGTATAGAGCCTTACAATACAATGTGTAGCAAGAAATAAACATTCTTATATGAACTTTTGTTTAAAACATAACTATGGTCCTATATCTATTAAAAAGCTAAGCATTCAGGCATCTTCACAATGCAGAAAAAGAATCGAAAAGTACAGATCTATGACAATCTATCCAGCTTCTTTGTCATTGCCTATGGAGCATAGCAAGAAAATAAGTGCTAGTCAGAAAAATTAAAAATGACAAACTCATGAATTTTTGCTCTTCAAACAGATAGCACATTTTCCAGGCTGGTTAGAGACTTGATTAGCAACTGAGTAGCCTTGTGCTCTAGCAGGGGTTTTGAGGTTGTTGTTGCTAGAAAGTAAGTGAACATAGCTGTTAGCCTAAATTCAGTAGTTATTATGTGGCTGTGGAAAGAGTTTTGGAAAATGTTCTGCACCACTGGACCCATTTTTTTCCTGGAGCTGTTTAGATCTTTACTGGGGAACTGTATTTACCCAGAAGGCAACCACTAAGCACTGATAACAAGGATGTTTCTGAGAGCATGTAACTAAATTAACACGCCTATCCACAGCTGAAAGGAAGGTCTGACCAGGCTGTAACACTGCAGCTTGCCTGAGCTTTAAACATCACGTTGAAAAGAACCACAGAATAGTGAATATGGCAGCATGCTATCTCATTTGAAAGGATGTTCAGGATGAAAGGCTGCCCAGACCCAGACCAGAGGCCAGCTGTGCCTCCTGGGTTTGCCTCACTGCCTTCTCCTGCCTTCTGGAACTCTAGAACATCCCATCTGGGATGTGCTGGGGGTGCTCCTGCCCTTCCCAGTATGCTGGAGGCTGCTGACACGACCCACGGTGACTCAGGAGGTGTGCATGACAGCTGTGGGGCTGCCATGGGGTTGACTCCTGATTTACCTGGATCACAGGACAATCACCCCTGTAGTAAGACAGTGGGATTGGGGAGCCACCAAACATTTCCCAAAGGAAAGCCTACAGGCTACTTCAGCCATAAGTTTGGAAATACTGCCAAGAATATGTCAAATCACCAGTTCCCTCCAGAATATTACATTAAGGTCAGTTATGCAGCCTTAGCTCCAAGTGACTTAAAGATCTGGGTGTGGGATGTTTAAAAGCCTGTTCAAAGCTCAGGAGTGATGACCCTTTTCCTCTGGTGCAGTGTCACTCTCTATCATATGAATAAAGTTAGCTTCTGCAAGAGCTTCCTTCTCTCACTTCCACACTTGAAGAACAGGTTTTGAATTTATTTCCTTCACCCTGGAATTTATTAATATAAATCTGTAATGAAAAATGTTTCTACAATTTAAGTATGATCTATTCATGATAGTGAATGGGTTTCTATGTCATCATTGCACTAAATTTAATCCTGTTTCCCAAAATCACTACAGAACATTAAGAAATGCTGCTGCCACCTCCAACATTGTTTGGTTATTGAAATTAGTAAGACCTTCTGGTACACAGTGCAGCATACATGAAGGTAAAGTTAGAGCTAGCAGGAGCAATGGTGGAAAAGAATCTAGCCACACATTTTTTCCAAGAAAGAAAAATACAAAAAAGTGATTGCAGACAGCAAGAGCAAGATGGAAAAAAAAAGTGGTCTGGAGACTGAATCAGATGATGTTAATTAAAAGATGAAAACTATTGTTTTCTGAATGAAGTTATCAGCGAGGACTATCAGGCAGAATCCATTTTCCCCAACACTTTCAATATCAGAAATGAAAGTTCTAAGGTATAGTACCAAGTACATTGGGAAGGAAGAGCTGAAAAAATTGAGGGAAATTAGCCATTCCCTCAATTACCACAGCACCTTCTATTACTTTCTGTTAAAATGTTATATATGTATTCATCACAGATACAGTTGAATATAAGAGTAACTCATGTATTTGCTATGTGATGAGCTAGACTATACCTCATTTTCTAGAGCAGTAACTTCCATGACCGTGGGACTGAACTTCTCCACATGCTTTCGAGCAGTGCTTTTGCATGGAACTACAGTAGTCTGAGTAGGAAAGTCAGTGGGGATGGGCCCCAATATTTCACATTACAGAAAGTAGCAACAAAATAGATAAAAATAACACAGTTAATTACTGCTTGAGCTGCTTCTATTACTACAGGAACTGCAGGTACCAGAATAATTCCTCATTTGCTGTACATGTATCACTGGAACTTGCAGTATCTCCAATGACAACATTGTCTTTGTAACCCATACTGTGGGCATGTGCATTTTACTGATTTCTCTTGCAGATGGTAATACATGTTTGCTCACTCCTTTTTAAATTCCTTTCCAAAAGCAAACCCAAGGAAACAGGGGTGTACAATCCTGTTCTATCGTCTTAAGAAAGGCTCCAAATGAGAAAGGAATCTGTTCTGTACATTGCCTTCATTTCTGTGACTTCATGACTGAGAGGGTGTTTCCCCATGCCTTTCCTCAGCGCTGCCCGGCTTCTGCTCGTGGCATG
The DNA here is from genome assembly GCA_013400915.1 of Pardalotus punctatus. Lineage (NCBI taxonomy): Eukaryota > Metazoa > Chordata > Aves > Passeriformes > Pardalotidae > Pardalotus > Pardalotus punctatus. The sequence goes on from VZTX01025382.1 coordinate 369,144, forward strand.
TCCACACCCCCAAGCCAGGGCAAGGCAACACAGCCCAAGCTGGGGCTGAGCTGGTTTCTGACAAAGCTCCTCCTTATCTTAGATGGCTCACATTTTCCTGACCACATTCCGTAGCTCTACCAACAAGCAAGGGGTCCCCTTGGTGGTATCTGGGCTCCTGAGCAGCTTCTACAAACTGTCCTGCTATGTCAAGCATGCAGAGATGCAACATAATCTACTGCACAAAATCCTGCATTTAGATTAGTTGAAAGTCATCATAACAACTGCTTGCTTGCTTGCAGATAAAAGGTCTGCATGAAGTTCCTTCACACATCTGCACAGTGCAGTGGATACGAAGTAAATAGAATTAAACTCATCAAGGTGAGCTTCTGGTTATCAACTACTTCTATTTTTTAATTGTTTTAATTATTTTAATAATATAGGCTTAGTTTGCTTTGGAAGAAGAATAATTCATGGTTTTTTCATAAAGATATAATGATGTCAAACAGCATAATGAATCTGTAACCCATGTTTAAGCTTAAATAGCTCACTATCATATAAACTGTTACCTCATTATTTTATACATATGTCTAAGGGTGTATGTCTGTGTACACCTACACAAACACATTCCAAATATAATCACTAACAAATCTTGATTACAAAATAAAGGGAAAGCTTTAAAAATCTAACAAGTATTATCACATAAATTTTAGAAAAATTACATATAACAGACCAACATGCCAAATAACTGTGTTAACAGTTTATATTTGGCACTCAGATGATGAGCACCTTGTACTTAATAAAGGTGTCACCTAAACAGAATGCTCTTCAGATATTTTAAACTGTGTAAAACTCAACATACCCTTTCTAACTTACAGCTTTTTTCCAAACTATGTGACAAATGTCTATACACTTTAAATAAAATAAATAGCTTGCATCTAATTTGCAGATTTATCATACACAAAGCTCTTCTGAAAATTCTTAAACACTGCTTTTGCCTTCATGCATAATATGTGAACATACACATTGTAGCCATTACCAAAAATGTTTTTACAGGATTTTCATCCCTCCCAGAAGACTTTAAAATCAGAATTCAGCACCTGAGTTTTACATTCTCACTTTGAAAAAATCTAACGTTCCTTGCTATTTATAAGGCTTTAATTTAAATAATCAAAAACTACATTAATTAAAAATCATATGTAGAAGAGTAGCAACATATACCTGGACATGACCTACAGGATTAATTAAAGTAAAAGCTGAAGTATAATCAACACTCTGCGTATTTTGGTAAGTCAGTGTTAGATTTTTCTCTGAGAGAGAAGCAGTTCCTACTGGGATGTTATTTAATATGGTAGAACAGATTCTAACCAGCTGCTCCTTTTATATCCAGGGAAACAGAAAAAACAGACTGGAGATGTCTTACTATTACTTTTGCAGGCTGTTACTTTGAACAAGCTACTTACAATACAGAATACAGCTATTGATTCTTTAATGAGTGGAGTACATAGCACAGTATTTGATCTTGCATGCAAGGCATTTCTTGTAATGGAAAGTTATTCTACAAGAGAGTTCAAAATTAATAAACTATTAACAAGAAAAATCAACAGCCCACAGATGCAGAGGTGAATATCAAAAAATAAATAAACAGATAATACCATTCCTGGTGTATTTGTGAAGAATCCTACCTGTGTTATTACATTAACTGTATTAGTCATGTAAATCATAACTAGGTGAAAAGAACAAGTTTGGGAGTTTTCCATACAGTCATAATCTCTGTATTAAACCAGCTAAAAGTCAAACTTCTTCAAATATAACAGTAAACCACATGCCAATCCATAACAGCAAATCTTCATTTCCAAAGCCAAAAAAGTTTCAATTGTATATATTCAAAATGTTATTTGCTATCATAATTTTCCAGATATCAAAGACTATGAATATTAGTACTACATTGCATTTTACAGCCTTACATTCTTAATTTTATCAACCCAATACAGAATTTGACTCTGATAGTTGGAAGCTGAATATTTATATTTATTTATTGTCATAAATATCCAGTGTCCCTGCTGACCACTCGATTGATAGTTGACCAAAATTTTTCCAAGGAAACCCAAACCCTTCCAGTTTTAATTAAAAGACTGTATTTACCATTCTTCCCAACCAAGGGTATAAAGAATCTTGATAAATAGCTATAATAATCAGATAAAAATGTGGATATACTGACACTGTTTCCCCTCTTAAAATACCTCTGCTAACAGCAAAACTGTCTCTCACCTGGCGAAGAGCTAGAAAACAACCCACAGAGTACTAATTCTCAATACTTTTATGCATTTACAAGATATCAAATGGTATTAAAAATGGCCAACTACTACACTAATGTACCTCTTCCTGGAAAGACTGAGGGGTTTATTTCCACTTTTCTATCACAGTGAATCTCATGGAGAGTGCTACATGCTTCAGTGCTGGATACACATTACTCCTGTGGCAATTTTCCTGGAATTGCACATTAGAGAGGCTCATATAGCCCAGAGATAGATCTGCGATTAACTGATATTTCTTATTAAAATCCTAGGTTGGACTGGCTGAATGTTGACAGAAAACAGATTTGTACCTAATGCAATGGAGGAGATATTATTTAAATATTTAAATTGTAGTTAGCACTGTGCGTTTCATCTGCAAACCATTCAGTAACCTAGGTTTGCTTTATGAGATTATGGGATGCTCATTGGCATATCAGGTTCAAACCAGAGAGGCCAAATTGCTGAGTGACATCTTTGTCTTATTTCTCAGGGACATTTCTTACTGTTAGGGGGTTTTGTGCCAGAAGCTAAGTTTAGCATGTTTTTGGGGTACGCTGCTCGATTTCAGTGTGTGCAGATATATCATCTTCCCTCTTCTTTGATTCCATAGAGAAGTGACATGGGGATAGTGCATGTTTACAGACGTTATCACAATAAAAGTTGTTTGGAGGAAAATATTCAGCTTTTCAAGCAGGTTATGTGTAAGCATGTATTACCTGTTATTAAGTACAAACCCCAACAACAGCAGCATAAAATTCCTGTTCAATTATATGAGGTATATCAGGTGTCATTCAAAGAACAAGATCCAGCGTAGAACATGACCAGCTGAATGTGTTGGGATATTCTAGGGAAAAGTTGGTATATCAATTCAATTTCAGCTCAGGGATGATGAAGGTACTTTCTAATGCTTTTGTGCAGGGGTGAAAAACGAGTTAGTAAATGATGGAAAGAAGCCCTTCTCCAAGCGCCAAAACATGGCGTTAGGTACGAAGGATCCTATTCTCTTAGTAATAATATTTTATGACTACTTCAGTGTTTTGTGACTGTTTTACCTTTCATGAGACTTTAAAATTAAATGCAATTTCAAAAAGTTAACTATTGCACTGTGGGTTTACATTCTCTGTACCACAAAAACAGTTACGTCCTTTACGTTCCCTCATTAAGCACCTAGGGAATGCTAATAAATAAATTAAATACAAAACAGATACATGTTTTCTTTGTCTTTCAACAGTGAGACATTCCAAAGAATAAACATTTTCTATTGTTAATTAAACAATATATACACATATTCAAATCCATTTTTCAAAACACATTGGCTGCGTAGAGAACTGCATAGCTAAGTCACACATCAAGACAAAAGTCAGTCAAAATTACAGCTGTCCATTGCAGCTGTGGTATCCATTATGCTGGGATTTAACAACAGAAAACAGAAATCCCACTGGAGGCCAGAAAGCTAGAGAGAAGAACGGACTATAAATCAAACAAGTACATCTCAGTTGCACTTTAAATGACATCCAACCACTTGAGATATCTAAGTAACGGATAGGCAGATTGTGATGATATTATAACAAAATTCTTAAAACATATCACTGAAAGTCATTGCAATTTTTAAGGATACAGTTAACAAGAACATCACATTCATGTGACTTTTTGTATGTGTCTAATTTTAACATAGAGATGCTGGGCTGGTTTTTCATTCTGAAACTTATCGTCTTTGAGACACACAGTGCCAATAGGTGTCTTAACAAGGGCTGGAACTGCGTCTTGTTACATGAAACTGAAGAGGCTGGTGGGTGTATCTGTCCCACGTGTCACCCATCAGGCAGAGAAGGGAGGAACAAGAATGTGTCCTTTGAGGATATAGTAAGAGAAGGTTTTTCAGTTTTGTATGATGGGATATGCATGTTCCCAGGGATATAACCTACAAATAGAAACATCCCTAAAAGAAAGGTGATGCACAGATGAAAAGTTGTATGCTTGCAGTTTAACTTAACCTTAGTTGGTTATTTTTGTGAATATGCTCAAATTAAAAACATATAATATATTGGCACAATTTTTCCCAGGAGGAAATTAGGGTGTAACCTAAGTGCTGACTTCAATTTTAAGCTCCCTAAGAGACAGCAATTCACTTGGCACAGTCAGAGAGGTACTTCTAATTTTAGGGGCCTAATCTGACCCTTTCATTCCCCCTTCCCATCTCACCAACGAAATTGACCTTTAGGTAAAAAAAAAAGCCACCAGTCTTCCAAAATTTCTCCTTGCACCATTACAAAATACAACTTGGAGATGGGAGGAATTCAGAAAGAACACTGGGTTTCCTGTGTTGTCATGGTGTTTGGGCTCTGGTTGAAGTCCCAGTGAAATCCCAGTGATTAGCAAGCACTGGCTGTCAGTGGTACCTCACAGGCCTTCACAACTGGGACTTCCCAACAGTTCCTACAGGATGATCAGCACAGAGAGTCTAGTCACTGGGACAAAAAAACCTACAAATTGTTAAGTAGTTGAATAGAAATCAATTTCCCCTACCAAATCTCTGTGTATGTGTCAGGTCCTTAAAATTACATTCACGTTATATAGCTGATTCCATGAGGTCTCAGCCTGTCCTCTGAATAATCCTAGGTGGATTGTGCGTGAAACATCCAGTGAAAACTCGAGCGCTGTGAAATGGAGTGGGCATCAAACAAACCACAGCTTTCAGCTGCCTGGGCAAGGTTTCAGCCCTGGAGGACCATGCCATAGGGGAAAGCAGATGCCCAAAGAAACAGTCATTAGCACATGTGCTTAGTGAAATGGTATTTCTCGGGACATATTTCCAGGGTATCTCCCAACACCAGCTCTGGTGATTAATTCTGACTGCAGGTTGCAATTTCTTCTTTGCAATTTCTGTTATTTACCTCCTGTCCTACCCCAAGGTTGTTTTGTATTATTTTATTGTGGGTAGTGGCTCTGTTTCACATGACTGAACCCAGCCGCATGAGACAGGACACACCAGGCCACTTTCTCACCTTTGTGTGGGTGGTCTAGGCAGTGTAATTGATTCAATTGCTATCTGAGTCAGCTAGCAATTGCCTGGCTGAGTGTGAGATCATAACTGTTGGAGTGGTTTCTACCATCTCAGAGAATCCAAGAAGTCCCAAGCCAGCAGAAGCACGCTGGTGGGACAGTTAAAACCCCCTGGATGTTTCTTGTATGGTTTGTCCCAAAACCATGGTAACCCTTGTATGTTAATCCCCCTAGGTTGGTTGGTTTCAACACGATCCCTCGCTCCTCCCCTCCCTTCTCCCCATGGGATTGTTGTATCTCCCCACCCTCCCTCCAACCCTAATGGCCCAAAAGGCTATAGCCGTGTGCCCCCAGCCTCCCATCTTCCTCTTTCACCTCTGGACGTTTTCGAGAATAAACCATCACTGGAATACCAAGCGACTGAGCTCTCTGAAAATTCGTATCCTGAGGATGTGTGAGCTATCTGGCTCTCGGGTGTGTGTGTTTGTGCTTTCCAACAGCATGGGTGAAAAAAAAAAGGTCTCCTTGCACGGTACCAGACTGTACTGGCCGGAGTGGTCCGATATCAGAGACCCGCTCGGAATACACAGGGACTTATTCCACCCCACCATTGCCCAAACGTGACACATACACATAACTACTTTTTAACAAAAAAAACAACAACAAAAAAAACAAAAACAAAAAAAAACAAAACAAAACAAAAAAAAAACAAAAAAACAAAAAAAAATTGAGTTATTTCAGGTTTTTTTTTTTTGTCAAAATATGTAGGATATACCTAAATGCTAAGAAAACTACTCCAACTGAGGAAGAGATATATAAATATTTCTATTTTAAAAAGACTTCATAGCTTAAGGACCTTCTGTTAGTCCTTATTTTTATGTAATTCATTGTTTCTCTTTTCAAAAACCTTAGTATGATTTCACTATGACTGCAAAACCTCAAAAATTGTATTTTTGTTTCTATGCAACAAAAACTTTTACCAGTACTCACCCTTTTCCATTTACCTGAAAATGCATTGTACAGAGAATTCAGAGTCACTATGAACTGCAGCATAATAAAGCTCTTTTACTTTTTTTTTGAAAACTGTCTGGAACTTGTAACTTTCTGAAAATAAGTTTCCTGTTGTATTCTGTATAACTTCAGCACCAAATTCTGGTCCCAGCTGCCCGTCCATGCCCAAAGCTGAGTTTTTCCTTTAACTTAAAAGCCAAGAGAGTTCAAAAACATCAGACTTTTGGTCACAAAACAGACTCCTAGAGTATCTGCTCATGGAAGGCTCTTTATGCAAGTAGAGCTAAGTCAACACATGCCCCAACCTCCTCAACATCTGCACCTCAGCGCAGCAGCAACTGGGGCTTCCACCCCACCCTTGACAGTAGAGGACTCATGCACCCAAATACTCCCTAAACAAGCAAAATGTAAAATCTGTGTTTGTTTGTATCTTCCCTTCCTCTTCCATGGAAAGAAAAAACAATGAAAAAAATACAAAAAACCACAACAAATTCACAAAAAAAACCCAAACCAGGAGTTACATGTTGTCTATTTTTTGAATACTTTTTTTTGCAACTGTTTTACACCAAAAAAAAAAGCATGAAAATGTAGAGTGCTAGGGTTTGTAATTTAATTGTCAGAATGTGTGCAGCCATATTTTAAAATATTCTGGATTTTCAGGCAGGTAAATTCATAATGTGAATACCACATTAATATTGTAGGATATGATTCTGCAAAAGAGTTATGCATGTATTAAACTCTACATATACAATGAGCCCCATTGAATTCAGGAGCTGGCTTGAAAGAGTACTGCAAATGATACAGTTCCAAAAATAATGAACTGCATTATTCATTACATGTATAAGAAAATAGCACGGTATATACATATGTATGCTTGCATACATTTTTATTATAGACAAGAGCTCTGGTTAAGTTTGCCTAATATTTTTTATTATAATACATTGGTTTCAGTTGCTTATGTCTTTGCCAAGCTGTAATTTCTTTCACTGAAATTTTCCAGGCTAGAGGTTTGCCTCAGATGAAATTTTATCTTGTAACTTTCAACAAAAGCAGTTTCTGTCTCTCCAAAAGAAGAAAGCATTTTAGGAAAACATGTCTGTTTGTGTTTAAAAAAAAAAAATAGAAAAAAAAGTCAAAATCTTTTTCTTTACAGGAAAGTTTGTATATCTTGACGAGTGAAGCAACGGCAAGTACAGAAGGATGAAGAGAAAGCGTAAAGTACAAAAGTTTCCCTAATATCTAGACTATGGTTGTACTGTGATTGAAAAATCACTTCTTGAAATTTTTATTACTAAAGTAATTCACAGATATGCTCTGCCTGTGCCTTTTTTTCTCTACATCTATATTTCTCTCTGTGCCTTTATATTAAAGACACATGGTTCCTTCCTCTCCTTTGCACCAACTCTAGTGCTTGGTGCAGTCAGGTGGCAAGTGAGTTTAGGGAGCTGCTACAGCAGGAAAATAACCAGCATTTAAAGTAATTGAGCTTCTATGGACCTGCACTTTGAAAGATGTGATGCAAATGAAGCTGGGAGGGGAAATGTGGGAGAGGTAAAAGAAGTATTTAATCTAAAAGAGAATATTGATACGATTAAAAAAATAGCTGTAAGCAATCATGGAAAAATGTAAACTAGAAATTACAAAAGAGTTTTTAAGCATTACCACCTTGTACTCTAAAATAACTTTCTGCCAGCAGTACTGAGTAAACAATCCTAAATAATGGAGCTTGACCAATTTAATAAAGGGATTATATGACATGGTGGCCTGTGGTACCACACTGCTGGAGTCACCGCATTTCTCTGTTACACCCCCTGAGTAGTGGCATTCAGAGCCAAACCCCCTGGCCACAAGAGCAGTGTCCCTTGATGAGCACCAGTGTGATCTGTCGATGCCCTCTAGAGCACAGGAGAACCCCTGTGGGCTCAGCACCAGGTGTACCTCAGTCTGCAGATGGAGAAGGTGTCTGCAGGCAGATTGGAACCCACCACACCAGGCTCTCGTGCTGAGAAAGTCACAGGTTATCGAGCATGTCACATTTCTGCCCTCCTTGCACTTACCACTCAAGTGCCTGCAATTGCTGCTAATGATGCACGAGGACCCTCTCAGCATCACATCAGAAACTCAAAAGTTAGAAAACAACTCTGTTGCTGTTGCTTTTTCAACTCTAAATTGAGGTCTTGTCCTTATGTGCAACTTTCAATTACATGAACTCTGTTTATTTTTTCCACTGGCGTGGGAAAGGATAATTTAAAAACATTCTGCTAATATACTATATACATCCTGACTTAGATGTGAAAGTAGTTACTACCTATGAAACTCATTTCAACACGTTTCTCAGGCTGCCACAAAGGTAACTCTCTACTCCAGTTCCTCATTTCACTGCATGCTATAGTTCATGCATTCCCTTAGGACACAATTTTTATTTTTAGAGAAGCCTCTATTTGCTGACTGTTGTGAAAGGAACACTCAGGAGATGCGATTAGCAGTCACTTGTTTCAGTAAACATTGAATGTAACATATGCCTCTCAAGTAATGTGTATCCAAACATACAATTTACAAATAATTAACATCATGTTAATTAGTCACATTAATTTATGCCACTTTGTGGAATTATTTCCTCAGAGTCTTTAGGAATGCTGCCAGCAGTTTGAGCCAAAGAGTGTGAAAATTTGCTTGAAGTAACTGTTGTGACTGGCTGTGACACACAGCTTGAACAACAAGCGACAAGGGGCCACAAAGGCTGATTGAAGAGCGGGAAGACGCCGAGGTGGATTGGTGCTGACAGCGCCGGGGAGCGCTCCCTAGGCAGGGCTGGCGCACACACTCGTGCTTCCTTGCGTCCTGCCCCACACCTCCCTCCAAAAAACACACGCAGGAGGTGCTCAGCAACATCCTGACAAATCCTTGTAATTGCTGAGGGTTATTTCAAATGATGAATCTTAGAAAAAAAAAAGCTGTTGAAACCAAACATAACTTCAGAACTGATAAATGCCAAAATTAAGCTTTAACTTCTCCAAAACAAAAGAGAAGCCATTTGGAATACTGGCACAATCTCAAAAAAATCAGGCACGGCTATTCTTAAATGTGTCAGAATGGAGCTACTAAACACAGCTGTACATTTCAGTAATACAATATGAAATATGCCTTGTATAGAAGAAGAAAAGGAGTTGCTGTCTGAGAATTGACATGGTGAGGCCAAACACAGTAAGAAACAAGAGAAGCTATCTGCTATCACTTATGTTTTGTAATCAATAGTTCTGCTTGCATAAGTAATGATATATGAAAACTATGTAACATTTGTATTGGGACTGCAACTGTTCAATTCTTAGGAAAAACAAAATTACTCCAGATCAGTAATTGATTGGGCAAATAGCATCACCAATTTCTCCTAATACACCTGAATTCCAAATTATGGGGATATTAGAAACATCCCAGCTTGCCCTATAAATTCATTACATTTCTACAAGAAAAAGAGCAGACTGAAAAAACACCCCAAATAATAAATACATGCAGCATTCTAGGAAGGCCACGCTATGACTGATAATTAGACACCCAGAGAGGCAGGCAGATATGGGCCCTGAGAAATGTATTAAGAACCTTTTTTTATTAATCCTTCTTCCTGTGCCAAGGACCATGAGCCATGATGTTAATACAAACTGACTTATGCAGACTTTGAAAAAACTACAATGTTGTCCTAGACTTGGGGTTTCAGTGCAGGGAAAATCCCCAGTGGTGCCTGTCTTGCCTTACTGCAGCACGAGCACTTTTGCTCTCCTTCAGCCAGACACAGTACCTCGGTGAATAACTTTAACTAGTAGCTGAGAAATAAAGATTTTCTGCTGCTGCTGTTTGCACACCTCATCAGAAGCAACCACTGGGACTTCAAACAGAAATGATGACAAATGGTATGGCCTGATCTGTTGCCCACCGAAATCCTGGACAAAAATCCTCTTTTCAAATGATCCACATTTCAGTTTGCATTGTGTACTTGTGTACAGTAGTTGAATATAGGAGCATATTAGTAAGCCACTGCCTCTCCTTCTCAACAAGCTGTAAGGAGAGCAACAGATAAGAGTACCATATACAGCGCACATTAAACACCAGCTGAGATAGAGATGACACATAAAGTTTTGAAGCTTTCTATCGCCTTTTATACACTTGTCCCACATACAGCTATAGACAAAAGTACTGACATGCATATCAATGCATGTGGTACAAGTAAAGAATTAGTTTCCCCAGACATCTTCCCAGAAATACGGGAATCATTGTACATTGTCTAGCCCAACCAATTCAGCTAGCTACAGAAATAAATAAGTAAACAAATACTATATAATACACATTATATATAATTTCATATATATATAATTTTATATATATATATATCTATATATGAAACCCACTATATTCAAAGTACTATAAGTTGTTTGGGGGATGCTTATCTAGCTTATTTTTCTTTTATTGTCTTTATCTTTAAAGATAGTTAAGCTTTTAGAATCTTGTAGAACAGTATCTGAACAAGTGAAAAGTACACAGTAAAACATAGAATGCCACTGAGAATTTGGAAGCAGGGTTTAGGAGGTTCACTCAGCCCTTCCAAGTGATGGGGAAGAAAGCAGTGCAACTCTTCTAGATCTAAAAGCTTACTTAGTACAAGCATTCTTACTGCACCTCCATTCCAAACTTATTTTAAATGCAAGAAGTGGTATCCTGTCTTTTATTTGAGCTGAAGATAAAACATCCATTACTGCTCAGATATTTTTGGAACAACGTCACAGAAGAGAAGTATATCTTTCAAGGCTTCTCAAGGAATAACTTTAATGACTTAGTTCAGCTTCTGTAGGGATGCCAACATCCTTAAATTCAACATCCTCCAAAATAAGGACATTGAAAATATTTACATAGGCCTGGATTCTGTGCAGGTGCCCTCTGTATTTGCAGGGTTGTGGTACCTTCCACTGCTGAGCCTGATTTCTTGACAATTCAATAAAATTTTCTCCTTGTCATTTTTAATGCTAATTGTGAGCCTTTCGCTAGAGCAGCCGGTCTCGCTGAAAAGCCCCCACAGCACATTCAGGCATGTCTGACCATATGGCACCTTATTGTATTCAATAGAAACTCTTCAGTTCTACCCAGTATTGTACCATCCCTCAGCCCCCTTCAATGGGGCTGTTGTGCCCACCTGTTGTCTCTCATGCTTTCTTTGGAGTGTAAGCTCTTTTACAGTCCTTTTTTATATGTAAGTCATTACATGTGCATATACATCAGCCACACAAAAGGAACCTAAGTACTAGATGGCCACAAAACAGACCACATTAGAAACATGTGCCATTAATTAATAAAAAATCAATGGCAGTTACGCTGGAAACATTATAAGAGAGAAGAGTCTAATGCAGGAGACAGTAAATTAGTTTCTAGTTTGGGTTGAAACATCATTTTCTAAATTAGTTTAATTTATAATTTATACATGCTATGGCCAAAAAGAACTGATCTGATCATCTAGTCTGACCTCGTCCATACACAGAATAGAATTTTCCAGAGATGCAACTCTTTTAAGAGTTTTATCTCATTTCATTTAAGTCTCCAACTGTCGAGTCTGCCACCTTCCCTTGTGAGCTGTTCCCATGCTAAATTACTTTAATACAAGGAAAATCTGTCTCCTTTGAGGCCAAATTTGTTCAAGTTCAACGTTTACCCACCGGACTCTCATGCGCTTTTGTTTGCAATACCTAAGCTTCCAACAAGCCTGTCTTCCACAGGTAATTATCCATGTCCAGTCCTAGAGTTATGTCTCAATCACAAACTGACTCAGCTCTTTCTGCTCCTTGGATAATTCCTCTAAGACTTTTAATTGTACTTTTCTGTGCCTCTTGATTCTATAGCATTTAATTATAGCAGATACTGTTTCACATTTTCTTTCACTACAGATGGTAAACTTCTCATTTCATCCACCATTTCATCTCCTACTTCTCTTCAAACATTGAACAGAATTATTAACTGAATGTTTCTGTATTTTATTGGGTTTTGTACTATTTGATTTTGTATTCTTCATATTGCAATGGGCCTAGTCTTGGATTAAGGTGATTTTTATTCCTAATATCCTTTCAAATCTTTCTTAGTATTTTAATTCTATTTCTGCTTATATCTCACTGATTTCTTTAGCTACCCTTCTTTGCTGCCTGCATTTTTAACCTGTAATTTAAATTCAGTACTTCTACTTCCACTTTTCCCCATTATTTCTATATTTACTTGTATTACTTTTTAAGGATGATTCTACACGACATCTATCACTTTTCAGAACGTTTTTCATGTTTTCAAAGCCATGGCTTTTGGATCCACCAGGACAATCTCTTTCAACAATCTCTTTTAACCCAAAGACTTGCAATTCCACGTTTAATATTGCCATCATGCCAGGAGAGACTTCAGCTTTGGTAAAAAGGTGGGGTTTTTTTAAGTATGAAGTGGAGACATTATTTGCTGGTGCAACAATTTCTGTTCACATATATAATGATCATGAGTTGCATATGCAACAAATGCATTTCATATATTTGGTGTTAACTCCTGGTTCATCAGAACTCCCTGTCCTGAGCAGTATTTCCTGTGCTAATGAATGAGCATCTTTGCTTTAGGAATTCAAAAGTACCTCTGATTCTGCTCATATCCAAATTCTCCATCATGCTGAAACTTGGAAATCTTTATGTTCACTAGGATTTATGTGCCTAATGGGGAAAGCCTTTTCTTAAGAGTGGATCAGGTTCAACAATGAGTGCGTTAGTTGGAGAGAAAGAAAGAATCTGGGATTTCATTCCTGTTATCTACATACACTGAAAAATGATGAGCCATGTGCCGCTTCAGAGACCTGGAGAGCTTTTGGTTTATATTAAGATGAATCACTGAGATAAGAATGAAGGCATTATTTGGTCATTTCCTGAAACCATGTAAAATCATTCCCTGAGGTACACTTCTCTGACTTTTCTCAGCCTCTTATTTACCTGAATTTTAATCCAGCTCAACTGTTTTACTTAACCACTCCTCAGTGGAGAGCACTGCAGGGTCCATATGACATTCTCCCATATCTTTCAGTCTAAACCTGCTCTTTTTCATCCCTCTCCCTTTCAAACAAATGGACTTGAGCTTTAAAGCAATGGTGGTCAGTCCATACCCACTCAATTAAAATGATCTTGAAAAGTTTCCCAGAAGCCAATTCCTTCTTTGTCAAGCAGCTTTATGGTTCTGCTGTGGCAAAGAGTTGTGGTAATGAATCTGGGGGTAAAGACACAGTGACTCTCAATACTTTGATAATCTAATATCTAATGACCTCAACATCTAAGAACAAAAAATAGGTCTTGGAGAGAACATCATGTCTCCTTCGTGGTGTGTAGAGTTAAATGTGTTTCTCAATGTTTACATACGGATGCAGAAAAGATAGCCTTTAAATTGTCATGTAAGCAGAAGCACAAATAAAGACAGGCACATGCCAGGAATTCTTATGAGAAAGGATTCAAAACAGAGATGTGAAATTTCTCATGGGTGAGGGTTTTCATTGTTGATGTGGTAATCTTTCTATCTGATTATCACAGAAACAGGCAGATGCATGCAAAATCACAGTTACAAAACAAATTTAATTTACACAGTCAATCCCTGGAGCTGTATGTTTGCATGTGCAATATGCACTATTTGCCTGATAGTCAGTCACAACTGAACTTGTATGTCCCTGTTAAATATATTAAAAATACGACACTTAAAAGCTTCTTCAGTGCCTTGATGCAAATGTTCTGTAGTCTATACTAATGGGTTACTGACTATATTAAAGTCCATACTGAATTAAGAGCACAAATTTGTTGTAGACATCATATATTTATTATATATTATATATTATAGACATTATATATTTATTCCAGGAAAGGTTATAGTCTAGAAATAAAATATCTTTTAAGTGTTCCTAGGATTCTTATGTTTGTCCTCCTGCAAGTTTTTCTGAAATTTTTGTTTTGTTCCATTTCAGAGAGTTTTTTGAAAAATGAAAATTGGATCCAGTTAACACCAACAGACTCAAAAAATCTGCATGTGAGGGTGAAACTTGATTCCATGCAGGAGGGGACTAACCAAAAAAATTCACCCATTTAACAAGGGACCGTGTGCCTATGTGGACAGCGTGCATCTAGAATTTGAATCAGCCTAAACTTACTTTAGATCTTAGTTATCTTTGTTATCAAGTTATCTTTGTACAACCTTATAGTCAAGCACAAACTGTAGGCAATAATTTATAATAAAACCACAGGCAGTGGCTGCAAGCATAACCAAAGTGGGCAAGGGTAATCAGCAGTGAACAAGGCAAGCAGAAACATACAGCCAGATTCTGCCCTGTTGATGTGGAACCACACAACCACAAAAAGTAACCAAGGTTACTTTTTCATAAATGTCAATACAGAATTTAAAAAGTACTTTAAAAGGCATTTATGCTGTATTTTCATCTCTTCATACTGTTTTATCTGCACATGAAAAATACATAGTCAATGGAGTGAAGACAACAAGGGTCTAAAGGAAACTTGGGTTTTTTTAGCTTTTTCATCTGCTTTGAAATCCTCCTTAGACATATGTTTTTAGTTAAAACAAACAGAGGTGAATAAATCAGTTGATCAGCATTCCCCTAGAGCTGCCTGCATTAACTTTCTTGGCATGATCTCATCACTTAAGTCAATATGACTTAAGAGTTTCTCTAACAGTTTATTTGACTCTAATTCTATACTGGTCCTGAATCTAAATTTCAGTCTACTGAACAGAAAAAATGGATTGCCCAGAGATTTACTGTCACAAGAAGCAGAAGTTTCCCTTGCAGCCCTGAAATAGCGAGCTGCTTTTTTTCAGACATAGAGAGTTCTCCATATGGTCAACTTTGTGTTTAGGAGTAAATCAGAAATATTCCAGAAGGAAAGTAATCTTTGTACCTGTACCTCAGTACTCCAGTTACTAAATCCAATACATACATCTATCTCTCTTCTCTCCAGACTTCACTACATATCATTTCACTGAAAAAGCCAGACAGTCTATTTGAAAAACTGTATTGTGGGGAAATGCCACGTGGATGTGTTTGGAGACACTGGCTCTTTTTCTCACCACTTGTGAACACGTTCAGGGAACAAGGAGATGCAAATCACCAATTTGTTCACTCAGATGTTTACTTATTGACTTATTTTCCTAAGTGACTACATACTTACAGCCAATAATGAGGCCTTCGTTTTCACCTAACAAAGGCACATTTGGAAACGAACAGATGTAGGATGCAATTTGGCAGCCGCTGCCTGTCCCTGGTAGCGGGTTGTACAACCAGGCAGAGAGAAAAGAAGAAATGCACTCATACTTTAATCCTTGCATCGTCCAAGCGGGGGGCTGGGGGCACCCACATGAGCGGAGCAGCTTTTGTGGAGACACGGGAGTGCGGAAAGCGGCAGGATGGTGCCGCGCAGCCCTGCCCAGGGTGGGCGCTGCGGCGGGCGCTGGTGCCAGCAGGGCCGGCAGCAGGGCCGTGCCGAGCCCCAGCAAGCCCCGTGGACGGAGGCTGTGTCCCCTGGGCCATGGCCCGGGGCACACCGTGCCGGGGGCCGCCAGGCCATGCGGGGACACGCAGCGCCCTCCCGGTGCTGCCCCAGCTGCTCCAGAAGGAGCCTACAGACACTTCGGGAAACAAGACTGAATGAGCCGGGGGCATTTCGCACAAGAAAAGACTTTCTGCATCACTGAACAGATTCTTTTCCCTCAGAACCACTCCTGGCAAAGGCTAAGCTTTCTCCCAGGTCTGCTTCAGCCTGCTGCGAACTAAGCATGAGCAGGTAAGAGCACAGCCTGGCGTGCAGTCTCCAAGGGACCCTTCCTTCCCACAAAAACTGGCCATCAGCGAAACAGACAGCAACAAATATTTTTGCTCTAAATCAGCACCGTCTGATGAGATGCCTGGTGAAAAGCATTTGCACTGAAGCAGTGTGGCAGCGGGAGCTCACCCGGGCCCCTCAGCTGCAGTGGCACAGGGTCCTGCGCCCAGCCTTCCCTCCTGGGAGCCCCAGCAAGCTCAGCCAGGAGGGATGCTATTCACACATCTGAAAAGTACCTGAAACCGTAGTAAAACACACATTTTAGCATTTATTCAAAGAAGCTAGCTGCTTGATTCTCTCTCTTTGATCAACACTGAATTTCATAAAACAGCAGAACATTTCAGATCTACACAAAGAAATTGATTTAGTTTTCTAGGCACACACTGTTATCCTCTTCTCTTATAAACAGTAGTGGTTAATTTTGTTTTTTTTGGTTTTTTTTTTTTTAGTTCTGGGTTTTGATGTCTAATTTGGGGTGTTTTTTTTGCTGTTTGACTTACTTTCCCCCTGTTCTCTTCTAATTCACATATGTTACTCCTGAACACTCCAGTCTTCTTACAAGAAATAAATCTAAGGTCTTGACCACTGGGGACATTGGAAATCTTATAAAAAAAATTGAGGGTAAAGTGTTAGTTTTGCCCAGTTTGCCAAAATCTAATTTGGGTTGTCACATTATGTCTCTGTAACCTTACCTTGTAATTTCAGCTGGATAGAGCTGCACACTATTACCATCCTTTGTGTAAAAGCTGCTTTCTGTGCCAGCATTTCTGTTGCAAGCAATTTCAACCCTTTATAGATTGTGTCAGACCTTCAAATTTCCTTTTTGTTCTAGTGAATTCTTTCTGAGACAGAATATCCACTGACATCAACAACAGTGTTACCAAAACAGCGAACCAAATCCGAACAAGAACAGTAAGACCACACTCCAGCAAAGTAAGCATGCACAGATGCTTAAATTTAAGCATCTCTGTGTTGAACTGGTTCTGTGTTGAACTGGTATACTGAGCAGAACTGATAAAATGTGAATATATGGAAGTATATTACTGTCCTATTTTGTCTCATAAACTTCTAACTCATATATAAGAAACAAACCTATTAAGACACGAACAATAATAAGAAAGTATACCAGACTATTAACTGAACAAAACAGAAGCATGGTCTCTTGATATTCTATCTAGCACAAAAAGCAACCTGTCCAGAGCAGAACATCTGATCTCCTGGGGAAGAATTAAGAACAGCTTTGAGTTTTGTACATGCATTTGTAAAGAAGGATTACATATAGTTGATTATTTAAACATTTCTGAGCAAATTTCCCATTCCCCACCCAGAAAAAAAAGCTGACAGCATTCATCTACTTCAGTAGTTTTTACTCAAGTTTTAACCAGAACCAAGATATAAATTCAGGACCAATACTCCTTTTGATATTTAGTCTACTTAGCTACAAATGCAGAAATGTTTGGTAGAAGACTGTTACAAGTTGCTCTGTGGTGCATTTTTGGGGAGAGCAGCTGCACTTTGGAGGAGGCTTTCATGAGCTACTTGCCCTAATTAAGCTTTAATCTACAAATCCCATTATGTAGATCAGTTGCATTTAAAATTACCCTTCATGTTGTACTGGAATAAGTACAGGATAGGAACAAATATTTTCAGATTGCTTTGCAAAGTTTTAAGGCTTGCATTTTCCAGAGTAAATTGCACAGAAGTCACATAGTTACAGTTGTTACCACACAGAGATTTGCCAACACTCTGCTTAGAATTGAGTTGATCTCACATCTTTCAGTTGAAATTTTTTACATTTTTTTTTTTAACCCCACTTTGTTAGTACTTCATATACCCAGCAAGACACATTCCTTCAATTATAAGTGCTTAGAATATATCACATCTGAAACATTTTTCTTTTTCAGGTCAAAATGGACTGCATGGAGTGGATGGGTCCACAGTGAACCAACCAGGAAAACAAAAATAAAAATGGATACTGCCTCCCAACAGCTTGTTTGACTAAATCTATTGCTGAAATAGAAAAACACGATTCCTCTGCCTATCTCCTAAGTATTTCCAAACACTTCACACTAACAGTTTACAGTGTGTATGTTACACAATTCCTACAGACTGTGGAAAGCACCGATGAAAACAAGCTCCGTTTAATACTGTGTGGTGATAATGGCACAGGAATGCAGGCACAGGGCAGAAGCACAGTTTGCATGAGGTGTCAGCACACTTGCTCTTGATTGGTATGGAATTAGCAGCCAAGGAGTAAAAGTCATTTGAACCCCTTTTCACCTACATGTGCTTTCAGTCTAAACCAAACAAAGGTGTCTGATTTTCAGCTTTACCCATGACACAGACTTCTCTATGCAGAGAAAATACTAAAGACTGTATCAGATCAGTTTATAGTGAGATAAGTAACTACATACATTCATGCTGGGGAGTTGTGCTGTAACTTCACCTGTAACGGGGCACAGGGTATAATGCTTTACATCATGGAAGTCAGACAAAAGAGCTGCAGTTTGTACAGCAATTGCCTCTATCTGCCTTCTAGCTGAGCCAACACAGACCACTTCTGGAATCACAATCAAGAGTGTAATGAGTGACAAAAACAACGACAGCTCCTGTAGGTGTCAGATCCACCTATACGGACTTTTCATATAATACACCCTCAGTGTATTTTCCCATAAATCCCATGTAAACATCACAGGCAGCACGAGCATCTGGGCAGGAAACCTGCAAGGGAGCCTAAAGATGGCAGAAGAGAGACTGCAAACTCAGCAGAGGCTGCTTCTCCCCAGGAGCCTGGACTGCAGGTCTGTTTTCCTCCTGCAGTGCTTTGGGCTATCAAGCTGTTGGACATACTTTTTCTGGAAATGTGAAAGTCAAGGCTTTTTGAAAAGCCTGTGCCACTCCACAGAGATCAGGACCCCTTCTTATACACAGATTTTTCCATGGGATGGTAATGCTACTGGCTTTTACTGAATCACTTCAAAAGTTTGTGTTGAGAAAGACCTTCCTTTCCCAGATGTGCTGGTTCCTGTATAGTGCTGCTTTTCTGGGCACATTTTAACAGCTGCTGCTGCTCATTCATGAGCTGGCCACTATGATTCAGTTTTTATTCTACAAAAATAAAGAATCCTACCTATTCTTCAATAACAACCCAAATCATTTCACTAGCACTAATGCAATCTGTAGTGTTTCAGACCATTACTCTGAAAACAGCAATTGTGTTCTGTTTTATAAGTGCCATCTATGTAACAATTTAAGTTTGTAAATCACCTCTGAATCCTTTGTGATGAAAGGTGCTATATAAACTCAAGCTATTATCATTCCTACATTTCACTGCTCCATAAATGAGATACTACAGCATCTCCACTCCAGCAATATGTTTGTGATCACATAACCCTCCATCCCCAGTATTTCATTTTTACTGGAATTAGTGATTAACATGAACATCACACCCTCTCCTATATCCCACTCCTCTTTGGGGTTTGGATTTTATGCCTCGCAACAGCACACTGACTTTCTGTAAGTGGTTTCATTGGAATCAGAGAAGAGCAATTAAACTGGCTATTAGGATGCAAAGTGTGCAGGTCAGTGCAGCTTCTGCCAGGCCAGCCCACCTTAAAAACACAGCCCTTAGAGTCCCACACATTTCTGAAAGGTTCAGGAGAGTATGGCAAAGCACTTCCTGAACAAATTGCAGCAAATATCTCCTTTACAAACAAAGGAATTATTTCCATTACAATTGCTTTATATGGGCAAAAGTTACAGAAAACAACTGGTGATTTCTATAAAAAGTTTAAAATAGGAGACAGTTGGTGTCCTGCTCTTCTTTCTCCTCTGCTTTCCCCACAACTTCTCTTATTTGTGTCCATGGGTTTTCTCTCAGCAGGGCCCTGCTGAGCAGATCCTGTTTGGACAGTTTGCTATTTCCCCTCCTTTTTGACGTGCCACAACAACCTGAGGGAGCCAATACTCAAAACAGAAAACAAGCTGTAACAAATAATGCAAGAAAAAATGGCAAAGTAAAAGTCATTTGACAGCATCCAGTTGATATTTCTCAGCAGTGAGGGAGAATGAGGTGCACCAGACACACTGCCAAAATTTCTGTCACCAGTGTAAATTAAGCAACATGGTAAAAGTAATCAGAGAGTTAAAAGAATCTTCTCTTTGCCCTTGTTTCCTTCATTTCTTGTTTTTCTCTTAAACTGCACCACTGGGATGAACCACAAGACTTCCCTTCTCCTTATTAAAAAGGCAAAAACTGCTTATGCAGCAACTGCAGCAGGGCTCTGTTGTTAGCAGATAGTAAGGACGTATGGAGATGAGCTACAAACGGTATCCATATCAGCAGAGACACTTATGGGGAAAAAATTGTTCTGTGAACATTACAAATTCTGGCTCTAATTAAACATTCATCTCTCACTCTTCTGGGGGTGGAGAAGAAAATCATTGTCCTTTTATACTGCAGTTAAAAGTGGAAAACATTGCATCCAGAAATACAAAGAAGAAATATTTTTCTGTTCTGTGACAGCAATGAATGCTGAGGGTTATGCTGACTGAAGGTAATTACTACAGCTCTTTGCTTGTTCTTTAAAAAATAAAAAGAACTGTTCATGCCTTAAAATGCCGCCTTTTAGAAAATATCTGTAAATCATTCTGTGATATAATTTCTTTAAACAGTTGGTACAAGTGCAGACATGATTCTCCTTTCGCTGAGCTTCCTGGCCTTAAAAAATATGCTCAAAGATACATATATATGAAGTTGAACAAAGAGACACAGATAGAGAAGGAGAGGTGTTCCCAGCTGAGATCAGGTTCACTGAGGGAATTAAATGCTCCTCCTTCCCAGGTCTCTGGTGAGGTAGATGAAAGGCATCACAAGTTTCTTAATTGTGGAAAGAAGAATAATCCAAACATTAGATAGGGAATGACCAAGGACCCAAAAATGACCAGTATCACCTGAGTTTCTTTCTTTAGTTTCTCTCACAAAAATATTGGATGAAGAGTGCCAAAACCTAGAGCTAAGCTGCTTTATGAGAATAACTTAGTGACATTTTGGAAGGGCTTATATACTGATTTGGGAACCTCTCCAGTTTGTTTTATCCTCTTGCCTGTTTAAATTCTTTTTCTGTTATCTGTGCTTTCCTTCTTTTCTCAGCTGGTGAATCCTCTAGGGGTTCACTGAAGCCTGAAGTTCTTTCTTGTTGAGGAAAGGGGGGTTGTGGTTGTGTCTATCTATAGTAATAGAACATTGCACATGACATCAATGTTTCTGACTTTCCACATATGCTTGGGAAAGGCCTCAATGCTGAAGTCCATTGTCCCTACCATGCTCCCATTTGGCTTCAATATATAGGGAAGGGGAAGACTCCAGTGTTTTTGAAGATCTGATGGCAATGCACTGGGACTAGCTTCTATGGAAACATGTGGCACAATCCAAAGCAGAAGAGAAGGAGGAGAAGCAGTCAGTGCAAAAGCAAAGAATATCCTGAGTTGGAATATGGAATATCCTGAGTTGGAAGGGACCCACAAGAATCACTGCAGTCCAATTCACGGCTCAGAACAGGACAGCTCCAAAGATCACACCATGCATTGTCCAAATGCTTCTTGAACTCTGAGGCTGGTGCTGTGACCACATCCATGGGGACCCTGTTGTCAGGGAATACATTCAGTGCAGCTGCAGTGCAAGCAAGAGGCCATGAACTGCTGGCCCTCTGCATGACAAAGGGCACAGGGATCTATGGCACAGACACTCAGCAACACAGTAGGAGCTGACTACCCAGGACTTTCACCTGATTGTACTCCAAGAGTATAAAACCTCATTTTTTTAGGGTCCCTCCTCAGAGGCATCCAGCTCGAACTGTTATTTATTATTGCATCATGATTAAACGATTGTAAGGATAGAGACATCTGAGACTCAGCTATGGGAAACCTGGGGTTGAGCTGGTAACGAAACCTGGTCTGACTTGTGGGAGTGTGGTGTGTGTAGCTGCAAAGGGGCTTCACTCCTAGCTCAGGTGGTATGAGAGTGACTGCCAGAGTGGCTCCTGCATGGTTAGATAGGGAAGTTTCCTTAACACTGTTTCAGTGCCCAACCACTCTCCGGGTGAAGAATCTTCCTAGTATCTAACCTAAACCTCCCCTGACTCAGCTTCAAGACTATTCCCTTGGGTCCTGCCACTGGTCAGCACTGAGAAGAGATCAGGGTCTGCCCCTCTTCTTGCCCTCATGAGGATGTTGAAGACCACAGTGAGGTCTCCCCTTGGTCTCATCTTCTCCAGGATGAACAAGCCAAGTGATCTCAGCTGCTCCTGGTATGGCTTTTCCTCCAGATCCTTCACCATCTTTGCTGCCCTCCTCTGGATTCTCCCTAACAGCTCAACGTCTTTTTTATATCGTAGCACCCCAAACTGCCCCCAGCACTCGAGGTGAGGCTGCCCCAGCCCAGGGCAGAGCAGGACAATCCCCTCCCTTGCCCAGCTGTTGATGCTGTGCCTGACGCCCCCCAGGACAGGGTTGTCCCTCCCAGCTGCCAGGGCACTGCTGACTCAGATTCAACTTTCCATCGACCACAATCCCAAGGTCCTTTCCCACAGCACTGCTTTCCAGCATCTCATTCCACAGGCTGTCCGTACATCCAGAATTACCCATCCCAGGAGCAGAATCTGGCCTTTGTCTGTGCTAAACTTCACACAGTTGGTATGAAGTGTGCAGTAAACAAAACTCGTCTCCAGGGCCCTGAGAACCATAATTTCTGTGTTGTTAGATCGACACCATGGACTCTATCCCCCTTGCTATTTTTGGATGGCTCTACAAAAGTTAATCCACATAGAACAGTACAAAGTGACCACTGAGTCCAAAAGATAGGAATAACTGCTTTCACAGCTTCTCATCTGCAATGCCACTGAGGAGAAACACAGAAATCCAAGTCTGAGAAATGGCTGAAATCTAAAATACTCTAACTTAATTGTGTAATTTCAGATGAAAGATTAAGATAAAACTTTACTGAAAAACACTGGTGTTCATTGCAGATGATTTGTTCATGGTGCCAAATCAGTAAAATCCATTTGATTTCTTTTTCAGCCTGTCCTGTCAAAACTATTTTGTCCTGTCAAAAACTTGGTCATATTGTTTCTTACATGCATTCTGAATTTCTGACCATGGAATTCTAATGCCCAAACAATTTACATAGCTTCTGTATGGACTTATGACCTATATAGAAAAATGACCAGTTTCTGGCTATTACAATACCTAGATGGTGCTGAAGGAAACAGAAACCTGAGATTTTATTTCTAGCTATGTGAGAAGTATGTATTTTAGTGCATATGAGCAGGACAGCTCAACAGAAAGAACATGGTTTTTCCAAACAAGTAGATAAAAGTTGGATCTTTCATCTCGATTCCTATCTCCCACTGGATTAATTTCCTACAGCCTTTCAGATTATTTATCCATAAAATGAAAAGGAATGGTTTGTTTTCCTTCTAGGTCTTTTAGCATTTGTAGCAAGCTGAAGTGTTAATTAATCCACCATTATGGATAAAAAATGATAGGATTTCACTGAGTTAAAACTGCTATAATCTAGACTGTGCTATGCAATACAGAAACCAGTGCTTTAAAGACCCAGTATTTAATTTCTGGAAGAACTGTCAGTTATCTTCCTTTATAAAGGAAAATGAAAATAAATACATTTTTAAAATAATATTAATGATGAATAGGTTATTTTGTCACTGACCAGATCCTAGACATGCATCTTTCAGAATACCTTCAAAATTTTAGCCCTGCTTTGAGAAAAAGCATGGAGCAGATGGCCTTCAAACACCTTTAGCAATCTAAATATTTCTACGACTGACTTGACTGACTAATTTCAGTTTAAAAGGGTATTTTTCCTTACCTAAGGATGACAATCCTCAGAGTTTGTAAACTGAGCTATTAAATGAAGCACAGGTATTATAATCCCATCCTATTTCAAGGTTCACACCACACTACTATGAGGTTAAATTAGCCCCCAAAATTGACAAAAGTGATTTTTGTATGTTTATGAATCAGAAAAATACTCAAAAATTATTCCTATAAATAAGAGAATTCCATTTAAACATGAAATCAAAGATGAAGAATACCTGGTTTTAGTTTAAGCTACAGAATAATTTCTTAGTATGAGCTCAAACATTTATTGGTACTGCTAAATTGCAACAAACCTTTATGTGAGGTAGTGGACTGTACCATAAAGAAATAAAAAATAAATGTAATTTGTTTTTACCTAAGACAAATAAAAGAGAATAAGATTTACTAAATAAAATGTGCTTCTGTAGCACAGAATTCTAGAATTCTGTGTGGCTCTTTACCATATTACTAGTTTTTCCTGTTTGATAACCAACATCACTTGAGTATAAAACATCAAGAGACAGCTTTAACCTCCTTCACTTTCTAATTCAGGTCAAATATTTGTGGAAGGAATGTGTCTTCAAATTATAAAAATATACTTGCATAATAGTTTTCTGTCAGTTTGATAGTAGAATGAAGAAAATGTTAACTTGATCACTAAAATTATGCTTTTATTCAAAATGTTACCAGAAAGATTCACTTATCTATCTGCATCTTCTGACATGATAAACAATTAAGTAAAATAATTATAATTTCTAATTGGAATTATTATTTAATTTCAGGGCTAAATATTCAGATAAATCTTTTCATTATGTAACTTCTACTACTACTTCAGTCATTTCAATGGAAAGAATTTGCAAATGTGACCCTAAATTGTGAAAATCTTCAAGGAGAACTATCACTGTGAATAAAGATGTAAATGTGAAGACCCTCACAAAATAAGAGTAGGAATTGTTGACAAACCTGACAATTAATCATGGTAGAAAAAGATTCTATAGGTATTATCTTTAATAAGTCTCAAAGTTACAAATGCTTAGGTCTGAACTCAAATCTAAAATTGTTACTATAAATGAAGAGTTTAGTTCCTGCTCTTTGTTTCAATTTGTAATTTTCTCCACCTAACTGATATCTATGCAGTAAGTACAGTTTTGCACAGATTTGTAGTAAAATTCATGCTCTGCATGACTGTATCAGTCTTCATCTCCTGGGAGTTAGAAATGGTGGCCTGTGTGTAAGAGCATGTCTTTGGCTCATTGTTAGTGCCCTGTGGTTCACTGATAGTGCCCTGAAGAATGCAGTCTACCACAAATGATTAGCTGATATTTTTACTGAGAGTTTAATGATAGTTGATGTCTTTCATAAATAGCAGGTCCTGGAATAAGGATCAGCCTTCTTATGATAAAAGGAAACTGTTTAGTGTTTGCAGAAGGAAACCAAAACTGAGCCAGCACACATGTAAAATATTTTAAACTAAGTGGCCAAATGTAAAAATATTATGCTCTTTAAAGCTTATACTATTTTGATCTATCACTTATAAGCAGTTAGTTTGGGCATGCTAGGTAAAACATTTGAGAATGAACTTGTTTTCTGGAAAAGTAACTTCATTCACTTGATTCTTTTTTGGAGCTCAAAAACCCAGTGTTTTACATTCTCTATACACTGGCTGAGATCTCCCATATTGATATCACTCTCAAAAATAATCCCACTCTGAGAGATTACCTTAATCTCAAAAAACAATGCAGTGATAAAATGTGTTGTTGGTATAACATTCACATATATTCCCTTCCACCTTTTTGCAAAAACAATGCCCAGATTCTTAGATCCTTGGGGGTTTGTGTTTCATCATTTTACAGTTGCTGCTGTGTGGGGGTTTTGTTTGTTTCTTTGTTTTAGTCTTTCACCCGTAATCTGGAAGGTTTGCATCAATAGCCTTTGGAATCTCGTTTCAGCTTTCTTGTTTGAGCTGACAGAAAGAAATATCTGATGGACACTGAGGATGCTGCTGCCTTCTGTGTAGACCAGCTCAGGCAGAGAGAGATAAAAATAAAGACATTGCTACTTATAGGCTACATAAATACTTCTAAGGCAACAAAGAACCACGTGCTAGGGGTGCCCTCTTCTTTCTGCAGGGCATTACAGCAGTAATTATTTGCCAACAGTGTAGCTGTGCCTAAGCCCTGTCACCTGCCTGAGCTAAAACAGGAACTAAAATTTCTACTTCTTCAGCTAAAGGACTAACACAGAAACATCAGAAGAGTTCTAATTAAGCTATGGTGTAAACAAAGCACATAACCATTCAGGCAATGCCGTTTGCCCTAAACATGACAAAATGATCGGTGAAAAGTGGCATTTAGATCTGTTCCAGAAGGAACCCGAATTACAACGCCTGCTCTGTCTGAGGTGACTTTGCAATAGTCTCACTGACTTCAATCTAAGAACAATGCATGGATACTGATCAGAGAGGGTTGCCACAGTCTGCATTTCAAGTAGTCCAGAGATGTGGAAAGCGAATTGAAGTTTGGTTGAACAACTCAACAATTTTACAACACTCCTTGCTGTCCCAAATTTATCACATAGGTAGAAATATATTACACACACCTGGACTATATTGCATGTGCGAGCAATCCATTTCTCTTAATCCCTTTCTCTAGTCACTTATTCTCTAAGAGTCCTTTGTGAGACAAGCATAATTGTCATTATAATACATACAGTTATTGTTTCATTGAATATATTGTTATTGCTATATTATTGTTATATTGACAAAATGATTGGTAAACCACATTAAGGAAGTATTTATGGTTTAGAGTTTGAACCATTTCTTTCTGCTGAAATCTACGGGAAAAATAATGACAGGGAAGCTACACTGAGAACTCAAATCCCTTTCAAGCCATCAGGATCTTTAGTGGAGGACTGAAAATAAGATTATTATCGTAAGTATATTTAGCATATGTGAATTTCTCATCAGATAGTGGTCAGAAGCAAAATTAGCTTTGAAGCAAGTCAATACTTTAAAGAGACAGATGTGTTGGAGAATGTTTGAGAAATGCCACATAAATTGAATACAAAGCTTAATATATTTTCAAATTGTTGGCCTGCCTGTGATAAAATTAGTAAAGATATTTAAGTTTATCCATAGTGGTACACTTTTCTCAAATATCACTGATTCTTTCTGCAGGAAAGAGAGAGAAGTGAATTTAAGAGATGGCATTCATTTTCCCCAAAACATGTAATTCCATATACAAAAAAGATCCACTCCTGAACACTAATGCACAGAAGAATAATTACATTAGGGATGTTCTGTCTATGTTATTACCTGACAATCTATTTAATATGTTTATTTATTTCAATAGGGTAATGTTTCCCTAAATTACAGGAAGATCAATTGGACCAAAGACAACTAAAGATTATGAAGAAAGTGAAATAACATCATTATTACTGCCTATGAGCAGCTTGCAAAATGAAGACTGAAGGCAGGCACAAATGTGCTAGTGTGGCTGAGGTATTATGCTGAAAAGGAAAAACAAAGTGTAATCCAATGAACAAACTGACTTGAGTAAATGGAGAAGCAGAGGTGAAGAAGCTTAAAAAAATTATTCACAGTATCACAAGAAAAAAAACACAAGAAATTGAATGGTATTCTTTTCAGCTTAAGATGGAAGTTCTTCATAAGCATTGTCATCTGGACAGTATAGGTTAAATTACAGATACATTTTATGTAGGAAGGTGCTGCAAAGAGATTAATTGAGAGCACAGAGTCTGTCTACTGATTATCCAAGAACCAGCAGAAAGGTACAAATGTGCTTTACCCATAGAGGATGCATATCTGGGAGTATCTCAAACCCCACAAGAGCAGTACTCAGTGAAAATGAAGGTCATGACTGAGTGAGTTCCAGGCAACACCCAGAGCCTGGATGCCAGCGCATGGCACAGCGCACGTTTATTGTGCGGATCAGCAGGAGGGTCTGCTCTCCCGCACGCTCCATTCCTGCTTGGATGGGTCCTTCAGACTGAGGACATCTCAGCCAAGAAATCTGGCCGCTCCAATTTCCTTACATCTTATATTATTCCTCCCAAAGGACCTGTCAAAAGTTCTTCTTAACCATGTCAATGAAACAAGACTGCATATTTGTCTCAGTCTTTGAGAAATTCAGTAAAAGTTCACTGTTTTCTGAAGCCTGAATTCCTCTGGAGCTGAATATATATGTACTGAATACGGAACCAACATTTACATTGACTAATCTCTAATAGTCAGTAAAACTGAAAGAATTATATAATACCCCAGAATCTGGAATGAAGACATTGGATTCCATTTCTTGCTTCATCTCTGGCTTGTCAGGCAAACTTGGACAAGTCATTATTTCTCTCAATGCCCTACAGTCCACTTCTACAAAACAGATGTGCAAACAATGTATATACAAATACCACAAACCTTTAAGATTGGATACTTTCTCCTTAACAGTGTAACATTTGCCTGAGAATGAATCCTTTCCTCCCAACAACCAGTATCTATAAAAGGGTTAATTCAAAAACACCCTCAGAAACCAGAGAACTACAGGTACTCTTGATACCCTGAACATGTAATATTTATAACAGTCATACAACTTTAATTTTACTTCTTTGCCTTAGAAAAAAAAAAAAAAAAAAAAAAGAGGGCAATTTTTCTAAGCACAGCACTGCAGAAAAATAAAAAAAAATGAAGCACTCGTTAGTTTGGAATTTTCCATTCCTTTTTGCTTCTGCCTGAAAGGCAGAGGACTGTGGGGGTTTCATAGTGGAAAGAATTTAGGCCTGTCTTCCTTTGACTTGCAAATTTTAGATACAGTGCACTATCCATCTAACAGGTTGGCAAGGATTTAATATCCCTTAAGCCAGTCATGAAACATTGTCTCTTCTACCTCCTCTGTCTCTCACCCTTCAACTTGTGCATAAAAGCTCAGTGCATGCAGAATTTACACTCATAACTGTGGTGGTCACTAGTGTCACTATAAAGTGCCAGGGTAACAGCAGTTAGAGGTCTGGCAGTGATACTGCCATAAACTCTGTATTTCCTTGGGAAAAATGATGTCTCACATGTTAAAACTCATGCTGGTCCAAAATATGGTGCCTATGCATCAAATATCACACTTAAAAAATAATATTTTCCAATATGGACTACCAAGTGGTAAGATATTTTCCCATCACATTTTCAGCACTATATCAGTATGCATTTGTATGTCCTTTTTTCATATCTTGGTTTAGAGTAGGTAGTAAAATAAGAGACTAAATCTACTAAAAAAAAAAAAAAAAAAGAAAAAAAGATCAAAAATGTACTATCATTGAATTCACTTTAAAGGTCTTCAGAAAAAAAAATTCTGAAGCAATTCCATCTGACAAACCATTCAGGAGCTCTTCTACTGTGTTCATCACAGTGGCTATACGTACAAAAAACCACTTGTCCAGTATATGATTGTGGGGCTTTTTCCCTTCTTTTGACTGACTTGTGCTTTGAAAAGCAGACTTTTCTGGCGAAGAATCTAATTAAAGAGACAAGCATGTCTCAGATAAATCTGTGTACATTTTTTAAATTGCTTGATTAGTCATAGGCACAGGTAGGAATGAAGGAAAACCTGCATATTTATTGTGTCACAACCCCCCTGCTTTCAGGGGCAAAAGGTAATGTGTACCTAAAATCCCATTTGCACATGTTGCTCTCTCAACTGGACATGACCTTTGAATGTAAAAAGACAGGTTGGTGCAGACATTATCTCCCACAGGGGGAAATGGTGGGCTGCTTATCATCCCATCAACCTCAAAGCCTAAGTCACATTTGACATCAAACTAATGTCGCTGAAATGAATGACATACACCTATTAGATGATACCGAGGATAAACTAGAAAATGCAGGTAGTAAGATGGGGCCATAGAGACAATATTGGCACTTTGTTTAATGGCTATTGTGCTCATTTCAGTCCATGTAATAGGAGGAAAATAATATTAATACTGCAAAATTCCTGTGTCGTTTCATTGAAATCCACATAAAGACATTAGGAATAGTTAAAGACATAGTCTTTTCCATTTCATTACCTGTGCTTACCCACCACTAGAGTTTTGTATGCGCCTAGTTCTTCCAAAATAAAACAAGATTTTTAGCACAATGATTAGAAAACTATCTGAAACGCACAGCATATTTTGTGTAAAAACTCACTGGGTCTTCATATTATGTGTTAGAAGTTCTCTTGTACAAACTTTCAGATATGCTGCTCTCAATTTTTTCAGAGGCTGAAATAAAAGTCCTACAGCAAAATCAAAGCAAGCTCACAGTTCCACTTTGCAGTCATGTTAATGGACAAAGTATAGCAAATCAGCAACAAATGGATCGGCAGAGCAACCTTATCAGTAAATCACTTGCTACACTCTAAATAGCTGCCTTTCAAAATGTTGCTTGCATTACTTGAAGAGCTATATTGATTTAATATCTATCCCTGAACTTGTCTGTGTTTAAGTTTAGAGTCTGGAAATAACAGTCAGCTTTTAATAAAGTGCTATTTATACAATCATACTGCAAACAAGGCTGAATTTCACACCTACATGAGTGATAACCTGCCTTCCTCCCTTCCAAACCAAGCAGTGTACTGACAGCTACGAAAGGATATGTCTTTTTTTTTTTTTCTTTTTTCATTTTGGTGGTATTGTCTGTGGTTTTATTTCCTATGGAAATAAAATTTTATTTGCTATGGATCAAAGAAGGAACACCTAGTGGCTTTGTTCCTTCTCTCCTATTAGCATAAAAGACTAATCTTTACATAACCAATAACTTATTTACTGACATTTTCAAGCTCTGGGGCTAAAATTATATGGGCAATTTAATTACGCTTTTTTTCTCTGCAGTACATTTCTGGAGATGTTTCATCTTTGGAAATTTTTCCATTTTAATTTTCTTATTTTTTATTTTTATTTTTTAAAATGCTCACAGTAGCATCCTGTTCTTTTGCTAGAACGGGATTCAAGGCCAGGATCCAGCTGTTGAGCTCACTGTTTCAACTGGCACCACCCCATCATCATTTTGTGCCATGCTGTCTGTACACCAGGCAGCCAGGAGAATGGTAAGATAACCAGTTAAGCATAAAAAAGTGAAGAGATACCAGAACTACTTACACTCAGTCCTAAAGCGTCCATCATTTAATTCTAGAGAATTCTGTATTTTCTATTTTCAAATAATATTAGGAACATTTTACAATGTCTGACTGCACAATATCTTCAAGTGTTCTACAATGAAAACACCCCACTGTCATAATCTGCGCATCTCCATTTCCCAGCTCCATCCACTCTTGCCAACAAACACATATTAAGCATTTTTTCCATACAGTCTGCCCTAGGTTAACCAATTAACAACATAATTAATTTAGCAGTGAATAAGATGGCTTTGATATTGTGTTGCTCTGTACTGGGGAAGCCTGGCAGCTGAAGGCCTAAGGAAAAAAAGCATCCCTTCTCTGAAATCTCCGTGGGGACCAAGTCCAATGGGGTCAGGAGCGTTACTGGCTCTGACAGAGCGGGACACGCCAACAGGCAGCAACAGGCCTGAGCAAGCGTGAATGATGTGTCTATTTGGCAGCTTTTCTGGAGAAAACAGCTTTGTAATAAAGACAAGGGAAATATGAAAATCACCGTATCCTTCTACAACACGTAGATCTATGATGGATCTGCCCTTGGTCTGGCTCTCTGACCTCCACTGACATTGTCTGCTGAGGAAGCTCTGGTGAAGGAAGGTTCTTCAGGGAGGGTTTGTACACCTCTCTGCACACAAGAGAGAAGCTGCCTTGCTCCCCAAGCACTGGCCTGATTTCAGGGTTTGTGGGCACGGAGCCAAGACAGAGCTGCTGGAGGGAAGTTTTAGGGAGACTGGATCTGACCCCGTTGGAAGGGGTATGTCAATCAGTGTCTGTCAGAGGAATTACAACTGGGCAAGGCTTTAGATAGTAAAACTGGACAGTGTAAAGTGCTAGGACCTGTCACAGAGCTGGCCTTTTAAGTATGTATTGGGTTCAACAAAATAGATTCATGGATGATGGGACTGAAGATCTACTTCTGAAGTGACAGCCAGGTGACACAGCTGCACACGAAAGGAAGCTCAGAGCCCAGTCAGGGAGAAAGGCAGGAGGTGCACGGGAGCTGGAGCTATGGTAGAACCTGTCAGAGCTCAGGAGAGCTGCTGTCTGTCCAGGCAACAAAAGCTGATCTTGAAGGAATGAGTCACAGATTCATTCCGTTGTCCTATGTTATCCTGAGGACCAGTTTGAACATTTTGTAAGAGAAGACTGTAGGGACCCTATTGGAAGGCTAGCCAAAAATAAATTAATTAAAATAATTAAAATTAAGGTTTGGTAAAGGACTGGGTGGAATATATTGTTCTTGGAAAGTTTTCTGGAAGAAAACCCACTAAGCTTTAATCTGAGGAAAATTAAAAATATGTGAGATACCCAAAGATGGATTTCAAATACTTAAATGGGGGACTGATGTTATCTAGAAGAGAAGAAGCAGAGGCAGAAGAGGGGGCAAGTGATAAATTAGACATAGACCCTGCTACCTGGATCATGGTGTACACGGCCTGATAGATCATCTGGATTTTCTGTAGTGTGACCATGATGTCATTTCAAATCCAGAAGAGGCTAAAAAAAACACTTGTTCAAAGTCTTTTCCTTCTTTTTTTTTTTTTTTTTTTTTCCTCTGGGGCAGAGTAACATGACTGTGTGTAGGAGCTTGCTTGTGTCTTGCTTGTGTTAGGAGCATCATTAAGCAGATCTCTGAGAGCTGAAGAGAAGAAGCTGCCTTTGCCTTAGCACCTAAAAATTGAAA
This sequence comes from Pardalotus punctatus, assembly GCA_013400915.1. NCBI lineage: Eukaryota > Metazoa > Chordata > Aves > Passeriformes > Pardalotidae > Pardalotus > Pardalotus punctatus. The sequence continues at coordinate 402,010 of VZTX01025382.1, forward strand.
GTTCTTTCAATGTGTCCCTCATAACACAAAGTCCCAGCCTCAGGTGCCTCCACCATTTTCAGAAGCATGTTGCACTATACTCAGCCCTTTCACTGCATTAACCATATGCACAGAGACTTTCCTCCACTACAAATCCTGTAAACTCAGAGAACAAAATTTTATTCTACTTCTCAAATGCTTACAGCTCAGCTAAATCAAAAGCAATTTTCTCTAGAAAAACTAACAGCACTTCTCCTTCATGAGAGCTATTTCCATGACAGTTTCAAGTTTCTACCTACAGCTGAACAAGCTGTCAAAGTCCACAAATATTCTCTGTGAAAGTGGAAAAGCATGTTTTATCTTGGCCCATACAGAAAATGGCTCAACCCATGTTCAGGCACCAGGGATTCCCAGGTTGATATGCAGCAAGAGTATTTTTAGCCTCCAAGTGAACATTCTGGCAAGTTTTGATTGACTGAAACCAAGAAGTTCATGTGAAAACTACTATGCAAGTCTAACATGTAATGCAATCCATAAGAGCCTGTAAGCGCATCTGAAAATTTGCTAATGACCCTTGCTCAAATAACAACAGCAAACAAAAGGCATTTGAGAAAATAGACTGTTTTCATGTTTGTTTTGGTAGAAGTTGCACATCATCAGTTCTACTCTTCCCTGTGCAGAGGCTTTCACTTGCTCAGCTCCTGCCATTTGTTCAGGCATTGCAGGTAGTAACCAGGAGGAAAGACCTGTTTTAAGATTCAAGATAATGTGATTTAAAGCCAAAAAATGCAGCAGTAAAACAAATGGATGAGTTCTAAAAATCCTGCAGTCCTCGTGGGCCTTGGGTTGCCACTGCTTGCTCTGCCGTATTGAAAATCAGGCCATCTACTAATGTCCTAAAGAGAATTCAAATCTAATTGAGGCATTTTCTTTGGAAAATCATTGCTATCACCTTTAAGCCTGTGATTCTATTCCTTAAAAAGCAAATAAAACCAACAAAAATGCTAACCCTAACCTAGCAAAAGTAAAAATATCTTGCCTTTTCAGAGACTGCTTGCACTCAAATCCTGTCAGATATTTACCTCATGCAATGTGGTCTAAGGTGAAGAAAGGAACTTTTTTTTCCTCCCTCACAATTTCAAATTTTCACTTGGCATGGAAAAAAGGTTATAACTAAAATTCTGTTTCTATTGAGGGTTATGCAGAGATTTAAGTGAGAAACCAAAGGAGTTAATTTACATCGAGAAACCGAATCAGCACATGCAGGAACTAAAGCATGTGAGAAGTCCTGAGATACTTGTTTGTTTATGATAATAACTTTACTTATTTACGTGGGTTGTATGTGTCCTCTGGTAGACAGAGCCAAGACACAATTTAGAAGAGATGCAGCATGATAGAGTCCATCTATCCTTCTCTGATAAAATAGCAGTAAAGATACATACAACCTTTTCTGCTTGGGCATTTTCATTACTTCTGATGTTATTCAAAGCCTAAACTAATATTAACTTCTGTACAGTTATTCCTAACATGGTATATTATGTAACCTTAAAAATATCTCTGAGAACTATAAGCCAGAAATAATTAAAAACCAATGTATAATAAGCTGAGTATTGTTCTGCATTAAGTTGTCTTCTTATATTCAAATATTTAAACTTCTAATATTTAAAAGGAATATACACAACTTTAAGAAAATACATGTGTACAGATGTGTATATATATGATTAAAAAATTAAATTTACACTACTAAAATTAATAAATCCATCTTATTACTGGCAGTCAACAGAATTTGCTGGACTCATTCTTTTCAATGGCAAAGCTGAATGCACTTTCAGAGTGATAATTTCTAGGGTTAATTGTCATAGCTTCGTTGACGCAATCTTCTCCACCAGCTTTATTTTATCTGCCAGAGCACCAATATGCCATGATTAGCATAAATTAGACTAAATAAATTCAGTGGGTTACTATATTATTTTATGCTAATCCATTTATTTATTTATTTTTAAACATTTCAAGGTTAGGGATGGGTGAGCACTGCGATGGCGAATTCCTAACGCCAGCTTGTTCAAATTCAGCTCAGAAGTGCTTTAAAATTGTGTGGGTTTTTTGTTTTTTTCTTTCAGAAATGTTAAGGAGAAAAAATTTGGTGTGAAAAATGTCGTCAAGTACAAACTGCTGTATCATTATATACTGACCCTTCAGGGATGTACTGATGGCACGCCACTGTGAGGCAAGGAACTCAATACATGCAACTCAACAGCATAGAGCAAGGGGAAAAAAAACTCCAAGTAAATTTGCTTGCATGACTCAAATGAGAGGCTTTCCCGGTGTTAACAGATATAACCTGACCTCCTATTGCCCTAAGTAATATTCTTTCAAATTTCAGAAAGGGGTTTGCACATCTCGAACAACTGGTTCATGCAATCTGCCTGCAACATTACTCACAAAGGCCCCCCTTGAGAATCTGCTGACAGGAAGAAAACTGGAGGCAGCTGGAGAATGGGGCAGTGGTACACATGATCAATCAGCTGACCATTTGGCTGAGGTGGTGCCTCTGTGGTCTGAGTGGAAATTTTCTCAAAAGAGATGTGGAGAGCACATGTAGCTTGTTTATCACTGACTCTCTCTTCAGAAGATCTAACTCAAAACTATAGTCAACTAATGTTTGATAAGACCAAGTGTTCAAGGTAAGTATACAATATTCCATCTTATCTGACAGCAGAGCTTGTGCAAACACACTGTACCACATCACGGAGAAATGAAACCAGCAGTGAGATTCGCAAAACACTTTAATTTGCTTCTTGCACATGACAGCACAGTAAAGACATATGCTGTTCTGGTTTGTCAAATGTGCATCAGTGTAAGAGGTGATGGGTACAGAAGCAGACCTTAAAGGAAACAGAAAGACAGGATGAGATTTTCGTCAGGGTTTTAATGATGTAGGTGGGTAGAATAGCTGAAGTAGAAAAAAAGATGGTGAAATTGTAATTGTTCCAACCGCTCTTGCACAAGCACTTCACCTTTTCATTTATTGAAGATATTAAAATTATCTTTGTCCTCTATTATCAAATTTTAAAATATTTTCTTGTTTTTCCAATTATATATAAGACAAATTGTGACTCTTTCTTCTGTTTCAAAGAAAATGAAGGAAGAGTATGACAGTAGAGATAAAGAAGAGACACAGTGCCCGTACAGGCAGGGACAGAATTAAATACAAGGCTCCAGCCAATAGCAGAAAAAATAAAGGCCATGTCCCGAATGCACAGTTAAGATAAGAAAATGCAAATTTTAAGTGCCGAAGACAGAAAACGGAAAAATTGATCACTTAAAGTATGTTTGTATAGGCTCTGGTAAATTAACTGTTAGCCATAGGCGTCTTTTATGGTCTTTGCTTAAATTAAGTGCCAAAGTGGCAAATGATCTGTGCGTGTTCTGAGCATTTCAAAATAACAGAAAACAGGTGAAGAAAACATCAAATAAGAACAATGTCCCACTAATAACTTACAAATTTTTACTAACCATTCAAAAAGCAGTGCTGCAAACTGACTAGTCCTGCCAGAGGACTGGCTGGTCTTACCATAAGTTTCCTTTCTGTGTATCACAAGAGCTAATGTTTATAGGGCAGGAAACATACATGACAGCACCTTCTGCCATCCAGAAGTGTATGCCAGCAAGAATTTGAACTGAAAGCCTTCTGTTTGGAAGTCAGAATGGACAGCAAGGCAGGATTAGAGCCTTTACTCAGTCCTTCTTCATTTTCAGGGCTCACATGCTGTGGAGGCCAAGTCTCAGACATGTCTCTTGTTTTGCTGTCCACTAGGCTGCTCCTTCCCCAAATCCAGTAGCCAGATGTGAGCCTTCCCTACTGCTAAGTCCGTGGGCAACTGAGACGAGTGCTCTGGTTAAAGCTGAGGTAACCCTAGTGAGATCAGCACCACAGCAGTCAAGACCTTATAAGACCCAGACCTTCATGAATTATATGAAAACTGTTGTCAGTAGTAACTGTTGACTATGGAAACCAGTTCAGAAATATGTAAGAGTTTCAAGCACTTGAAAAAAGGGCAGTTAAAAAAAAAAAAAAAAGGCACAAAAGCAGATATCGGATGCATTGTATCACATAAATCATAGTAGCTTTCCTTTACAATGATTTTCAAGATGATATCTTAAAGGATCAAAACCTATAAGCATTAAGAAGGGTGTTAGATACTGAAAGCCATCAGAATCCCTTGTTCTATCACTCTGAATATATTATTGCATCTCACTTTATAAGGCTGAAAATGGATAGATTTTCAGATAAAAATTAGGAGAAGCTGAATTGCACTCCCTGTCTGCATTCTTGTAATGTATGCATTTTCATAATGTTTTGTGTAAAGCATTCGGGGAAAAATTCGCATGTATTTATGACCAAATTACTGACAGCTTAGCTTTGCAAATGCTGTAATTTAACTGTTTAACAGTAAATTAAATTTACAGTTTGTAATGTAAATAAATTCTTTTTAATTCAAATAATAGTAAATAATACGTGTATAATACAAATTCTGTTTAACAATGACAGACTATTTTCACAACAGATAAAATTTACTTATTTCAGCTTGTATTTATTGCTAAACAATCTCACAATAACAGAGATTGTTTCCAACTAGAAATGTGTGTTAAAACATTTAAGTTTAATAGTGGAATCTTGCCATATTGATGTACAGTAATAGAACATCATAAAATCCTATTCCAAATTGCAAATTCAAGTGTAAAAATTAACTATATACTAAAGAGGACAGGTTGAAAGTACTGCTATATGGTCAGAAAGTTCATCTAAAGCACTGGTTAAAATATTGATTCTGCTTAACATATTTAAAATAGGAACTCCTAAATTTGTTCAGTATTTCTAAAAGAATCAGAAAGAATTTACGCTTCAGCTCTGCCAGGATGATCGGCTAACAAATGTTGCTACTCTATCAAGCTGTTCTGACTTTAGTCCTCTAGGGTGTGCAGAGGCAGACAAGTTTGTAAGATAAGGCCCCTTATGTTAAAAATTCATAGGAAAGGTCATGTTTCTACCATTTCTGAAGTGCTGAGCGGATCAATGGAATGCACAAAACAAGACAGTAAGACACAGAAATTGTTTCCTGCTGACCGGCACTCCTGGAAGCAGCACTTGGGAAATACAGAGGGTTAAGGACTGCCACCACTACCCAGTTTTGGGGCATTCTTTGCTTCTGGCCTGTGACAAAGCGAGGTCTGGAGACAGAGAGCCCCAATTCCACTTGCAGGAGCAAGCACACGGATAACTTCAAAGGCCCCTAATGAAGTCAACATGCTGAGCTCAGCCCAGATAACCACCTTCTTGAAAAACAGGACACAGTTATGTGGGAGCCTTGTTGCGGGCAAGCAAGGGTAAATCTGTGGTAATTAATTCCCTCTGGCGCTGGGCTGTGGTGGCCTTTGTGCCACAGGGAGGGTGGCCATGCCAGAGCAGGGGCTCCTCACCAGGCACGTGGGTGCAGTGTAAAAGCCCACACTGACCAAGGCTCACCACAAACACAAAAGGAAGCACGGAGCTGTGCAACACCCCTGTGCTTCAGGTGCTCTGGTATGAAAGTGGCCATACTAACCCCTGCCTGGCCTGGGGCTGAGGCCAGTCCCACTGGAAGCTTTAGCTTTTCCCTTTGGATTAAGTCCTCAACGTACATCTTTTTGAATCCAGCACAACCTGGCCCTGAATTCCAACTGCTAGCACCGAGAACAGTCACAGCAACACAGGGTTTATCTCACACAATCACAATTACCCTTTTGATACCTTTCTTTCATTTATACCCGAGACTCTTAGCTTGCTTTCTATTTCATCTGCTTCACAGAGACCAAATTTACCTCCCTTAGCAATGTTTTGCCCCATAAATGAACACTTCACGATAGATGTACTACTGTACCTTACACGTGACATTTCCTGTAGAGCAAAAAAGGCTCTTAAAGGGACTTTGTGACTTTACCCTACTGAAGCCGAAGAAACCCAGATATAATTAAGGATGGCAGCTGGCTGGCAGTCCCTCAACAGCAACCGCACCACGTCAGTCCTTTTAAAATCAGCAAAGTAAAAAGCAGGTCATTCAGAACTGTGTTTTGGGGCCAGACACTTGCAAGAGAACTGAAAATGATCTAAACTCACAGCCTCGTACCATTCAAAAGTACACCACAAAATATAAAACACTCTTATTGATAATTTGGACGTAGAGGTCTTAGTAGTTATATTTCTGAAAGCTCTGAATGTTATTTTCTGAGATTTTCCTCTTCCTGTATAGCCAATGGTTTTATAAAAGGCATTTTGCTTAAACCATATCTGTTATATATAGTCATATGTATTCTTTTGAGGATTACATGAGCTACCTTAACTCATGTTCAATAATATTGCATTCAACACACATCCCCACTGAGGTTGATACAGGACTAGATACTAGCTAATATGAGGACTAGCATCAGAGTCTGACCCCTACTACTGGAAAACTCAGACAGCATCTTAACATCACAAAGAACCCAAAGTGCTTTACAGATTAAATATACAGCAATTGATCACTCAGGCTGAGGTGTCCTTAGAAATCTCTCATCAGGGTGCCAGTTGTACATGAGGTATGATAAGACTACAGCTAAGATGGCACATTTGCAAACACAAGCTGAAAATATCTAGAAGTCTTCTAAAATGAGGGACAGTCTAGCTATTAAGAGAAAAATCAGCTACCATCTTTTAGCTGTTTTATGTCACTGACAGCTGGTTCAGTCTTCCTACAAGTAGCTCTAGTTTATTTGAGAATGCTTCATTTTGCCTGTACCACCACCTTCCATTTGCTATTTCTGGCTTAAAGGAAAGAAAAAAAAGGTAGCTCATTGAAAATGTAAATTATATAAATCATGTATCAGAAAAAACTAAAACATGTAAGTCAAAAGCATTGCTTCACTTGTTTTACGAATTACAGTTGAGGCCCATGTCTCCTCATGCTGCCCCAGAGCTGTGCCAGAGCTCTGCCCACTACATCACACTGCCAGCAAGAATGCTGCCGAGCTACTTCTTGCAGCTTTCTCTGCAATGGAAATATTCCTTGCAGATTCTGCTTCACTTAGCCAATTTTTAGTCAACTGAATTTCCAAGTGGTCATGTTCTGGTGGATGAAAAAGCTGTTTTCCAAGTGCTGCAGGGAAACTATTTGTTTCCCTTGGAATTTAAAAATAAATGGGACAAACATCTCTATCACAGGTTCTGAAAGAAGCTAAATTCTAGACCAAGCTAAAAATTAATTTTCAAAACATCCATTCCTTCTAAAATGGACATAACTTTGTCAAAATAAGAAAGTGAGCAGCACCGTTACCGCTAAAGCGATGTGTCGTCCTGCCACTCCTCCTTGCACTTGTCTGGCTTTCTTCTGTGCATTTAAAGATAACATAGATATTTTTGCACAGAGCATCTCTGTGATGCTTTTCATTTATCTGGTCCTTTGCACTTCCAGCTAATGTCTATTGCAGGGGGTCCCAGCTCTGTTGTGAAGGCATCTGGTTCAGCTTCACAAGAGAGCAAGCTGTGAACCACAGTCTGTGCAGGAGCCGCACTGCTGGACTTTAACAGCAATTTTCACTTTGCTCTCAGCATCCAGAAGCCACTTGGCATTCAATGATCCTAACTTAAGCATGAGGTATACAATGCTCAAAAGAACTAAAATGAAAAAAAGGGAAATGCTACTTTTGCCTGCACTGAGAAATCTGTTGGCAGGGTTGTGCGTTCCACTCCTGCACAAGAGAAGAAGCAGTACAATTTTCATTAAGCTTTCTAACTGTGTCACAGCAAAACTGGAGCCATGCCACCGACTTATATTCACCCCCTAGTAAAGACGGCAGCTTGCTCCACCTCTTATTTGACTTAAAGGATTTGATCCAGAACACTGGAATTTTTGCAGTGAGAACTGCACCTGCTAATGTCATGGTGGTCTAAGTTCAAACCCTGTTTATCACAAAAGCAAGTGTCTAATTATGACACATTCTGGAATACAATGAGTCAACCACAATCAAGGAGCAGGATTTGATAAAGTTCTGCCACATACTCTGTTTTAAAACTCCCTGTTTTCATGTGGAGTGAACATGAAAATCAGGCTGTGTGGGGGAAAAATTAACAAATCTTTGAAAAAAACCAAAGCTGCATAATCTGTTGTATTTCAGTTGGTCTTTATCCGCAAAATCCCAGATCTTTGTTTAAGCTACAAACAGACTATAAAAATCAGCTTGCTGGCCTCTCTCCTTATTATCCACATCCCTGCACAAATCAAATGAAGCTTTTGCTGTAAAGCTGATAAAAAACACCACACACATGAGCAAGCTGATGTATTTAAAAAGTGGTTATCATTTCTAATCCTTTCCTCTCTCTCCAGGGAATATCATATTTCCTAAGAACACACAAAACTCCACCACTGAGCACACATCAGCACTTACACTTGTTTTGATTAGGGATTTTCTAAAATAACAATGAATGAAGTAGTCTGGCATTATCGTTGATTTTTAGCACCTAGGGAAGCAATATGACAGTCACCCAATTGTTTAAAATCAGTGAATAGCCAAGACCAGTTCTGACAAGTATTTGCACTCACATAATCTATTTCAAAACCTCACAAAATGAACTACAGTACCTGGTTTGATATCAGGAGGCTGCTTTTGCCATTTCTTTGTAGATAACATCCTTTGTAGAACCCCATGTGTAACCCAGAACAAGAGAAGTGGTCGCAGATGCTAAACTTATGCCTGAGCTCTCTTTAGCAGGCACTGGGATTTGTTTGAGACTCAGGGTATTGACTGAGATGCTCTCCAGTTCCACTTCTTCACCAAACAGAGCAAATTTTATTATCTAATTTATACATTTCCAAATAATATGTCTAGATCCACTCTAGACAACCAAGTTTAGATTCATGAAAGGCCCAACACACATTTCATACACATGCAAGTCTAGTCTTGTCACTTGCCACAAGCCGATGAGTGACAACACTAGGGAACCAAGGTGGTGTAAGATTTAGGTCCCACCTCCAAGAATTCAGCTTTTCAAACTGATTTGTTACAGACTTGAGCCAAAAAGTAAGAAGTCTGACTAACAACTTGTGCAGGGAGGTTTAAATGTCCCTGTTCACACTGTACACTTCAGAACTTTGTCCACTCAAAGACAAATAAAACATTTGTATGTTTGACAAATAAAACTGCAGCCATTAGTTAAGATTTTTAGACTCTTGAAAATATACACAAACACACACACACACACACAAAGAATATAGAACAGAAATAAGTACTAAATTTAACAGACAAATTTTTGATGCTTGCAGAACAGAGAAAGGTTCTTCAATGTGGGCTTGAGCACAGTGAGTCTTAAATTCATGGCAGAGGTTTGTGTGTCAAACACCATTAACGTTTCATGTCATGTGTGATTTTTAACTTGTGCAACACACCACATACATTATGCTACTTAGATTCTATCAATTTAGCCATGTCCTAAGAGCCTCACCTTTTACATGGAGGCAGTAGGCCATTTATATTTGCATGCATCATAGGAAGCAGGGTGAGGTAACAGCCCCCTCCCTGCCAGGCAGGGGCTGACCTTGAAAACAGAAAAGGACGAGGAAATGGAGATGAATCTACTAAAGCAAGTAAGTCTTTGCTCTCCATAAATTTTTAAGTGTTGGTAAACAGCAGGAACAGCACTTTAGAAGTAGCCACAGAAATTTGGGAATTATGAAATATCAAAATAAAATTTACTCAATGGATTTAAGCCAGTAACATCTGTAGAATTTTCTCCTGTAAATAAGGTGCTTCTGTTTCAATTTTCTCTGATACCTTCTGTTTTTGGGTTTGGTTTTGTTTTTTTGACATTAAAATATCTAAAGCAAAGGCTCAAGCCTGATTTGTTTCAGAAGCAGCACAGACAAATAGCTGTTTGAGAAAATGAAATTTAATTGAAAATGGATATTGTATTTTAAAGGGATGGAAAAAAAACTGACATTAGAGAAGGAATAAGTATGTATTCCAGCAAATTCTCCTCTCTTTAGCAAAGAGAAGTTGTCAGGGTTTTGAATTTTTTTATTTGGCAATTTCTCTTAAAGGAATAATCAGATAAAACAAATAAAAACAGGAGTAACACCTGTGTTGTCTGACATGACCACAGACTTAAATCAGATTCAGCTCTTAATAGCTGCCCTCAGGTGCCTAAGGAATCATAGCAAAGTAATTCAAACACTGTTAGGCCAGTTTTCAATGGACTTCTGTCAGCTGAACAGCACATAAAAGCCATCTGGACGATCAAATACTGCATAGTTCAAGATTCAGAAAGTGGTGAATATATGTAAGCCCAATCAGTCTGAATGACAGATCTGCCTCCTCACTGCTTAGTTTTTTGTTACTGTTTTTGACAGCTATATATATTCCATTTTCAACAGAGTTCAGAAGTCCAGGCCCTATCTATATGGCATTTTTAATTCACATCTACACAAATGTCATGGTATTTCTCTAGGGGGATGAAAAGTGTAGAAGCTGATTTTTGTGTCTGCTAATAAAATTATTGTATAGTTCATTCAATTATATTTTCTTAGCCATGTATCTGTATGGTTACCTAACTGTTACAAGACAAATGACAGACACAGATAAAATGATGCAGTTTACACAAGCTGTCACACTGCCCAAAAAGAGATGACTGTAGAAGTGGTATGGAAGAGGCTTGGTCTTTCACAAGGACCTAACAGGTTACCTCTCCTACCCCAATTGAAACAGCTATGAATTGCTAACATTTTAGCCACATGGATCCAATGCACAACTGCCATGTGAGTGAACAAGTACTGCCCTTTTCCATCAGATATTTAATAACAGAGAGACACCAGAATTTATCTTCTGCCTCTAAGACACTTTCTCACCTATGAGAAACTTGGAATTATAGACCAGCAGTATCCTAGATGCTAAAAACTTAACAGGTGAAAATGCTGCCTATTTGCATGACAAGGTTTTTCCATGGCACAGATTTGCTCTTCAAATATGCTTTGATATACAGGTCTGCATTTTCAACTGCATTAGTGATACCAGCCACCTAATCTTACAGTGGCTTGCCACAAACATGTAGCAGTCATGTCCTCTGTGTACCTATGAAAATCCTCCCCTTAACCATGCAAGTAGCTTTCACTGATTTGGTGGAAAATTAGATGTGCTGGAATATTGAAAATAAGAGCAATTTTTTGGGCCTTAGACACATGGTTTAGAACATATTCTAGGACCCTGTTGTGGAAACTTGTCCATGTTCATCATCCTCACAGTCTAAAGCACTGTCTTGGTAATAAGGAATGGAGATACAAGAACACGTGAAAGCAGAACTGGTGTTGCAAGCAAAGACAATCATTTTATTGCAAACATCATGACCAAAATGCACACCATCTAATTCCATCTAAGATGGACTTCTGTTTGCAAGAGGGTCAACTAGAAAGTCTTCACAGTTGATTTGTGTAGAAGATAACTCTCCAATGAGCCTGGAGGCTCCCAGAACCTGTGCATGTGGAAAGACAGTTCAAGCTGTCTGATATCCATGTCCCGTATGTGGTAGTGTTTAGGATAGGCAACCAAAGAAAGAATCTGAACTTGCCCAACAGAAAAAATTCTTATCTGAATTAACTGTCACAATCTGAATAGACAAGATTTGTATCTTTTGTTAGCTGCATCCCTTAAGACCTCCACTTGTTGAGGTGTAACTTCAGTCACAAATCACAGCAGTAGGCAGCAGCTTTATTTAGCACATATAATATATTGATTGCACAAGATTATCTACAGATTTTGGTTATGAATTAAAGAAGAAAAAAGTTTGTAAAAGCACAAATTTTCAGGACAGCTACTGGACAGGAATCACTGCATATAGAATTTTTTAACCTCCGGGATGATAAAAATGTCAGTGACAAAATAAATGAGAGCATGGTAATTTTTCTCATAAAAAATAGAGGTTTTATGAAAAAAAGCTGAAAAAGACTGTGTGCTCAAATGGAAACTCTCTCTTTTCCATTGATAATGTGATGCAGCCAGATGTACTGCGGAAGATTAGAACCAATCTGCAAGCTTTTATTACCTCTGATTTTTAGTTCTGTGCTACATAAAATTAATTTGTATTTTGCACTAGAAGATGCAGGATTAATGATGGCAATGTGGAAAAGACTTTTTTTCTCCTGTGCAAGATCTGTGAATTCTTCTTATACCTCAAACAGTACTTAAAGCAAGAGAAAAATACCTGCTTTGTGTTTTATGGTGCTAGAGAACTCACAAGAGGCCCAGTTTAGATCTTGCATGCTTTCAAACTTCTGATTACACAGCTAGACCTCATTGACTCTGATCTTAGTATCATATTTGATCTCTTAGAATGGTAAGCAACTTAGCATGGTATTTGGCAACTTTACAGATCCTGAGAAAACAGCGGTTCCTATGCTATTTCAGCGCCTTCTATCCAAAATGAGGCAAAATGTGGCAAAGGTGATGATACCAGAAAAATAAGAGCAATAAGTAATAGTAAAAGAAAAGTTTAACTAAAGAAAGAATTTTCTAACTACACAGCATCTTGTCCAAAGTTTCAAGAAGGGCAGTCTAAAGGAAAAAAAAAAAAAAAAAATTTAGTGACATTTCAGGAATTACAACTCAGAAGATCTGTGTTTTCTTCCTATCATCCATATAAACTAGAGCAGGACAATTCATACTGGACTCATCATTTCCAGAATTTTTAGAATACTGCTTATCTGGGTCATATGTTGTCTTTCATAAGAGGTAAGACCTCGGAACACTAAAAAATTTGATTTACCAAGAAAAAATAATCCACCTTGATGTCTACTTTAAACAAACCCCACAACACAGAGAATTGTTGTGTTGGTCAGGTGCTAGGTTTCCCTGCATTGTCCTTACTTGCTACAATCCAAATAGGGAGCCTCAATTACATCTTAGCAATGAACACGCTAAAATAAGTACTTGTGGTCTGTCCTTCTACCTTCTCCTGCTGGCTTTACCCCCCCAGCAGATACTACAGACTTTTACAATCCTTCATTTTCCCCTGTACCAAATACCCCTCAAGGTCTCAGGTCCCATTCCCTGGTGAGCATCAGAAGAAGAACTTAATCCTGTGGTAGGGCCCTGCTGTCTCTTTTCATGCACTGGAGAGGACGGGATGAAGTAAGTGGCAGGTAATGGGAGCTTGGAGGAGCTCAGATGTCCAAATTCTACAGAAACAAGAATAAGAAAACTGTTCCCACTTTCTGTGATTCTGAAGTGTGTACTTTAATTCCAAAAGACATTTGTCTGGCCACAGAGATGTAGCACTAGTGAATGAATACTTGTGTCCCAATAATATTAAAAGAAATAGCACAGTCTGATCAAACTTCAAATGAAAGGCAGGTGGTCTTCAGTAAAATTCTGCATAGCAGTGTATTGCTTTTTGAACAGGGAAAGAAGGTCTGAACTGAATCTTGCAGTTTCTTACTTTGACAAAATTTTTTTTAAAAAAAATCCTAAAACTGAAAACCAGGCAAATCCAGATACGTTCTAACAGATGGTTCCGTTAGGTGGGATGAATCGGTAAAGTCCTAGTTTCAAAGCATTTCAAGGATCATAGAATCATATAACAGCTAGAGTTAGAAGGGACCTTAAAGATCATCTAGGGATCCTTGCAACTATAAGCCTAAAAGTGCATGGTGAGGGGAAAACAGGCTCAGCACCTGGAATGTAAACATTCCCAAACAGGAAAAACAGATGGTTCTTTCTACTAAGAGGCAGGGAGCAGTTCCTAGAGCCAATTCAGCTTCCAACCTCATGGGAATCACAGTCATCCTCGAGGCTGCAGAGAGGCACTTCTGAGCGTCACGTAGCATGGTACCATGCACGGACAGCTTGGGAGCTGGAAAGGGTCACGAGTCCTTCACAGAGGGGATCCAACAGGCCAGAGAACCTTCCTGCCCTCTCCCACTTCTATGGTCTCAGATTATGCAGAAGGTCAGGATGTGAAAGTGGATGAGGGAACTGGGCACTCAACTGCTGTATGGAAAGAACTACCAAAAAAGGACCGACTACTTAATGTGTCATGTTAAGTAAAAGCAAAGGAGGATTTTGAAACATCACTAACCATCCTCCCATACCTTTTATTTTTATTAGACAGAAAATTGGACTATCCTACTCTGCAGCACGTCTAGAGCACTGGGTGGAGGACTCTGATGATATCTAAGCATCTTATGATCTTTCCACCATCCTGAACTAATTTTCATTGCACTTATGGCAATGGATAAATTTGGGTTGATTTCAAATAAAAGGATGTTCTCATGGGGTCCATGGGAAAACAAATAAGAACTTGAGTCACTTGTGACACGTCTTGAGAAATTCAAGGCATAAGATTTTATCAACTATATTAAATATATTATCCCTGAAATAACTTTTTGTAGTTTTGAAGCACCTGAGAAAATACTGTGGATTGGAAACTTGAGGAAGATCATCTTCAGTGCGACTGCAATTGTAAACAGCAATGATGGCAGACAGATGAAAGCTTCTCTGCTGTTTTGAAAGATAAATACATTACAGCAATCATAAAAGCATCTTCAGTGACAGCAAAGGAATCTCTACAAAAGCTCTGTAAGAATAAACAGGATATTAGCTGAGATTCATTACTGCTGCCTTTGTAGATGTCTATATTTAAGCTAGTTCAGCAACAGGATAAACCTGATTGCTGCTATTCTCAGTGAGCACAAGGCATCTGAGATGTGAAACAGGAAGTTAGATTTCTTCTGGAAGAAGAAAGAGTAAAATGTGACTTTTAAGAAAGGTTTCCACTGATCTAAGACTGTCAATGGTTCTCAGCAATCCCATTAAAGAAGTCTGAACTACATTTGAAATAGGAAAATAAAGAAAATTCCCTTGGAGGATTTGTAGACATTTTCACATCATCCAAGGAAACTTTTACATGTTTTGTTAAGTGATTTTTATGTTATCTGTCATCCCTACAACATGAACTATATCTATTGTTAGTTTGAAAAATAAACAATGAGTTAAAAAGTTGGTACATATTTTTACATCTTCTAAATTTTACTAACCAGAGTTAGAGAGAAAATGGACAGGCAAAAAAAAAAAAAAAACCCACAAAAAAACCCCCCACATACTCTTTGGTTTGTACTGAGACAGGGAATTCTTGCCACTTATGTAGTGCCAGTAGCACTGGGCAGAACTCATCCAGACACAGGCAGTTATGATCTACAGTTTTGGTGATGAGGGAGGAGGGACTGATGCCTACCTGGACTTGTGCAAAGCATTTGATACTGTACAACACAGCAACTTTGTCTCTAAACAGGAGAGAAATGGATTAGATGGATGAACCACTCAGAGGACAAGGAACTGTCTGGATGGTTGTACTCAGAGAGTTGGGGACAAGCGGCATTCCTCGGGAGTCTGTACTGGGACCAGGGCTGTTTAACACCTTTACCAATGACATGGACAGTGGGATCAAGGGCACCCTCAGCAAGGCTGCAGATGCCACCAAGCTGGGTGATGTGGCAAGGCTGGGGGAAGGGATGCCAACCAGAGAGACCTGGGCAAACTCAAAAAGATGATCGGGGGGCTGGAGCACCTCTCCTACAAAGATGGGCTGAGACAGTTGCGTTGCTCAGCCTGAAGAAGAGGAGGCTCCAGGGAGACTTACAGCACCTCCCAGTACTGAAAGGGGGCTGCAAGAGAGCTGGGGAGGGACTTTTTACAAGGTGATAGAACAAGGGGTAATGGCTCTCAACTAAAAGAGAGTGGGTTTAGATGAGCTATTAGGAAGAAATTCTTTACAAAGAAGGTGGTGAGGTGCTGGAAATGGTTGCCCAAAAAACCTGTGGATGCCCCATCCCTGGAAATGTTCAAGGCCAGGCTGGGTGGGGCTTTGAGCAACCTGGTCTAGTGAAAGGTGGTCCTGCTCATGGCAGGGCGTTGGAACCAGATGAATTTTAAGGTCTCTTTCAACCCTCTTTCAACCATGTTATGATTCTATAACTAAATACGGTATAATTTGAAGTATAACAGAAGAAATAAGTAATAGAAAAATAGAGTGGCAAATGTTGACGAGGAAATCTGAAAAGGAGCTGCTTATTTCAGTCCAGAAAATCTAAAACTAAGTCAAAATTTCAGATCACTATTTTGATGAAGAGTGCTGGAGCTCTGCCATGAATTAATGAGAAGATTATTTTTCTTTAAAAGACACAAAAGTAGCTGGACACTAGCTTAACAAGGTAATTATCAAATGAAAGAGAACTGTTGTATTGCTGTGAACCTGCATAAAGACTTTTATAATTACTGATATTTTGGCCTATATTGTTTTAGAAGTCCATGCATTTTAATATTTTTGCATAAAATATGTTCAGCTAGGCTGCCTGAAATAGGAGGTTTACTCATAAGTAGTCAATCAAATATTATCTTTCCTAAACTGCTTTTCAAATAGGAAGTCTCTATATGCATGATATTTTACCAAGATTTTTGTGCCAGAAACCTGGGTACACTAATAATTATCTTATGAAAAAACAAAGTACAAGTTTCATAAATGATGGTGAGACTCTAAACACATAAACCAACATTTTAAATAATTTTTCTTTTCTTCAAATGTCTGTATATAATGGAAAGTATGCATATATTAATGACAGGTTTACATGAACACTTGTAAAAATGACTGTAAGAATTATTGGCCTCTGAAAATTTTTCTCTCTGTCCCTTATACTCATCATTGCATAGGTAAGGCACAAGAGTATATACCAAAAGTCTGTTTTTTTCACAAACACTGTTGACTTGAATATAATTAGTATATTAGGATGATATTTTCTTGTTGCTTCCTTCCTTAACAACTAAACTAGCTAGACATATCAAATATCATTTCATAAATTAACAGGGAAAAAAATAGTAGAACTATGATGGCATGAAGAAGAGAAAGACATAAGCAGTTGAAAAGATTTTTTTAAAAACCTAAAATGTTTTTCAGTGAGGATGAAAATCACGTACTAATGTGCACATGAAACGATGTATGTGCTATTGTAACACAGCTGTCTGATGCAGGCTCCCAGCTCTTTCCTGTCACATTAGAACTGTTCCAAAATTTCATGGTAAAGGCCTCATGGTTGTCCCTTTCAATCCTGCTGACTTCTGCTTTCAAATTCAAAGCACACAGAAGAAGTACAGTTTAGATCCTATCAACAGATCTCGAGAAGTGTGTCATGGTCTGGTGAATAAATGTATCAGTTTCATAAAGACAAATTATATATGCTGTGCAATTGCAATAAACCTTACTTTAAAAAAGAAGTGACAGAAGGGGAATACTCAATTGGCAAGACATGCAAACCAGAAAATTCTCACATGCCAATATTATCTCATTAAAGCCTAGCTTAAAAATGGTTTTAACATGCTCCCTGTAAACAAAATCTTTTGTTTACTGTCTCTGCTATTAACTAGCACTTTCAGTAGACACACTAAGATGTCTTTAAGCAATCATTCAACTTAAACAGACTTGAATGACTATCTCATGATACACTATACAAACAAGCAAAAATAAAATACTGACATTCTTCTCCTTTCTAGTAGGACATCTAAAAGCTGGGTAATGATGAATGCTGGTCCTTGCTGACTCTCTTGCAGACGACTTCACTTCATTATTTTCTTGTAACAAGATGCACTTGTGGTGGCCCCGTCCATGGAAAGCTCTGATCTGTATCCTCTGCCACAGCTCTCATGGACCACTTCTGCTGAGAAGCTACACTGCCATTTCTGTCCTAGCTAATGTTGTTCCCCATGGACACTTCCCTCATTTCTATTACTCCTTTTGTGTGCTGCAGGTGACCAATGCACTGATCAGAATGAGTAGGTCCACACACCTGGGTTCAGGATAGCAGTAACTTGCCAAAGAGAAGCAGGCATTGATCCTAATTCTAGCAGCTGCAGCAAAAGCCTCACCAGAAGCTAATGTTCCATTGCAGTGTGCTCAGATGCCAGGGGTTATTCAAATTGAATCTGACAGCACAATCTTAATCCTGCTTCCCTGTGCATCTGTATTGCAATAATACAGACTGTAATTACATGATCACATATATTTGCACAAATGAATTTGGTAGTATACAAATTTACTACAATCTAGATATATGTGTGCACCTTCCTACAATCAGGAAACATATCAGGGTATATTAATACTTATTTGAAATCATGCAGTCCACAATATATCTACTGACATACTGGTTACATTCCGTTGAAAAAGTTATTGCTAGGAGCAGACAAAGTTATATTTATTATACCTGAGCTCTCTACTGTAGAATCATATCATCAGATTCTAAAGAGGTCTTTTGTCTTTGTTATTATTAAGGAGAATTGATGGGGGAAAGAAGCTTCAGAAGAAAGCATTTTGGAATTTAAGACCGGCTTTCAAAGTACGCCAAGAGCATGCATGATGACCATATTTCCTGAGGGATGTGGTTTCCATATAGCATTTGAGGATTGTCAAATGGGGCTAATTCCTTGACCCAACATGGGGAAAGTGGGTCCAAGCAGAAAGACAAGGTCCTGCCAAGCCTGGCTACTGGCTTACCCTAGGGGAGGTCAGCAGCACTGGAGGGGCTGAGACACAGCTGCAGAGCAAGGCTGCAGCCTTCACAAAGTGTGGGAGACTGTATGCTGAATAATCCATCTTCTCCACATCTCTAGTGCAAAAGGAATCAAGCAGGTGGCTGAGGAAGAGGAATTGTCATCAGACAAGAAGAAGAGCATTGTCATAGGAACATGACTGTATATGTAGGATAGACTCCTCCACAACTTAGATGCTTTTCATGGAAGTAAGGGAGAAGAGCACAGGACTATTACCTCTATGGAATAAATAATATCAAAAGTAAAATTAAATAAACTTTTCAACACAGGATGGCACACATGGCACCTGGCAGGGAGCCTAGTGGAGGCTTTATTGCAAAGGAATTCCTGCTCCATTCCTAAATTCACACTCACTTTTTAGCTCAGTTAAGGAACATTTTGGATGAATCACCTCGCTTTGGTCCATGATGTGGAGATGTCTCCAAGCTCACAAACTGTACGCTCTTCACATGAAAGGAGTCAGATGGACTCCAGCAATGCATCTAATGCATGCCAGCCATTAGCAGGCAGGTACTCACTAGACTGGGCTGGACCTAGTCTGAAATAAACCTCTGCAACACATGAGCTGTGTGGGACTCATGCCCTCAACACTGCAACGTCTACTGCTCTGCATTGCCTGCTCATGTCAGTGCAGCATCCAGCCACCAGCACAATAGATTATAAATTAAATCAAGAAGCTGGCCCTGAGAGTACAAACAGTACAAACTTTACCTTTCTGAATGTGGTTGGAATTATTGTCCTGACTCTTTCTTCCTATTTAGTCAAGAACCTTCTCCCTAGCATGATGCAACTCCCAAGTTGTATACAAATTTACACTACAGGCTGTCCACATTTCACTAAGCGAAGTTTAACCCTTCTAAGTATAAGATATCCTGTTTCATTTGAATTTTAAAACTATTAACTACTTCCATTAGTTGTGCATGCATAATGGAGAAAAGAAGAATATTGAGCAAAAAGAGTCTGGAAAGTTGTTTTCAAGCTTGATACGTCTCTTCTTGGTGCAAGTCCTTGTTGTGGTTCAAAATCTCTTAGCCCGGACATTTTCCTTTTTTTTCCCTTTTTTTTTTTCCTTTTTTTTTTTTTTTTTTAAGACCATGACCTAGAGCATCCCTTCGGATTACAGAATTTGATGCACAGCCAGCCATGCATGTGCAACTGTCCCTAAGAGCCAAGCCTCAGTAAAAAAGCTGGTGTGCCTACAATCTTGAAACAAAAATAGCTGTCAAATCAAAGCTAATTTGCTACAAAAGAAAGCACAGATCCACAGCTAGGGAATACCAAACTAGTTTGAGTTCAAAATTGCTTAAAAAAAAATAGGGACTTGATTTTATAAAAGAAAAGTGTATTTTTAATTTCTCTAATATAATTTAATAATGCATTAATTGATTTTCCTTAAGGCTAAAGGGGCAGGGGGGGACGACAAATAAAGGTAATAACAGTTCTTGAGAGGGAAAAAAAGATTAAAGTCTGTCAGAAACTAAAAGAGGGGAGGGAAACACAAACAGTCCTACAGCAGACTGCTGCTATTACATATGCCATAAAAAAAATATGTTAGTTTAATGTTCCCTGGACCAGGGTTTCATTTTACCTTATTTTAGTGAATTAAATCAAGTACTACAAAGGAATTTGGATCTGAATGAAAGGAACAAGATTGATATCAGGATGAAAAGTAATGCTGTATTAATTCAGGTTCAGACATTAAAGACAAAAATAAAATTGAATTACACAGTGTTCTAATATTTCTGGACTAGATAAAATTGTATATAAAAACCTTTATCATAGCCAAATGGAGATGGGAGTAATGGATTTTTAATAGATACAACAAAATGGTCAACATCTACTCAGGTACCCAGTGAACTGCATTGATGGAGTTGACTCAAAAGCTGCCACTGGACAGACAGCTGTGCACTGGCGCTTCTCCGCACATATTCCTGTACTGGATGCAAAATGGTAAACTAAGATTAGCCCAAATCACAGATAAAAATAATGTGTTTGAAGCTGAATGGTGTGAAAAAGGTAACACTGTTAAGGAGGGAATAGCACTTCCATGACACTGCAGTCAAGGTGCAAGCCTCTTTGGCTGGAGGAACACTTAGGGGCAGGCAGTTTATTCTGGAGCAGAGGCATGGAAGGAGAACACCTAGACTCTGCATGCGATAGTGCCCTCCAGCAACAAAATTTTGTCAACCACTGACTGTTGCCATGACATGCCCTGGCTGGGTGGCAGCAGTAAAAGAGCCCTACACAGTGAAACCACACGGTTACAGGTAATGCCGTGTGCTGTGGCATTTTCTCCTCAGCAGCCCAGAGCTTGCTTGCAATCCTTCTCTTGTTTTCCTCATACAATATAAAACCAAGATACCAGCACTTTTAATGATGTGAAACAAGATCCTTCAAAGAAGAGCATATCTGGAAAAACGGACCTGGACTAGCACTTTTTCCTGCACAGGCAGAGCTGGACACCAGCGTCCTTCAGGAGCCAGGATATTCCCAGCAGTTCAGCAGAAGAGTAGTTTGAACTCCACAAAAACAAAGAAATATCATAAATCTCAATCATTCTGTTCCAAATCCAATACATATACCTATAAACTGTTCTCTCTGATGTAAACTTTTAATAGTATCTATATATATTGAGTTCATTTGTCTTAAAAAGTCCTAAACAAATACTTCACAGAGACCACTTCTCTGTGAAAATAAGGAGGGAAGAAACAAAAAATGCAAGGTACTGCTTACACTGCTATATGCACCAGAATGAACTTAAAATATTATGGTATAAAACCTGTATGGATCAGAATAGTGGAACAGCAAAATGTCAGCAACATTTTAAAGGTAATATAATTTGGAGTGCAGAATTCAATATGATAAAGAATGATAGTCACTGTATAATATCTGAGCTTTCCCATACATAGGAGACTTTAAAAAAAAAAAATCATGACTACAGTAATTCAAGGAAATTTTCAATATGGAATTGGGAACAGTATCTCAGTGTCCAGAATCAGCTTTTGGGTCTATTTCTACTAATCATGGGGCTGCAGCTGACCCAGTTTAAATGTATTTCTATAAAGATTCCATAATTTTTGGTGATGTTGCATGTTGTGTTCTCCTAAGCCATTTAATAATACTACACTACAGTAAATACCTAGTGCCTAAAAATAAGGTGCATCATGTGGAACAGCTCTAGTGCATCATAGAAATACAATGTAAAAGTCTTAATAAAGTTTTATTTGTACATTAAACACAAGCATATACATTTTGTGTAACAGAACCTACACTATATTAGGATACATGTTTGTGTATCTGACAATGTTCTATTTGTGCGTTAATACAGGTCTGCAAGACTAAATTTGTGAGTAGCAGAGCAAATCTTTTATTGTCTGAACTTAAAATCTGTGCCTACAAGCCTTGTCCTGACAGTGTGCTAAAGCCAGGAAGTATGCAACACCACTAGCTGCATTGGTAAGAGTAAATGCACAATGTAGAATTTATAAATTATTGTAAAATTATCATAATATACATAAACTTCCCAGAACCATTAAAATTATGCACTGAATCACCTGCACCCAAGGATTCAAAAAGGGAAGAAAAAAATCTGGCCCATTGTTTAGTTATTCAGTGTTCTATAAAAGGAAATTTGTTCCTGATAACTTCAGGCAATCCATGTGCTCCAAAGTGTTATAGTTCATACCAATCGTGGATAAAACTACTATATTTAATTAAACCCCTCTCTTTATTTTAGAAATGAGACAACAATATGAAATATTCTCTACCAAAAAACTTCAATTTTTTAAATGATGTTGCTTAGGTAATACATAAAGTGAGGTATTTCACTTCTGAAAAAGAAATAGCATGAGAGTAACAAAAGAAAATAAACAAAACGAAAAATGCAGGAAAAAAATTCTTGAACTACTAAGGGAAACATAAATATTCTAACCCAGTCTTGTTTCTTACAGGAACTTTTTAACTATGTTAGAACATTTTTCTGCAAGAACATAACATATATTAACTGATAATCTTAAAAATCACCTGATAGTATTAAAAGCTGATGCAATAACTACTGAGTATTTTTAATTTCATAGAAAAAAAATTAAAATACCTCCAGTATAGCAATATTTTTATTTCTCAATTTAAAAAAAAAAAATGTATTGACATTTGAACACAAACACAGTTATTCAGCAAAACAAAAAGCTACTGACCAATTCCTCATAATTGTCATTACACTATGCACATGAAACAATTAAGAAATTATTTAACCTGAGTTTTAAAATAGTGAGAAGTTGATTAATATTTTGATGCATAAAGCTATTGATTTCCATTATTTTGCATGTGTTTCCATCATTTTATTGACATCACCTCCAGCAGAGAGAAAGAAATGAATGCTACATAATTCGGACCAAATGGGTGAACAAAAGCCAACCACAATAAAGGGATTATTTATATTGGGCAGGGGAAAAGCCCATAAATCACTGGGATTCTCTTATGTTAATTTTGCCTTTATTCTTTCTGCTTTGTGAATGGACCCAAGACACCTATAAAGTATCATGTCCTGTGATATTATGATTTCTCCTAACGAGGGCTTATCACTTAATCTGTTTATACAGCAGCAGAACCAATCTGATTGACTGGGGTTGCAGTGAGCCACTACAATTAGAGGCTCCATATAATTGTGCAATATTCACATCAGGAGTTAGTAGCCCTTACTACACTGGCAGACCTTTTCCAGGTGCCACTTCACAGATGTAGGGTCTCCCATATTGATTTCTACAACGCGCTTCATTACAAGCAGAAGAAATCTGGGATACCCCTTCATAAGATTTCAGATAATCTTGCATTATTTGTAGGATAGTCGAAAAAGAGGCTGATAAAACAGTTTTCATTATGAACTTTTCCATGGAGTACCTAACTGAGGCTGTGTGCACACACAGGCAACACAAACACATGTTGCATGTGGCTGGAGCTTTGCAGTGACGCAGCCCTTTTTTTGTATTTTGCAGGTATCGATAACTCAGTGGTGCAGGAACACTAAGCCAACGCTCTGCTAACAAGACTGCAGCTGGCAGAGGTGAAGGTCTAATTCATATCTGCTAATTGCAAATCAGGAACTAGCAGGAATTATTCCTTCAACACCTGTCAGTAGTATGGAGAAAAAGAAAAATGCTCTTTCTGAAGGAAATTGGTGGAAGATTCATGTGCAAAGTCTTGCTTAGCCAGCAGTCTTAGAAAAACATTATTTCTGCTCCTCAAAATTAGAAATAGTAAGGTGGTTTTAATCACAAAAAAGTTTAGCATCCAAATGAGAAAACTGTTTCAGAACTGGTTATGATGGCTGAGACTAAACTGAACAGGGAACTGAAAGCTGGCACTGGCTCTGGGACCAGCGACTTCAGGGAATCAGAGGTGAAGGCTGGACAGCCCCTGATTAGTGGAGGCTCCGTAGCCTCCCCAGGGAATCTCTCCAAGCACCTCATTTTTCTCACCGGTAAGAGCAAGCCCCTCAATTTTTTTATTTATTTTTTTTTTAACTGCCGTTTGAGGCCTGCCTCTCTTCTCCTTTCCTCTTTTCTTTTTGCCATGTCTTCTCTTCTGCAGACTGACCAACACAAATTCTTTAATTTTTCTTAATAAGTCTTATTTTAAGTCTTTTGCTTTCCCCTGGACACTCTTCAATCAGACCACATGTTTCTGTACAAATGCCATCCAAAACATGTATTCAGTAAAGACGAAAAAAAGGCAATCCCAGTCAGTAGGAGAGATACAGCTGGTGCTTCTGAATACTGGATTCACCAAAGCTCAATTGACTGGGAGAAAATACACAAAAACACTGTGCATGAAAATTAAGAATCTGTTAAAGAGACTTCCTAAGATATCCAAAAGATGTGACTATAACATGAGAAAGGAAACAACTTTGGCAAAACATTAGTAGGAAAATGAAGGCAATAATTAGCAGGAAAAATCCTCATAATTATGATGACTATAAAAAATAGAAATAAAGATAAAAAAGGGGAAATGTTCTGTAGGAACATATTATGAAATATAAAATATTAGAATGAGATGCTGAAGTTGGCAGTAGAAAATTCATATTTGTAAAAACTAGAGAAAATAAGACCTTAAAATTTATCAAACCTTTAATTGAATTTTTAAACTTTCAACATCGATATATAAGAAGCTTTTTTGTTCTACTTTTGGAAGGAATGTTGATCTTGAGTGAAAAGTGCTTTCTAGTCCATCAGCAACTAAGATGGATCTTAAATAGTATCTATGAGAAGTAAATGTTTTGAAATTAGCAGTTCTAAGGGGTTTTTTTCACATTTCTATCTGGTGTTATAAAATATTAATTAAAAAAACAAAAGAACTACTGAGGGAATTTTAAAAACCCACTACTGCTGTGCTGATATTTAAGGGACACTATACAGTCAGGGAACAGAATAACATAATATACTTGCTTGATACCAATCCAGACAAAATACTGAAAAAAATTATACAGGATTTAAGTGACAAAGATTGAAGTGAAAGGGATGTAATTAATGCCAGTCAACATGGGTTTATGCAAAATAGGTCTTGTCAAACAAATCTCATTTTATTCTTTGATAAGCTTACAAAAGTTTGGGTGATAAAGATAAGTGCACGGGTGTAATACACTTAGACACCTGTAAAGCATTCAACTTACTAACGCATTACTTATATTCTTACTCAAGTTTATTACCATACAATTTTCATAGAGCATATATAAAATTGATTAAGAAGTCTTTAAAACATCAATTTTAGGAAGTAACTGTTAATTAGAAATCATTGGCTGGAGGGTGGAGGGGTTAGCGGTGATCCAGACAATGGTGGACCTCTTACATATGATTTTAACAAAATTTTTACCTATCTTCTGAAATTAAACTCAAAAACATTGCCAAGGAACCTTGAAAAAACCCAAAACTAGAATAGTGGTATATAAAGATGAAGACCAGGGAGTCACACAGAATAATCTGGCTCACAAATCTAGGCAAATTTACTGTGTTGTACCTGAATGCTCAAATCATGTTTAATGACTGTGATTTCTTGGGGAAAAAAAAATAAGGGAAAAAGAAAGATGATGTTCCTGGAAAGATAACAATGTGTTTCTCTTGGCAAATTTAATTTTCTTTCTAAGAGTTATAGGAGAGAAGCTAGATGACCATTGTAGAGAAACCTGGGGTGATAATGTAGCATGCTGGCCCCTCAAACCATCTTTTTGAAAATAGTTATGCAAGTGGGTAATGTGTGATGAACTTTCCCTGTTTATTCCCAACTATGCTTATAAAAAATACCCACTAGATGTAGCTCCCCATCATTAACCCCCCACAATTAAAAGGATTTCAGTAAAGGGCTATAAAGTTACCTGCATTGCACAGGTTAAATTCAGAATGAATCTGTTGCAGCTTCCTGGCTGTGTATTAATTAAATAATTTGGAGTAAAATCTAAAATACACTTATGTAATATATTCTAAAGGCTCACAGAAAAACTTAGATAAGCACTTCAAAGCTGATGATTTTGCCACTTGACCCAAAGTTCACTCTGAAACTATTACCCAGAAAACTATTTTTTCTATCTGTCTATCTGTCTGTCTGTCTATCCGTCCATCCATCCAAAAATCAAGAAAGGAAGAAAAATCAAACAGGGTTCATGAGCCAAGCACAGAAAATGAACAAAAAGAGCATAAAATGCAAAGTATGATATAGTTACATTGCACATTCCAAACACAAACTGCAGTAGAAATTATAACACAAAATACATATTCAATTATCAGCTACAGATTCAGAGCAACAATAAAACTGAAATCACTATCTTTTGCTAGGGATAGGGAGAGCAAAGAGCTCAAATTGTTCCTTTTGAAATTTCTACTGTGTAACATTATGCAATGCCATATAAAATTGGGTGATGAAAGCCTATAAAAAGTGCCTGAAATTCTCAATATATTCTACATCCACAAGCTTAAATAAATGCATTTTGAGGACTCCATATCTACCACACACAAAATTTTTTTACAGCTACAAATGTGATAGCTCATGCTTTTGCTTCCTCACAGTATACAGCTCCTCCATGGACAGAAATCATTTAGTGAACAGAAGAGAAATGTAGTCAAGCTCTAATTTTCTGTACAGTGGCAACTGCATTCCTTATGCGTTACAGTAGCACTCTGCCCTGAAAGAGTTAACTTTCTAGCTCCTATTCTCTGCAGTGCTGCATAAACACTGCACATTATTCTTACTGAGCATGCTTCATCTTTCCTGTCTCCACAGTCTTGGGCTGTCAATCACCTGTCAGTCCCTACCACATCAGCACAGTGTGCATCACCAGGCTGTCAGCACAGCAGCTGATGAGACTCTGCTAAGAGCTGTCAATCAAACTTGTTTCTCTTATCTGTTCGGGAAATATTTTGTCTCTGAGAAACAAAGAACCTGGGCAACAATGGATCAGAGTCTAGTATTTACTCTTTTACAGGGATAGAAGCCTCTTAACAGGAAATGAATGCTTTATCCACAACAAGGAAACAAAAGTTCTGCTCCATTAGGCATATTTTCTTTTTCTGGTTTTGTTTAAATCCTATTTATTTCTTGACCAAACAAATCAGGGCATAATATATTAAAGCAAATGTCTTTTTGCTCTCACTGTAGAATGAACTTCATGTGTTTACTTCTTAGGTTCTGTTGACTATAATTCAATGAAGTGTAAGACAGGTAGCATCTCTGGTTTTGGAAATCTTTCCTTGTCTTTAGGCATTGTAATGTGTGAGGTTTCTCTCCATCTCAAGGTAGCCCAAAAGCCAGACTAGAGAAACGCATAATTTACACCTTTGTTAACTTAAAATATATTTTCTGCAGCATTTCTCATTAAAATTTCAACATAGAATTCAGTAATATGAGTAGGGTTCATAGATAATAGGAGACCAAAAGAATAGCTGAGAGGTATAAGAAAGTAGGAGAAAAACATATTTTCAGCAGCTGTTCAAAAGAAGATAGTATCTTCTTTCCAGAATGCTGTGCCAGGGAGAAAGAATTGCAGAAGGTAAAGTTCTTGCATCTACAGAAATCAAACACTGAAGAAAAGAGAAGAAGAGCTGCAAAGGTGGGCACAGCAGCTATTTGTGGTCTGACACACAATCCCTGCATGAAAAAATTAAGCTGGGTTTTCAAGTCACATCTATCTAAGGCAGAATATCATTCTGCACAGATAACTGGTCTAGGTCTAACAAACCTGGCAATCAAATTAATTAACACCGGTGGATCACTGAACTAACAAACCTCTGCTCTTCCCAGGGCATAAGTAAGTATTGTTACATGCTGTGCAGATATAGGTACACTTAAAGCTAGCTCAAGTATCAGTACAGTGCTGCCTTATGTGAAGAAAGTAAACATAACCCAGTGACTTAAATCCCCATTTTGAACCATACCTGTTTTTCCCTACAAATGAAAGAATCTCAGAGCTGACAGTTGAGGACAAACATTGAGAACAGCAAAGGGAAGAAAACCGCTTTTCTCAGTATAGAGAGGAGGGCTGTAAAATGTGGTAATATGAACAAAAGACCTAAAAATATTTTGTTTTTCATAAAGCTTCAGTTTTGGGCCATGAAATTAAATAAGCAACTTCATTTTCTGAGACCAAAAAAAAAGGTGAGTTTACAACCCTTACAATCTCTTGGACACAACTGTGTATATTCAAAGTTTAAAAAAAAGGGGAAGCAAACAAAAGAAATTTTTAAAAAAATCTTCTACCACTTACACAAACACTGATTTAGAGGCCTGCTCTGAACATCTGCATTGGCTGTGGGATTGGACCGGTCAGGTAAGAGCAGAGGGCAGAGAGAGCCATGTGGGAAACAGGCTATGATAGGAAACTCACAGAAATGAAAAGTTTAAAGCAAGCACACAAAAAAAGCCCCCAAAGGAATTTGGGAACTGCACTCAAGACTAGTTCCCAGCAGCCTCCCACAACACTCTCGAGGGGCTTTGAAGAAGGAACCTGGGGCAAAACACCATGCTTCTTCATGTCTCTGATGGCTTAACACAAGTTCTGGATAGCCCCTGAGAAGGAGGGAAAAGGACTGGGAATTGCTATAACCCAGAGAAAAATGAGGCCATGGATAGTGAAAAAGTTTTTCTCCTTCCCACACATGCACACATACAAAGGGTTTTTTAAAAATTTGTTTGTTCCAAAAGAGAATATTTTAGTTCTCAGAAGAGGGAAACCATTGCCCAAAATTAAAAAAATAGGGCTGTGGCCACAACCAATGTCAGAAATGGAAGCAAATTTCTCACAGGCTGAAGCAAGACAAAGGCAGGCAGTTTTGACCTGAATCCTAGAGCAAAGGCAAGAGGTCAGCATCTTTTGTCACTTTCAACTTTATAAACAACTTCTCAAAGGATACCTGTTTCTCTTTTCCTGGGTCTTATCTTGGTTCACTCCATTACTGTCTGTGCCTGCAAGAGCAGGAACAATCAATTTGTCTTTTCACTTTCCTTCCTGCCAGTTCCACTGTTTAACGCCTTCTACATCTTAAAGAGCTTACCCACTAGGCAAGGAGGTGGTGTCTTGCTGGAGACAGCACGGATGAAGAAAGGGGCACTTTTGTTTCATCACTTTCCAAACTCCGTGATTGGTGCTGCAACCACGTGCCGTATTCTGGCTCACCTAACAGGAGCCCCAGCCCCTGGTCAGCAATTTCACCAGCTTGGCATAGAGGTACTGGGTGTCCTTATGGTTTTTGGGAGATGCCAAGAGCATCCATAAAAGAACAGCAGAGCATGAGTATGGCTTGGGCAAGAAAAACAGAGTCCGGCTCCTCCTGTACAGGGAGCAAACTGCTCTGTTCTCAACTCGTGGAACTGGTTTTGGACACAAACGTCCCGAATACGAAGAGAGAGCTACTTTTAACATGCAACCTCCACTCTGCAGCCACCACAAGCAGTGCCGAAGGTGGCCCCAAGCAGGGACCTGGACAGCACGGAGGCCTCAAGACTGCTCTCAAGGCCTTCTCAGAGGACAATGAAGTCTCAAACTGGAACAGCACAAGCACGCTCTTCAGGGTTTCACTGGGTTGCAATACTGCTTGTGTCAAAAAGAATCACTAATAATGTAGGTCAGAATTACATAAATATTTACTAACAAAGGAAAGGAAATCTGAATGAACAGCAAAGAGCCCTCTATGCAGAGCTTCAATTCCAGATGCTGAGAACAAACCAAAAGCAACAACAGCTTGTGCAAAGGTCAGAAATTAAAACCAGAGGAAAAATCCTGTGTACTAGTTGCTTTTAAAAACAGGACAACAGTACCTTGATCTTTCAATCATTCTTATCAGTAACAATGCTAAGAATCACAGCATTATCCCATGCCAAACTATCCCTGTTACAGACAATACAACCATTATCAAGCATGTGACAACAGGAGTATTTTACACTTTGACAAATTCTTTCATATGCAGCACTGTTTTCCAGAATCACAACTCCCTCTGATCTAACTGGACATTAATTGCTTTTTTGCTGATGTATCTGTGCCTTCTGGACTGATAACACAACTAGCAAATCTGATATCTGACAAGTTGACTCAACCTAATCAGGACAGATCAGCTGTTACCAACATTGCTATAGGCTGTAATTTGAGGACCTTTACAGAGTTATCACTTGCTTTGAAAGGCAAGAAACTGTAATTCTGTCAACACTAATCCCAGAACGTGCATTCCAAGTGGTTGTTATTTTTTCTCCAGAAGAAGGTAACACTTGTCAAATAAATACCTGAGATAATTGATAATAGGAATTAGAAGTATGTGAGTGATACGCTGACAATCAGTCACTCTCATGAAAAAGAAGAACCTTGCAGGATTCAGAACATCAAGTAGAGAGCACAATCTGTCACCATGAAGCAGGGGTCACTCTGAATGGAGCGAAACAATTGGCAATGCAGTTTTTCAATGTTTACTTCTCTCTCTGTTGTTGCTTAGTGCTAAAGCTGATTGAATTATTTACTTCAAACAATTTGTTCAATGAATTTTATCCCTTTTTGCTGCTCAGCATATGCAGGCAATGGATACCAATGCCATCAGAGTTATTCACTGCTTCACTTTTATTCAGGCTTTCATTTTGTGCTTAATTGAGAGTATTCTAGATTTCCACTGCTGCTCAGACAGCATCCAAGACAGGTCCTTACTGGGTGCAAGAAGCATAGATTCACACAGTTGATGAAATAATACTTATCTACATCAGCAAGGATATAGCTTTTAATTTGTTATTATTCTGATCCCTTTTGAATTTGGAAGCCCTCCCAGCAACAGTACTGATATTTGCTACAGAGTTCCCTTTCTGTGAAGAATTTTGCCCACAAGACTCAACACTTGAATTTTTGCAGAAAACAAATTAACAAAGAACGCAAACACAGCCACGAAGTATGTTAATTTAAAAAATCCAAATATTATATTTTATTATTTACTTCATTCCTCCAGGAAATAACTTATTTTCATGTAATAAAATTCAGAGGAATTAAATTAAAAAATGGATTCCAAATTCATGGAATTCCTTAATGTAACTTAATAGTTACTGAATATACACAAGTGACTTTGTCATTGCCAGGGTTGCATCTGTCTTGTACAGATAAACTGTTCTTAGAAACTCAGACTTAACATTAGAACAAAAAATATACATTTCTTACTGTATCGCTTTGGTCCATCTTCCAAACAAAATGAAAGTGTTAATGTTGCATCATCTTCAAAAAATTCAGTTGCAAAGGCATCCCACCAGAGGTTGTCACTATCCTAGGAAGCAACAGATCATTCACTTAACAGGAGGCAAAATGAAAATATGTTCATCTGCTGTAAAACAAATTCAACAGCATCACACCTAGTTTGGCTTCTTCACCTATGGTTTTGGGGTGCAGATGTCTATATGATATTTCAAACTAATTTCCCAGATAAAGTTCTAGTTCTAATTTAGGAAAAAACCAGAAGTGTTTATTTTGCTGTACAATAAACCATCTTTCATTTTATCAAGCATACCAAATACGTAAAAAATTTCTTTTCCATAAAGATTTTTTTTTTCCAAATGTTACATATGGTTTTATAAATCAGTTGCAAATAAAGGAATTATAACTTTTCCCTGCTTTTCTGGGCTGTGTGTATCAAATGCTTGGTCCTAGTAAAGGAAACAACCTCAGTACCTAACTCTGTAATGCTACATAACCTCATCATCAGGATGAGGTGACAAGAAGGTAATTTAGAAACCATATATAATGGCCATTCCACTCCAATGCATTTAATATAAATACAGTGCTACTGCAGGTTGATTAAATACTAGCTAGTTACTTAAATGTATTTGCTGTGAGAAATCTTTACTTTTAAGTGCGATACAAGAAGTGAAAAAATTTTGTTAAGATGACTTGTGTATACTTAGACTTACAGTAATACACATAGCTAAACATGGCAATTATTAAAATAATAAAACATATACCAACACAGCACTACAGGTAGTTTCTTGGCTTTAGCAATTGAACCAGGCATTTTCCAACCTGGATGATCAACAACAGGCACCCAAACCTCAATGACCTTAGCAAGTGGTCCAGCTTGCAAGCGTTTCCACAGAAGTTGGGCAACACAAAACCCACCAAAAGTTTCATTCAAAGGCTATAGATATATTTAATAGCTGGATTACAAATTTTTGGTACGGTCTCTTCTGCTCCTTTGAGGCCCCAAGACTCAAATCACTTGTAGCACACAGGGTCAGTAACAAAGCTGGAAATACACTTCAGAAGATGCCCCAGCTGCACTCCTCAGAGCCACTCCATCCCACTCAGCACCTTCCTTTCCAGTGTGCAAGGCCAGGTTCACTCAGCACAGTGAGCACTGAGCACCTCTCAATGCCTGAGCAATATAGATCTAAGACAGAAAACATTTGTTCGCTTCACAGGAAAAAAATCCTGAGATAAAATGCCAATTTAAAAGCAAATATGCATTTATCATAGTCATTGTATACACATGCAGAGCAATCTGGGGATTTTAGTTCTGCTGCTGTATTTCCTGATGATGTTACTTTTGGATTTCACTCCAAAATGTTGAGCAAGGTATCCTTCCTGACTCTCAATTTCACTTCGATTTTTGTCAAGCATCCAATGGCGAAATGGTAAGGACAGGTTTTAACAATCTGGTTCCTACCAGAGACCTTAGAGAGACTTCTTTTCTGAGTCAGAGCCTGTAATGCACTTTCCTTGCCAGAGCTCATCCCACCTGGCAGTGACAGGACCATGCAGCCCCACAGTTCAGTCACACAAGGAGGTATCAAAGCTGTCCCCACATCTTAGAAATCTGTTGTCACAGAGAGCTGTTCCTCCCTCCTGGTGTAAATGTGATGAGTGTTACCATGTGCGACCACTGCTGTGCTGAGCAGCCAAGCAGCCACAAGAGCAAGCATGAAATACCCAGGGGTCAGTGTGGAACGCACGCAGGTGTTCACCCAGCCCTGCACGGCAGCCTTCACCCAGCACACCTGCGGGGCTGCAGCAGAAACCCCTACAAATAATGTCCCACAAGGAGCTGTGAGCTACCACTGCCATGTGGCAAAGGAGAGGCTGCAGCACCACTTAACTGTAACCTTTTGGACATGTCAGAGGGAAGGAGGAGCAGAGGGAAGGATTTTAGCAATGCCACAGACCACATTTGCAGTTCTGGTTCATGCAGTGTCACTGGAGCTACTCACACAGCATCCAATGACATGGAGCAAAAAGGAGAGCGTCGCATAGCCGGGATGTAATTGCACATGGGAAACAGACAGGAGAGCAGGGAAAGTGCAGGGCCTCACCTCAAAACCACACATATTTGCACTCACACTAGCTTCCAAGAAGTCTTGAAAGCAAGGAAAATGTGGAAATGGATTTTTACAGTGGATTCCCTCTGTGGTTAGATGAAATATCCACACTCACTCACAGTTTGAATACAGTCCAAGGTCTTTATCTTAAGCTTTTGCATATTTTATGTCAGAAGAAGGAAAAACATAAAATGCAACATCCCACCCCCAGAAAGAAAACCCGACCTTAAAAGAGTATATAAATCCTGTCATGCTTGGATATGCTCTGCTGATTAATTTTCTGCCCCACCCTTGTCACAGGTGGGCACATCTACTCTCAAAGCCAAATGTGAACAAAACCAAATGAGGTGGTTTTCCCCAGCAAAACTGAAATAGGATCCAGTTATTTAAAAAAAAAAAAAAAAAATCCCCTTTTCTTTTTTTTTTTTTTTTTTTTGCAAAAAGGGGATGGTGAAGGCAAGGCTGCCCTCAGGCATCTTTAACTTATGCTTTGACAGGTTACAGGGGATTTTGCCAGAGTAATTATTTTTCTATTCAACAATAATGAGAAATTACCATGGCAACCTCCCTTTCACGTAGTGCACTCACATGCTCAAACATTGAAATAATGGCCTAAACATAACAAAAAAAAAAATTAATTCTTTAAAAATATTTTGTATTAAAATTAACTTAAGGAATAGGCCACAGGAGAGAAGCGGGCAGAGACAGCCAGCAAGCTGGGTCAGAAGTGAAGAAGCCATGCTGCTGTAGCCAGCTACCCAAGCAGCAAAACGTCTTCTTCCACAACTGTCATTGTTCCCTCTGATCCCCTCCACCCCTGGTATTATTTGCAATTTGAAGCATGGCTCAACTCTGAATAGGGTCTCCAAGTAAATGGAATCCTACGGTTTCCATATTTTTTCCTGACTCTGATTTCTTTGGCAAAGGTAATCAGATTTTAAGTACAATGATGTTCTTTTTCCCCCTCCATCTAAAAGTCCCGTATGTTCACTGCGTGATCTGAGAGTCAAGCTGGGTTCTTCTTTACACCTTGCACACTTATATGATTAGGAGTCTGCAAGCTAAATGAGGCTTTCCTACTTGCCTGTGATAGATCTTGCAACTGGAATATGAGGCCAACTGAGACTATGGCATTTTCTCCAAATTCCTGTATTTTTGTTTAATGAATTGGAAGGCAGAATGGACTGATGTAAAAAGTCAGTACATGAAATCATATTTGAAAGGATGCAGATACCTTGCAGGACAGAAGTGGAATTCAAAATTACTTTGATAAATTGGAGAAATGATCTGAAATTAAGATGAAATTCAATAAAGTGAAGTGAAAAAAGCACCAAAAAAAATGGGGAATAAATGTTTAAGCACTACTGTAGAAAACGGTCCAGATCATCAAGCAAGTATGTCAGCAATCAATTGCTCTTGGCACTAAGAGAAATGTCTCAGGTACAATACCCTTCCACTCCAGAAACACATCTGTGGAAAGACTTCAACTGGAATAGTCTGTCCACTTCTGGAGTACTGTGGCCAAGTCTGGGCCACCCACTTGTAAAGGATTTAGCTGACAAGCACAGGAATCAATGAGTTTAAAGACACATGCAAACAAACCAACCACGCCCTAAAGACTCAAAGGAAGAAAGGCAGAAGGATCTAGCTGTGTTTTGTATAAGACAGAAGAAGCTCACAGGGAGCACGATGACAGTCCTCAAGTATATGAAAAGATTGCCATAAAGTGAACACTTCTCCTTGGTAGCTAACAAGGATAGAAGAAATAATAATTGGTTCAGTTTGCTGCCATTGCAGGTTAAGTAGTTTCATGCCCTGTTACAGATTTCTAGGCTGGTGTTTTGCAGAGGGGAAGGAGCTGCAGAGCACGACTGCTGTGCTCCCAGGAAGAGTGGATATAGAGATCCTGCTGCCCGTGAGCCTCCAGCAGAGCTGCCCCTGTACAGCAGCTCCACAGCTCCTGCCCCGTGAGAAGCTGATTTTTGGTTTCCTCCTCACATTGCTTTTGGCTGCACATGTGTAACAGGTGTAAACAGTATATTAAAACAGAGTTATGGAAACAAATAAATACAATTCTGAATACACACAGGAAACACATCTGTTCTGAAGTCAGACTTTCTTTTTTTTAATAATCACTTTTTAGGGATAAAATGAATTTTAAACTTCAATTCTGGCATTGGACAAGGCAAAAATAAAAAGAGAGTGTGTGCTTGGGAGCTTACATTTTTCTTCTGGCACCTGCAACCCTTCCCTATTGACACTTACTATTTTCAGAACTCTATACATCTACACTCCTGTTAGCAACATATATGTGTCTCATATTCTTTTAAGTTAATGTTGCACAAGGAGCTGCTGTCTCCCTAAGGAAAGAATGGCATTCCTTCCCTCCTCCTGTTCACAGCAAATTAAACTGCGCTTGAGCTTTCAAAATGCAGTTCAAGATAAGATTTTGCCATTAAATACACCTGTAAAAACACCACAGCCATTACAAATTAAAAAACTCACAAGTATCAAAATCTGACATTAAAGTTTATACTCAAAGCACACAGACAGACCATGAAAAATAAAATGTCCAAATACTAGAAACCAATAATTTTCTCCATTAGTTTTAAATTAGACCCATCTTGTCTCTACCTAACATATTTAAGACTGTGATATAAATTTCACATGAGTAACAAATTAGAAGGGATCTATATATCTTGATTTTATACATTTGGAAATTTGAGTACTCATCTGTAGACCTGGCCTTGAAAAGCACAATGGTTTTATAACCTGGCATAGGGTTTTTTGCTACTTGTATACACTCAGTATGGACTACAGATACTACGGGTCCTAGACTGGTCTTCCTGGAAACACCACGAACAGAGTGAAAGAGTGGAATGCTCACAGGTATAACCCATATAGTCAAATATCTGTCTGTTATACGACAAGATGCACATCTTTCTTCTATTTCCAGTAGCTTTGCTAGGAATATGTGGTGCCCTAGCATTAGTAAAAGTACCTGAAAAAGAGGACCAATCTGGTTACTCAAGGCTGGATTTTAAGAACGACTTCCATTGCTTTTCCATTTGTTATTCTATCTCATTTATTTTATTTCAAACATACAGCATATTTTACACAGATTTAAATATACCTTTAATCATGCAGCTGGTGGTATCTTACAGAATCTCCATCTCCCCTTCCCTGCCAGGAATGCCCAACTCTATTCCTTCCATTTGTTATTTCACACATATTCATGTTTTTAATGGTATTGCGTTCTTTTGTTTCACTTACTCGTGTGGCTGGATTCCATCTCTCAAACAATGTGCAGTAAAACTGGGTGAAAGATTTTAAGACTTGGCTTTGGTCATAAGTAGTTTTCTGTTCCATTATACACTTGCAACTTCTTGCCAAAACTCTGCTCGATGCCCAAAACATATCAGTCTCTTCAGCTCACTTAATAATTAATTAAATTATTGTTTATATTCCACTTAGGAACTTATCTTCAATTGCACAGTAAAGAAACAACACCAAGTTTCTGTTTTATTGAAAAGGCAGAATATAGTCATGCAACAGATCCCCACAGCAATACCTCTTCAGAGAGAAGGACTGGGGGGAAAAATGGGGGCAAGATCTCTGTTTCTCACGTAAATCTGGAGTTGGTTAAAAAATCCAATGGAATCCCACGGAAAAGCTCATAATAGGGAGTTACTCTTACACATTCGCTGAAAATGCCTAATATATCAAGGATCCTATTTTTGTTGCCTATTAATCATTACACTATCAGACAACAGAAGATCAAACATTAATTATTTGATTTCAGATACAAATGGGTGAAACAAAAGAAAAAGAAGAAAAGAAAAAGAGAGAGACTTTGCAAAAGACACAAATTTATTTATGCCATTTTCTTGTTGTACTCTGAACCCAGGCATATGAGAATCAGCATCACTACAGCAAAAACACTGCACTGTAATGACACTGACCATACAACTCAGCTCTGCAGATACACCGCTTTGAGATAATGTCACTTACATGTCACAAATAGCAAGTCCACACTGGGAAATTTTACCAGGGGTTCAGATTAACTGAAACATGCTGATGCTGAAATAAGGACAACAAGTATTTTTCTTGTGTTCAGAAGGGTGGTTGACCTCTTCCACTAACATATGCCCAAATTAGACACCTTTGGTTAGAGTAGTTGTGGGAAATACTCACTAGGCTGGCAAATAGCGAGACCAGTCTACACAGAGAGTGAACAAATGAACAGTTATTACACTACATCGAAGCTACACAATTTTTCCATCTACACAGATGCTACATGTATAACAATTTGGATATCCTTTTAAAATTGTAGTCCTTAAAATTACAGAGATCTCTAACTTAAGTTGTCAGGAAAGGATAAGACAGAGACATACCTGGTTCAGTCTAATAACAGAATCAAAGAAGAATGCCTGTTCTAAAACCTATTATTTGTCAGTCTTTAAATTTTACTGAAGCTTGTGGACAAAAGAGAAATGAATATCCACCCTGTGAATGTTTGACTATTCACCTACAGCAGACAGGAGATTGCAGTTTAGTACTCCTCTGTAAGCAGTACAGAGCAGAATGAGTTAACTTATGAAATGTGTCATTTCACTGGCTTCTTAAATTTGAATTCATTATTTCCATTCCTGGAACCTGTGCACAAGAATGGATAGGAGAAAGAAAGGGGAAAAAAGAGCAATGAAGCTGGGCTCAAGACACACTCCACTGCCAATTCCTTACTGCCAATATGGCATCATCCTTGAGATTTCACAGCAATATCATCATTGACCAGCAGAAGATGCTCTTTTGTACTTTTTTAATATATGGGATAAGATTGCACTTGGTCTCTAAGGATAAGACCTATATTCTGGCTGTGTGAACAAAAAGACTGGGCATTAACACCTAAATTGTGCACTTTTAAACAGAAATATACACTCCCACCCACAGCAGAGTATCTGTTAGCACTTGCTATATATACTGTGCATACTAAAACCATATTCAAAATTGTTTTAAATTTGAGCCCTTTTTTCAATAGGCATGAAGATGTCTCTAGCTGACTGGAAACAGTAATAGATTTTCTTAGTAGTATTCTCAATCCATGATCATTGCAGACAAATCATAGACCTGAGTTTTGTGTTTATCAAAAATGAACCACAGTTACATTTCTCTATTCTGCTACAGAATACCCCACAGCCTCTACCTTTGAGAATAGTTTATAGAGATGGAATATTAAGTGTGTCTATTATCTACTGTACTACTCTCAGCCATACAAATGTTCTTATTTTATTCTGACATTTTGACCTGGTTTCTTTTTTACCTTGTTTACTTCCATCTATATGAGTAAATGGAAGCTACTATGCCATCTATCCGAATGAAAAGGCAATAACTAGTATTGCCATGAGTGAATATAGAGCATCAAATATTATGTGTCACTAGGGCACAGAAAAAAACTCATATTCCCAGCAATATTAGTAAATGAGTCTCTCTAGGTCTGTCTACCCAACTGCACCAACTCCCAAGGCTCTAAAATTTAGTGAACACAAATCCCTTTATCATTTATTACAGTGAAAATAAAATTATTACTGACAGCATTTAAATACTACATTGGAACATGATTAAGACAGTCCTTGACACCTCTGTTCCACACTGGACTCTCCCCACCTCTTTGCTCACTGAAGTCTCACAAAAGCACCATGTGTATTAGAGACAAGCACAAAGCTGGGACCTTCAGAGGTCCCTGATTCTGCAAAACTACAATCTAAACTATGATCTAACAGACTTTACTTTGAGAGGTTATAAATGGCTCTTCAGCTGAGTTAGAAAACTTATTCTGCTATGTATCATGCCTTACTCTTGGGTAAGTCTAGTGATCCAGGTAGGAAAGGGAAACACAGGTAAGACAAACTATCCTTCCACTTACATTCCAGACTCTTGCAGAAGTATCAAACAGTGAAAGGGCTAAGTAATGCAGCTACAAAGAGTTGATTTTATCATAAAAAAAAAGATTGCATGGGTTGAAAAGACATATAAGTGAGGAGATATATATCTCTATATACACAAAGAAAGCCTGAGAGAGATTATTTACAAGAGCATGTAGTGATAGGACAAGGGGGGATGGCTCTAAACTGAGAGACAGCAGGTTTAGATTAGCTATTAGGAAGAAATTCTTTACTGTGAGGATGATGAGGCACTGGAACAGGTTGCCCAGAGAAGCTGTGGCTGCCCCATCCCAGGAAGAGTTCAAGAACAGGTTGGATGGAGCTCTGAACAATGTGGTCTAGTAGAAGGTGCCCCTGCCCATGGCAGGGGGTTTGGAAATAGATGATCTTTGAGGTCCCTTCCAACCCAGACCATTATACACAACTCTAGCACACTCTACCCTACAGGACTTTGAGAAAACTCTTGCGGAGACTCCGAAAGAGACTTTTAAAATT
Organism: Pardalotus punctatus; assembly: GCA_013400915.1. Classification (NCBI taxonomy): domain Eukaryota; kingdom Metazoa; phylum Chordata; class Aves; order Passeriformes; family Pardalotidae; genus Pardalotus; species Pardalotus punctatus. Next base: position 441,885 of record VZTX01025382.1, read on the forward strand.
AAGGATATGCTTAAATGCTTTGCTGAGCTGGGATCCACCTATGCTTTTGCTAGTCTGCAAGTCTAATTAACTCAAGATTATGACTTCCTATTAAGCTTTGCAAACCAGGCAAGAGTATATCAAAATGATGGACAGCTCTGTCTAACCAAAGAGCTGTTATTTCTTAGGAAGGTACAGGAAGTGGAAAAGATCAAGTATACTGTATGTCCCATCTCCTGTGGAGGACAAGAAATCTCATGCACAAAAGTTTAATTTAGCAACAACCAGTCAGAAAAAAAGAAAACAAAAAAGAGAGAAGTATTGAAGAAACTACTCCCTTTTGTTAAAATTGACATCATATCTACACTTAAATTACATAACAATTAAATTATATATTGCTGCGTTTAAGTGTTTAATAATATAACTGTGGTTTTGGATGTCCAGGTGTCACCCGAAGAAATTGTAATAGCACTATATAATTCCAGACAGTACAGAGAAGTAAACATTATGGCACTGTACAGAAATTTTGGCAAGAAGCAACTGTAAAGCACAAATATGAGTTATTTCTTATTTATTGGTAATAAAAAACTCCTTTGTATCTTTGCTACATAAACAGCGCATATTCTTCAAGCAAAAAAAAACACTGAAGCAATTTACAAGTAATTTCATAAAAGAGATATAGTCACCTCCAAATTATGTTCCTTAAAAGTTCATTCACATTTTTTCATTCAACTCCTATCAGAAGCCCCACTCTTGTGATCACTTTAAAGGATTACTTTTTTAGTATAGCAAAACTACACTCTAAGTTAATTCCTGTATGCATTCTGTACTTATTAGGGCTAGTAATCACAACCATTTCTGTCAGCTGGTGATGTCACTCTATCCACAAATATTACCTGTGTTAAATGTGTTTCAGAATCTAAATTCTACTTAAGAGAGAGATAAGAAAAAAAGGTAGTGATGAGGTATTAAGTTATTAAGTCTATATTTTAGACTCTACTTACTTGTTCCAGTTTTCAACACTACAGCACAGTAAGAATCGTCTGCATTGGCCATTTGAACCACTAATCAGCCGCAGTTGTCAGATGCTCCAGTCTTTGAAAATAAAACAGCTACATTTATTGCTTGTGATTTTTAATATACAAACACATGTGCATTCAAACTTAATCAAACATTAAGGCAGAGATTTTCGAAGCTAATTAAAAGACTTATGCATTCATTTTCCATTAAATTAAGTGGAAATCAGATGTTGGAATATTCTATGCAAGGCTCCAAATCCCAGCATGGAAATGGAACTTGTTACATTTGCTGAATCAAAGCTAGAGGGTGACAACAGGGCTGGGATTCATTTCACCCCAAGACAGTTGTCTAAATTCATGTGAGATAAAAAGCCTCCTGGAGATATCTGTCTCTTTACTGTCTGTAGAGGGAGCCTAGAGAATGGTTCAGTCTAGCCATATAACTTTTACAGGGATAAAGGCAGGTAAGATAAATCCTATTCTATATACCTACCAAGAATTTAAAAGTCAGGAAGAAAACTAGTTGAGGCTTTGAGAGCTTAGTGAAGGACAAAAATACGTGAAAAGCTGGGTGAAACAACTGTATCTACTTTGTCTAGATTTTTACAGACTTGGCAGGAAAACCTATAAATGATGTTCAAGTTTTTTGCTCACAACGCTCAAAGATCCCCAGGCTGCCAGGTTCCTGCTGTTTCATATAAAAAGCTCCAAGTGGCAGACAGAAGTTGGAGAACTGGTTAAAGATTTCTGCCAGTATGAAATGCTTTAAATGAAGAAGATGTGATTATTTGCCTGGCTTCCTAACTTTACTCCCTGGCTAGCCATGATTGGAAATAAAGGCCCACAAGCCCTGTATTTTATCTCATACTGTATTTGGATAAAAAATTCCTGTACAAAGTACAATTAAATTAGAGACAGAATTGCTCATATGTATCTTCCTACATCCTCGGCAATCTGAAATATAAGGAAATCCTAGGTCAAGACAACGCATACCAAATACTGACATTTCTCATGTGTTATCCTGTGACCATCAGATCACTCAGCTGCCCCTCAGTTGCTCAGTTTCTGTGGTGTAGCACTCTCCTTCTCAACCACGTAACCCTCACTACTGGGCATGCACAGCCCAGACTGATTAATGAAGGAACAATAATCAGTTCAGGTTGCTTTGACAAAGCAAGGAAGGGCTGGGCTGCAGACACTTGCATATTCTCAGTACGCACAATGGTTTGCAAGTTTTGATGGTGAGAAGCACAGAACAGTGCACTTTTTAAACTGACATTTGCATTCACAAATTAAAATTCTGATTCAAATGGAGATGTCTGAATCACCTGCTTGCCATGAAAAAAATCTACTTAGAACCAAAACTTTTACTGTTATTGCTGCTATAATATTGTAGAACAGTGTAACAGATCACTGACAAGGCTGTTACGGTTGCTAAATCAAAGGATATACTGTACTGAAAGGCACTGAAAGAAATATAGAGAGAATGAAGCACTGAGGTTGTGATAACAGAGTGGGTTTGTGTGTTGGTTTTAATTATTAACTTTAAATTTTCACTTCAAAAGAGATGGGAGAATTTATGCATGCCAAGAAGTGCTCCCTTTCAAAAGTCGGTCTTCAATGAGCAAAGTAAGTAAAGCTTTCTTCTAAATGGCATCTCTTATCTTGTCAACCTCATTTAAAGTAAAAAGGCATCAATAGTAATAATAAGAATGCAGCTTGGTGAACAATTCCTTTACAGAAGCCAGCTATTACATACTGTAACGAATTAAAAACTCCAAAAGTCTACGCAGGTCCCCAGAGAAATGCTATTTAATAAAGCAAACACTGATATTGAATGTGACAGAATTCCATTTGCTTCAGAATCCTATCCAACTGAGTTTGGCTGCAGCTGAAGCAATTAGAGAAAGCTGTGATTTAATCATTATGCTAAAACCCTACACAAACAAATCTCTCACCTACCAAGTGGCCACTTAGCTGTATCACTACCACTAGAATGTATAAAAATCCTTGTAGGATTTCATTTGCTGTCAGTCAACTAGTAGCAACATGAGCAATTATTTACTAAAAATGTCTATTTACTAGCTACCCTACTGCTTAAACATGAAAAATGTATAAATCTAAATTTACACAAAGTAAGCAAAGCCAAATGTGAACTACATATGTCAGGGAAATCACCCACTAAGGTCATCCTTGTAGCTGAGACCTGGTATGATCCAGTTGAAAGCTCATAACAGGTAATACTTTTTTTAAAAAAAATATGTCTTTATGTTGTATATGATAATCCACTGGGGGTTCACCTCTGGGTCCATAAATATCTAATGAAATTTTAAACATCTTTTCATTACAGCAGTAGCTTCCTATGAACTACAACCAGTCACTTCAGACTCTGTTAAATCAGTAAAAATTATTCACTTAAGATTTCTTATTTTTCCATAGGTGGTATTTGGTCTTTCCTATTTTCTAATGCAGTCAAAATTTCTCAGTGTTAAGTTGCAGGACACAAAGAAGTATAAAAAAGTGACAATTTGGAAAACTTGCTTACAAAAAACTTGTGCATTTGCTTGGAAACTCTGGACTTCCTCGGTGAGTTCCTGCCAGCCAACACGCTACATTGTGAAAAAATGACTATCAGTCTTTCTGATTTTTAATTTTCACATTAGTCAGAGAGCCAAGAAAGTGACACCTTGGACTGCTGATGTAGATTTTTACCCTCACTGCCTGCCAGGTGAAGGCATCTCCTGACAAAGAGCAAGCAAAGCCTTTGAAAAAGCAGTTTCTTTCCTCCCTGACTTCTTTAAGGAATATTCTTTAAGGAATAGGATCTAGAGACATGGTGCATACCTATAGCCTAAAAAAACCTACTAGTGTTCATACAAAATTTTTAAAACCACAAAGAGTATGAAATCTGTGAGAAAACTGAAACACATAGAAAACTATTTTAAGAAAGCAAACAGTTTTGCATAACACAGATAGGGATTCACAAAGTTGCTGCAGAGGAGCCTGAAATAACTTAAAGAGCTCATAGAAATGCACGTGTCAAGCAGCTCAGACCTATTTTCAAGGATCTAAATCCTCATATCTTAACAATAAAATATACTGTTGGCATGGCATTATTTGTCTGTTTTGTTACACTTACGAATTTCTAACTAAAATATACAATGATCATATTCAGAACCCTACATTTTTTTAAATTACAATGTGTTCCCCAAGAGTGCCATAAGCCCAGAGCATCTACAGTTTCAGGGCTTTTCTAAAAGATTTGTGTTCAGAGTACTAAAGAACCTGAGAAGGCAGCAACAGTTTGACAAAGCCAAGAAACTACACGGTCCCATTTCTGGGAATGTGTTAACTGCCAGAGAAGCTGTCATCTGAAAGTGAGACAGAAAATCAGAAAAGATTCAGTGCTAATGTCTTCTTAGACTAGGGGAACCTTATGTCAAGCTTAACCCGGAATATATGGATCCACATCAAGCAGCTTGTTTTCTACTAGTGCAATGACAACCACTGTGAGATGTTATCGTATTTCTTTGCACTGTTTTGTCAGAACCTACAAAATTGGTTGTAGCTGGAGCACACTCTAGGTCCTCAAAGAAATATTATATTGAAATATCCCAGATACTCTTTGGAGGGTGCTGGTTTCAGGTGCTGACTGTTCTTAGGATTTTTTTTCTCTAAATGAATTCTTCCACAATCACTTGATGTTTACACCTGATTTCTGTTTGGTACACTGATGGATCACTCTCTGCTCTAGAACAAAATGACTTCTTTTTGGTTTTCCCTCTTGCATTCTTAGTCCTATTTTCTGATTTGTAAAGTTTTTTCTAGAACCAGATGCACTGATACAGACATGCACAGACACATTTTTTTGTTGATACTCTCAGCTTCAGTAGTAGTGTCTCCTGGATTAGGTCATCTGCTTCTTAGAATCATATATCAAGTTATCCCTGGTCTGAGGCATTCTAGAATGAATGTGAACTTTTTATAACCTCCACATGTGAGGTTTGAAAGCTGCAAGAAGCCCATCAGAAATTGCCAGGTCAGCACAAAGCCCACCATGTATCTCGTGGCATATCAGCAAGGACAAAGGAATGTATTGAGGATCGAATATGCTTTGTATTAAGCAAGCAGTTCCTTGTTCAGACTCCTGTGAATGCGCTTGTCAGAAAGGCTCAACATCTGGCAGGGGTCAGGTCTGGACAGAGTTCCTTCTGACTTGATTTCAACCCTCTCCAGTACGGCTGACAATCACAGGCCTTCACGTTCTAAAGTCACAATGGACTTGCAGAACAAGTACAGAATCAAAGCAGCTTCCCCGTCCCTCCCTGCAAATACTCATGCACCTTGATCTGAAGGGATGACAAGCAGGACTACACTGTCAGTATTCTCATTCCTCTGCCAAAATTCCAAGCACTCATTAGAATCAGTTGAAGAGGGGACACCAAACTGCCCAGGGTACACGGCCTAGAAACTGCACAAATACTGAACACTTTCAGCTGCATTATGTAGTATGCAGCAGATGAACAATCCTATGGGTTGTGAGCTGGTATCTATCTATCTAATCTATCTCAACTGAATCCACTGGTAAGGATGGGATGTGAAAACAGGAGTGCACTCTGTGTTGTACATGATGACTCCTAGGGAAATATCCAACCTATCAAGATTATCAGTGGCAGTGCCTTGCAAACATAAAAGGAGACACGGTGTTCCACAATGTTCCTATCATAATAAGGATAGCATTCAGGGATAATAAATGTGCCCTTAAGAAATGCAGGGTGAAAAGGTGATACTGTATGAGGTAACCATTGCTCCAAGAATTTATGTTTCCTACTTGAAAAGAACTTTGTGCAGTCCTAGAAAATGTCCACTTGCCAGGTATACTTCATAGATTTATACCAGTAATCCTTTTTGTACTTCCAAGATGTCCATCTTTTGGATCTTAAGAGAGAAAAATTCAAAAGTAACTTAAACCCATGGTAAAATAAAGAGAAACAAGTTACAGTTTTTCCACTTTGACTAATACTATCATAAATAACTCTAAGGAAACTACTATGCATCATGTTCCATTACAAAAACAAACAAAAAAAAAACACAAAAAAAACCAAACAAAAAAACAAAACAAAAAAAAAACATCCAGATAATGATCAAAATAATTCTGGATACCTTCCTGATCTACAGGGTCTACCTGAGGTGAGATGCAGCCATGTCTGTTCTGTATGGTGTAGTGCTGGATAGAACATAGAATTGTATGCACACATAGAATTGTAGGTCAACATTTGAAATTGTCAGTCTTTAGTATGCAGTTTCTTAATACAAGCTTAGAATAACTCAGTCCTCTATTCTTCTGCTGTAGACTTTACACTCTGTAGCTTGTCCTATCAAAAAACTAACTTGAAATCAAAGCTCTCAGGTCCTATAGACAGATACTAAAGTGTGGTTTTTTTAAGAACAGGAGTCTACGCTGATGGTAGCCATGGTTGCAGAGAGAAGCTAGAGTGTCATGAAATGCATCTAAACACGAGCAATGGAAAAAAGGAAATTCCAAACTTTTCTTCTTCAGTAGGATGACATTTCCACCAATGGCACGATCCTTCAGAGCCTGGCTCTATTTTGGGTAGAAGCACAGAGTGGTTTACCTACTTTAATTGTGTATGTTCATTCTCATGGCTGTCAATATCAAATAACTGGAAGCTCACTTGGAGGCAGAGTGTTAAACAGATTATAAATTTCTCATATGGAGAAGAAACCATGATAATCATTGATATTCTCTTATCTCATTCAGCTTCTTTGATTTGAGTGTTGGTATAAGAAGGAAATTACCTGAACATATTAAAGATGATGCAAGTTCCACTATTCCCCATTGCATATGACTTAAAAATTAACAGTTCATTACTATCCAAACAGATGTGCTTTGGGGATACCTGACCAGAATTCAACACTAGATTCACAAGCACCTGAGTACTGCCTATGTGTTTTTAAAAAGACTCAGAAGCAGCATGTATTGCACATTATTTCCATTGCCTTCACCTGCAAAAGTGGTATCTCTGCTTCAGTAACTGAATAACTAAATCAAAATTAAATTGTTTTTTCCTCCAGTTCTCAATGGAACAGTATTTTGCACAAAAAAAACCAAAAAAACAAAAAAACCAGCTTATTTTATCTAATTCATGACATACTAACCACTGGTAGGAAGAGAAAGATGGCAGTTCCCATTTCCTTCATGCTTTGATAGAGAGTCAACAGAGAAATAATCCAAACTGACAGGTTTTTATGACTGACCTCCTGATACCTACTGGTGCATAAATATGTAGTTGTTAGAACTTATCACTAGGGCCAGGGTTATCCCCTCTTGACTAGGAGTCTGCCAAGTCGTAAATAAATAAGCTAAAAATAGAATTCCAAAATAATGTGTTCTATTTAGTGGATTCTGCCCCTCAAATATCATGTCCCAGAAAATCTCCGAACAGGAAAGCTGAGATTTCACCATTTCATGTCTTTAGTTTCCAGATGTTGCACAAAGCTTGGTAGGTACCAAGGCGATCAAAATGGCTCTCCAATGCTGAGCAGTGTCCCTGAGGGGTCCATACTCGGACCAGCTCTGTTTAATATCTTCATCAGGGACACAGGCAGTGGGATTAAGTGCACCCAGAGCAGGTCTGCAGACAACTTAAAGCTGAGCGGTGCTGTTGACACACCTGAAGGGGGAGATGGAATCCAGAGGGACCGGGAGAAACTCAAGAAGTGTGCCATGGGAACCTCATGAGGTTCAACAAGGCCAAATGGAAGGTCCTGCACCTGATCCAACGCCCACAATAGATGGATTTTGGAGGGCAAACAAGGACAAAGGAATGGTTAAATTACAACAGGCTTGAGACCAATCTCATTGGCTGAATGCTGAGGAGCAGTCAGAGACCTTAAAGTCCAGTTCACATGCGCCAAGACTGCTTTGCAACATGACCTGACATGCAGTAAGCTGAGACATTCACATAATTTACCTCTAAAGTGGCAATCCAAGTACAAATTAAAACATTAGCAGGGGTGAAGAAGCATCCCCTTGTACCTTTCCCAGACAAAATTAAGAGGAAAAATAGAGCTCATTTCTGTGCCTGTTTTTTGAGGAGAAAATTTTAGGTTCCTACCCTCAGGGATTTAGGTAGGCAGCTGTATCTGGGTGAATCTCAGCTCTGATATAAAGCTGAGCTTCCACAGAAAAAAACTGAAAATAATCCCCCTTTCTAAAGACCACCCCATCAAGAGTTAATGCTCAGCTTAGCACACAGCTAGTGTGAAACTCTGCTCCGATGTGCCTGGCTTTCACACTACACTTTACATGGAACCAGCCTGTGGTTGCATTTCATTCTGGGGGCCAGGCACCTAGCTGTGAGATTACTAAATCCTACTTCTTCCCAGTTAACTGGTTTTAGCTAACATCTAGGCCTCTCTGCACATAAGAAATATTCATCAAAATAAGCATGAGCTTTTAGTTTTGAGTTTACGAGAGAGGAATACTCCAAATGTACTATACACCCATACCTAAGACAAGTCTGTGGCCGATCTGAGGACAATTACAATGAAGAAAACTCCACTGACTTTGGAGGATCCCTTCACTCTCCGTGACAGAATCTGTGTGACAGAAATCAGAAGTTGGCACTTAGGGCAAATTTGGAACTGACACGGCTCACAAATGCTTGACAGGTGCTGCCTGTGAGAGGGTCTTCCTATTAGTTCCTTCCAGGGGGAGTGCAAGAAAACCTCTCTGATGGCTTAGCTCTAGAAGTCTCCTTGCCAGGTACCTGCCATAAGCCTAAAGGCATTAGAGAAACGTGGCTACATTTATTATCATGAGACTAGCTGGCTTTGTTAGAATATCTGAAACAAACACCACATTTCTTAATGGCCTGATTTGTTTTTGCAGAGAGCTGAATCTTGGTATATGAGCTGTCATATCAGATTCTATTTTATTCTTTTATGTTTACAAAGTATTGCATAAACAGGAACAGCTGGTGTTGATTTATAAACACCAGAGTTGTCTTGAGAGTTTGGGTATTATTTTGCCAACATTTAAACCTAATCATTTGCAAGCAATTGTTCTGTCCCACAGTGGACAGTAGTTCTGCTGCCTAAAGACAAAGATATTTTCTAATAATACTAATAACGTAATTCTGAATTACACTTAGAAGGATCTTATGTGCATTGGTCTATCTATATATATATATGTGTGCATGTATCTTTGTTCATCTGGAATTTCTTAGAGAATGCCATAACATTCACTGCTCCAATTTTTTGTAAAATTACTGTATCCTGTTGTAAATAGCCAGGCAAAGGCCTTGGCCTCTATGACAACCTGCACATTATTTGCATATGTGAGTACCTTGACATAAGATATGGAAATGCAACCAGTTGTTGAACTTAATGTTTAACCACCTTAACGGGGAGGACATTTTCCTCCATTTCACAGTACAGTTGCCAAGTTCTGAAATAAATATTCTCCTCACAACAGTCTCTTCCCTTACGTTATCCTGATTTGCTCCCATTACAGAGGCATGCTGTGCACTGAAGAAAGTAGGAATCACATGATCTAATACCGTAAGATTCAGTTAATTAAAGAATTTATTATAAGCTAAAAGATGTCCATTAAAGTTTCATAGGCAAACTGAATTCTTGCATCTCCAAGTGGTGGCATTGAATTTTTTTTTTGTGAAACTCAGATAGTTTTTATCTAAGTTTTAATAAAGGAAAACCTAAACCTTGGTTAATAAATCATTAAAAGATAGCAAATAAAGAGTAGAAATAACTGGAGACTTTTCACAACAGAGGAAAGCTACCAGCCCAACTCCCAAGGACCTGAGATGTTGGGTAGAGTCTTGTAGGAGTTTGAAAGAAGATGGATAACAACACGAAAAACTTCACCAGGCATGGAGAGTCACTCTGGCTAGCTGATCTGAATGCAAAGAGTTGTGGGAAGCTTAAAATACTAAACAACAATAAAACAGCAGAGGGTATTGATGAATGCAAAGTAATGCATATGAGGGAAAACAATCCTAATTAGATCTAAACCACAATGGACCCCAGCTATTATCACTCGGCACAAAAATCTCTGAACCATTATGGATAATTCCATGGAAATGTTGGTTTAATGATATGTAGTAATAAAAGAGGCCAACCACATGCTTTCAGATTGGAATAAAAAGGTAACTGGGGATGGGTACAACAGAGGTTTACAAGTCATAAAAGTTCTGGACTTTCTTTTCTGTTATTAGGGAATGATTATTCAGTCTAAAAATCATCATTGTAATAAATAAATTACAAAAAAAAATCTGAATACACTTAATAAAATTAGCTCACAGTTTTAAACCCAGTTAGAGGAAATAATTTTTCATACAATGCATGAGCTGTAGAACTCATTGCTGCCGGGCTTCAAGTCACAAGCATAAACAAATTTTAAAACATATTAGGTGTATTAGCAGAGGCAGAATACATTGGTAATTCCTGAACACAGTGCTCCAGGCACAACCTCCCATTTGGGATGAACTGATATATCAGTAAAAAACGTTTGGTCATTTCCCAGTTTTGCTCACTAACCCCTTCCCAATCCATCTGCTGCTGGTGGCAGGATAGTTGACATCTGACCCCTCTCCCCCACAAATCTTCCCTTCTGCAAAGGCTGATTCCAAGGCTTGATCTTCTGTGTAGTAAATACTAAATCCTGTACCTCCCTTTGGCTTCCAGTTTCATATCAGTGTCTCATCCTCTATTAACTGTTTCACTGCTCATATTCCTCTCCCCTTTGCTTTCCACCAATACTTCCAGAGATAGAATGGTTTCTTTTCTCAGCTGATTCCATTCTCCCACCTGCCTTCATTACACTTTCTCAAGGATTTTTTACTTCACCCAGTGTGATGCCTTTCATAACAATTTTATAAGGCAAAGAGCACCCTCCTGCCAAATTTCAAACACTTACTCCCAAACAATAGGATGGGCAGCAGAGGGAGGGAGGGGAAGCTACAGCTATTCAGAGCAAGGTTTGCCAGGACTTTTCAGTGCGGTAAAAAAAAAAAATATATTCCCCTTGCCTAATGCCTAGAAATGTTTGAGTAATTTTTTTCTGAAATTTTCCAAAATAGATTCAACTAAGAAGAAAACTTAGAAGAAAACAGTGTGGAAAGCTTCACCTCATAGAGATGTCACACAGTTAAAGCCCAGCAAAGTTATCAGCAACTGCAAACTGGGAGCTATCATGGAGAACATTAGACAACCTTAGTAAAATCTTACCTACTACAGCACCAAAGAGAACAAAACATAGTACAAAACATGTGATTACTGATGCTTTTGATATAATGAAAGCATAGATTTCAGTGATAGATTTTGGTAAACATTTCATGGCACATTATTTTAAGAGTGCATTATTTTATTTTGCAAGATGTCATCAAATTTTTAAAAATCCTTTCTGTCATGGGCCAAGAGGACTTTCAGAACTAGAAGTAATGATAACACCAGCCCTGGCAATGACTGCAACAAATAATGCACTGCAATTCTCTTTGTTTGCAAGTATCCACAATTTTTTTAAATGACTGTATTATGAGTGATTTTCAAAAATGGGAAACTAGCCGTATTTAAAATGTGCCTTACTGACTGAAGAAAAGCCAGTTTAAAATACAGATAAAGAGATTCACAGCTAAGACTGAGGCTGGAAGCAGAAATGTACCCCACTGAGCACAGTGAAGCCCAATTCACCTTCTTGGACCACTTCACTCGGTGCTGGCACTGTGCAGGCAAAGCAGGGCACACAACACCGAGGCACTCGGGTTCAGCAGCTCCTCTAAACCACATAGGACATGAGATCAGGTCTGAGGGGAAGAAGATGCAAGGATTTGTATTGGCAGAAGTTCCTCCTTTTTCTCTCGCCTGTCATATGTGGCTATCAAGAGATGCTGTATAGATATAACCAAAATAATAAAAGATTATTTCCATATGTGACTTCTGAGTGTCCTAGCTTTTCCATGTTTTTGGGTTTTTTTTTAATAGTGGTCCATTAAGATTGATCTTCTTTATTAATTATATCTAAGGTAATAATTACACTCCCAAACTAACTAATAATGGTCAAGCTCTTAGTTCCCTGAAGAGTGATTAAAGTGTCTTGTTTATGGCTCTGTAGACCAGAACTTTATTTTTCACCAATCAAGAAGACATGATTGAGCTTACTTGTTTGTTTTTGGAATGCAAATAGAAACGGTTTCCAGATGAGAGAAAGGCTACCACCAGCTTACATCTGACCATTAACAAACCTACTGTATTCAATCCAGAATTCTTGCAGGTCATCTTTACATCTGGGCCTGTGATGTACCTCCTGTATTTATGACACAGAGACCCTTTCAGAACTTCTCTGTCATTCACCTAAAGGTAAAGGCAAACTATGTACCATATGCATCTTCTCCCAATAAAAGCTTCCAAAGGAAAGTCTACAATAAACTTCACTGAATTTACAGAGATAAAATATTTAAATCTTCATGGGTTCACTCCGACTGGACTAATACAGGGGTGATTTGGGCTATATTAAGAGGATCCAGTGAAGGACTGCTCTGTGACTTGCATTTGAAACATGAGAAGTTATTCTGCAGGCTGAATAAATGACACTGGAAAACAGGTGACAAAAATATTGCTCAGAGGAAACCCCGCTCCTGCCCCACTGTTTACAGTCCTGTCTCCCCTATGAACCAGCCAATACACTAGCATTTAAAAATAACCTTGCACTGTGAATTTGCTATCAAGTAGCTTTAGTTTTTTCAGATGAAAATAATTTTAAGCTCAAACACAACTCAGCTGTGTTTGATTCCTTTCACCAGAAGAAATTCTGATTCTCAGATTGAGGAGAGAGAATTCAGGTAGTCTGCTCAAAGAAGGAGTCTGCTGGACAGGTAATCAGAAATTTATTTCTTTTTTTTGTTGCTTTTTTTCATTCTCCTTTTGAGACAGATCAAATTTCACACAGAGAATCACGGAGAAACAATAAACAGGGAAGCCTAGAATAGCATTTTTGCAGAAACAAGTTTCAGGATAGAATAACGCTTTAATTTTTTCCAGGCTTCCCACAGTACTGCTGGCAAGCCTTGAAAGCTGTAGAAGAGCAAGCAAAGGGATTCCAAATCTCTACCACGGGCCAGATTGTACTCAGCCCTGCATGGGACTGCAAGAAGCCAGCCCAAGGGGAAAGAAAACAAAGAACCTCCTCCTGTGCTGAGGCATAAAACAGCAGGGAAACATGAGCACTGTCTCATGCAAAGATGAATCATGACATCAGTTTCTCCCAAAAAGAACTGGGAAGAGTTCAGGAGTGACTGGCAGTTGTCCCCCATTGGCAGTGGCCATCAGAGCTGTTCGAACATGAGAAAACATTTTTGCAAAGGATTGCTGCATTTCACCTGCCAAATTTCTTTACAACTCCTGAGAGGACCTCAGCCAAAATGCACACTGAGACATCTTTAAAAGCAAGCCCTTCCTCTTTTAAGCTGTCTCCAGCACAGGCCCCAGCATCAGTCAGCCTACGGAAGGGATATCTGAATCCCAGGAAGTAAGAAACTCCCAGGAATAAACATATAATGTGTGGTCTGACTGCACAGACTAGGCTTCTAAGAGATTTTTGGTGGCTTTTTTTTTCTTAAGTATTTTACATCTGTGATCCTAGAAGCTGGGAAAATATTACATCTAGGAGAAAAAAACACTAGAACACTACCATCATATACTTGGAAAGAGGTAAAATATTCTGTCATTCCCACCTTGCAATGCATAAAATGAAGAATGGGTGCTTTGGTTTTGTCATACAACAGTCAAAAGTGAAACCAAAATGCACTTGTTGCTTCTCCATCTACAAGATTGATATGTTTTTACACCTCATCCTTAATTTAGGCAAACATCTATGCAGCATTGTCAGGACTTCTGAATTCGGTGTCTCTACTGGTGGATTTACAAACTAACTAAAGTCGTTGATACAGTCTTTCCACTGAAATATAACCTCTTTTTGACAAAACACTGCTACTTATTTAGCACACATGCTCTATCACTGTTCCTGTAAAACAACTAATTAAAGCAAAGAAAGTGGGTCAGATTGGAGAGTGGGAATAAAAACATCTTCCTGACCACCAAACAAATCCTTGCCTCTGAAATCCTCTCTCTTGCTTCCTCCCATTTGTTTGTTCATTCAAACTTCTAACTTTGCTCCTAACCCAAATTGTCAACGACAGAGGATAACTGACAGGATTAGGATAATAAGGAATAATAAGGAAAAATCATTTCCTGAAGAGACTTCATGGTCATGCAGCAATAATGCTGGGGTTTTTTTTGCACCGATTTCTGCCACTGCACCTCCTCTGTAGGAAAATCTGATGAACATGGGTGTAATCAGAAGACCTACGAAATTTCTCTCTGCTTTTGAAAACAGCAAACCATGTTCCATGTAATAAGTTATCAATCTAGTCATATGAAAACAGTTTCCTTTTTTAATTATACAAGCACAAGACTCCTTTATTTGCAGCATCATTAAAACTTCAAAATATTTTTCCTAGTGTGCTTTTAAGTTATAGGACTATTTCTTTTAAAAATAAACACATTGGAAATTAGTTCATCAGTGTTAAATGAAGATATGCACAAAATTATTCAAACAGTAGTAATGATCCTTTTGCAATCATCAACTAAAATTTGCAATTCACTCTCTTCAATGATATTAATATTTAAAACCACTAAAACATCAAAATCCCATGGTAACACATTTTTATCCTGTACAACTTAGTTCACAAGTGTTTCAGTCTTGTTGATATAATGTGACTTCAAAAAGTTCTTCACATGCAACAACAGGTGCATAGGGTATATGGTAGCCTGTAACAAAAACACCACCAAGCAATCTTCCTCTCTCAGCTGCATATATGGTATTTCATTCATATACACCAGCTGTGGAGGCAGCAGCATGATCATTTGTTATAGCCAAAGAAATGCCAAAATTCTTATAAGGATAAAAAACCCACATGGCCCTTACAATTTTAAAGTAGGATGCATCAATGCATCCTTCGCAACCAGTCAAACAAATATTCTTGGTGGTACTGAACTGTTGACGGTTTTTAGCTTACGTTTCTCAGTGAATCCTCTTTCCCTTTCTTTCTTTCTTTCTCTTATACTGGCCTAAACTCCTTTATTTCCCTTACACTGGCCCCTGGCATGTTTAATATGAGGATATTTAATAGACCCCATCAGCTCGTAGTACACAAGGCTCAGAATCGGTTGCCTTCACTGAATAGGCTGGGAAAGCTGCCTCAACAAATCTGTTCATGCTTAAGGTCTGGTCGCTGCCAAGTGACGCGCTCAAGGCGGCTGCCTTTCCATCCTCTGCTGTTAGTTTAACTGCACGTTGCCAGCACAAAGGACAAAATATATGCTCTACAACTATGCCAAAATGAGAAGCAAGACTGCTCTTAGGCCCAAAATTCAACCTTGCTGGTGTCTAATTTTCTCTGGCTCAAGAGATTTGAGACAAAAAAAAATAAAACAGTCTTGAGCGTCATCAGTCTTCTGGAGTGTGAGAGACTTGAGAAAGCTCAGATCTTCCTTCTATTAGTCATAATAAATACATTCAAGCAATAAATACACGTGAGCAGAGAAAAAAAAAGTAAAATAATAACAGATGCAAGGTTGACAGTGGGGCAAAATTGATGAAATTGCTGGAGGATTCTGTCCTTATATAAAGACCCAGTCATGCTGCCAAGGTCAGCTGGAGCTTGGGTTATCTGTTGCCCGAGGCTACTCTACCTTGTTTTTCATTCAGGGATCATTGTTCTTCGGTTGTTTATGTGGATTTTATTCCACCCCTTTCTTCATACTGTCTTCCCTTTCCAGCTTGCAGTCCCTGCGGCACACACCAGAAGCCCATTCTGGCTGTGCACTGAGAAATCCAGACTACTCTAATGGGAAAGAGCAGCATTAAGTGAGAACAGTTTTCCTCTTTAAAGGAGAGAGACAGAGAGAAGGTATTTAACAAATCCTTTGTGAAAAGTGAAAAATTCAGTAATTACTTCTAAGGATGGTTCATGTATCTAACTGGTAAGGGCATACTGTCTAAATATCTTTATCACCATAAACAAGGTAGTTAAACAAAAGGAAGTTTTTCCTGTACTTTAATGCCATTTAATACATTACATTTATCCATACTTCAGAGATTCATCAGAGTGTACATGATAAAGGAGAAATGATGGAGGGGAGGAAAACAAAGGGGAGAAAGAAAGGCAGATAACAAGGTGTACATTATATCACACACACAGCAGAATAATTGAGATTTTAGAGTGGAGGTTTTAGATGAGATTTTTACAGTGAAATGTTGTATAAATTTGGGCAGGGAAAGACCAAGAGACCCAAATCTCCCATCATGAATGTTACACTTATCTTTTGCATCACTTAAAACCACGGCAACGTAAGCCAAAGCTTTCATATTCCTTCATTTAGGGTCAGTATCTGCAGAAAACTTCACAGGAAACACATGGAATACATTGAGCTTTCACAGGAAAAATTATTCCAAGGGGCAGAACCGAAGCCTGCCATTAGCAGTGCCAGCTCCCATTCACTGAAGAGGGAGATGGATTTGCTTCTATCCAAGCTGACTTTGGCAGAGGTAGTCCCAAAAAATCATGTATTAGGCTTTCTTACCCTTTCCTCTCTGTGGAATTTGAGATGATTTTTAAGCTTGCTTACATACAATACTGAGAACTAATTAAATATTTTGCCTACTTTGGAATTCAAACTGTTAATGTGTTGTGTAAGAAAGGGGAAAAAGAGTTAAATCTTAGAAGAGTAACAATTAGTGTCATTAATGTAGCCATTATTTTCTGTTTAAGTTTTCTGTATTTTAGGAACTTTTATTTTTTTAATATTTGTTTGAGAAGTTTTTGCATTCTCAAGGTGAATTAGAACTTGCTGATGAAATAAGTAATGTGTAAAACTTCAGGATAAAACTACTGCATACATTTGGAGTACAGTATGCATAAAAGGAATTACTGTAAAAATATAAATAATCTGTTACTTGGACATGAAAGATAACCACCACTGGAAGCCTAAGTAGCCTAGATTTTTAAAGATTGCTTGACACTTGAAATCAGATAGGATCAGCTCAAAGTTCCTCAAACACTTAATAAGAACCAACTAAAAAAATGGTCTACTCTGCCTAAATTATATACTTACCATTATAAATACATGTGTTAAACCTATTTTTATAATGCAATAAAGTTCATATAGCAGATTAAGTAAACAGCATAGCCTTTGGTGATGGCTCTTGTGTCATAGAAAACAATTTAGTGAAACAGAAACATCTGGCAATTTTTTATCAGCAGGAGAAACTTCTTTTCCTTTGAGAGAAAAAAAAAAAGCACCTAACATGTTCTGTGTGCACACAGAAAGTTCATTCACTTCCACAAAAAAAAAGAAGTTTCAGGAAAAGCTCTGAAAAGCACTTTCCAAAGAGTGAACCTCACCAGAAATGGTTTTATGTCCCTTGTATGGGATTTACAAAATTCTTTGTGTGAACAGCATTAATCAAGGTCAGTATTTGATTCAAGATCTGTCCCTACACCATGTCAGTTGTACAGCTTTGGGAAAAGATCTTTAAACCCCTGTAGAAAAGACTACATGGAAATAGCTGATAAACTGGTATTGATTTTCACATATCACCCTTGTCAAAAGGATTTATTGATGTGTCAATGCATGTTGTGGCAAGGATCATAGCAGGATAGCTTTAAAGGATTTATGGTGAATCTACAGGCTTTAATACACTCTGTGGTAAATAACTAACAAGTACTGTGTATATTGATTCTTGTCGTGTGGTCAATGGAATCTTTAGCCCACTAATTGTTCATATTGACAAAAGGTTCATGATCTAAATGAGCAACAGAACATCACTCCTAACCAACTTTGCTCCAAAGACGCTTTTCTGCACCATTCACCCCCACCAGGAACAATGCTTAAACATAGAAGTCTTTATTAGGTCTCTGCCTTACTAACTTAGCTGGAGCCTGTGAGCATTTAGATCCCTGTTCTCCACCCTGCAGTGGCTCCATGCACCTTTAAGTATCTGTAACTCAATTTAAAATTTGCAAGACCGTTAACTGTGGTTACAACTTTCATCTGAATTATTCCTCGCTAGGACATCTAAGTGGGCATATTACTCCAAATTCAGACACACTTTCCTGAGCCATCAGTCATTTATTATTTTCAAGATTTACAAAGTTCAATATTTAAATATATGTGGATAAGTAGATCAGACTATGGTTTGATGTCTACAAAGAATTTTGTGAGAAAAGTATTATTTATGTGTTTGTATAGGTATGTGCTCATTGCTGGCAGATCAATGTCTCAGCTGTGACTTTTAATTTTATTATCTACAAACAAAGAAATAAACAATTAAATAGTTGTAAAAAGATTTATCAAATTTACTGCTAGTGTAAAATCAATACCCAGAACTAATATAGCTGGTAAAATAATTATTATTTAAACAATAAGTAAAATTTCCATTCGGACTTACACGGAACTAGGTAAATACAGCGCGTGTATGCAGAACATTATCGATTCATTCCATTAGCCTTGTGTCTTACACTCAGTAATAAATACAGTTTACAATGTTTTTGAATGTCTGTCAGATCAGCCTGTCTCTCAGTATCTTAGACACATGGAAAAAAAATACACTCATAAAACCCCAACACTCCAAGACAAAACAAACAAAAAAGTAGGTAAGCACTAAAACTTGCTTTCTAAAGACCCGAAAACTGGTTTGTACCCCTCCTTCTCCTCAACCACTTGAAAAAAATATAACATGAAGTTTATCAGAGTTGGATTCATTTGTGCCAAAGACAGAAGAAAAAATCAAAAACTGAAGATCCCTAAGAGCAAAAGAATGGTTTATCTTCTCCAAACCAATCTGTAGGATTCAAGCTAGGGATGGGATTTCAAACTTAAGTTTAAATACTGACAAATCATATTGAAATTTAACATTAACTTTTTTGTTTGGCTCCTTTTTTTTCAATTTTTTTTTCCAATTTATTTGAAATTTCAATTGCCTTTGAGTCTTTCTACAGCAATGGTTGCATGCATGTTTAAGAAGTGCTTTTGCCTGAGCAGTGCAGATTATTATTGCCTTAAGTTTGCTTTGCTTTCATAAAAGGGCAATTTGTGGCTTGTGGTGAGCAAGCTTGTGGTAAAACAGACGGTCTCAATGTCTAGTCTGCTTTAAGGAGATGGCACTTCTCTTCACATCAGATCTATACTAGCCAGTCATCAGCTTGATATCTACAGAAAAACCCAACTACTTCCTAAGTAAATATTTACCAGTTCAAAGCATGCAACCAACCTGATATTCATACATACATCAAACGTATGGTCAGAGAAACTGTTTCTAGCACATAGCAACAAATGCTCAATCAAGTAATTTTTAGTAAAATGCCCTAAAATTAAATCTATAAATGTATTTAGTATCAGTGCTGTCTTGAGAACTTGAGCCAGTCTATGTTACTGAACTCCCTTGGACCTTTTATTCCAAGTAACTTTTAGATTAAATGATGCAATTAAAAACACAGTTTATTGAATCCACAAGAAGTCAGGAAAAATGTGCTCAAACATTATATCTTGACTCAATTAAAAACCTCAATAAACTTTCTGATCCTGATCAATAACACTGGGGTATGTGTTTAAACTTTATGTATATGCCTAAATTCCATTTACTTTAGCAGATCTTAACAGCTCTGCTGTATAGGGATCCTTTCCTCAAAAAGAACCTTCATTATAGGGTAACTCCTGGCCTTCTTTCTTTTCCTTATAAATTCTTACCATTATATTATAAAATTATGTTTTTGCCATATTCAGGTCATGTGTCTCAGAAGCAGTGGATATGAATATAACATACAGCCTGAACACCTTATATCTAGGGTAACAACATCAGCAGAAAGGCAGAAAGGGAAGTTCTTCAGTCTTTTCAGCATCTGGTACTCCAAGATCTCATTTCAGAAACAAAAAGCTACCTTTTCAATCACACACACTAAAGTACCAAGCACTGATTTTGTTATGAATAAATAAATTTTTACCTGTTCAGTCAAATTGTATTATTTAATTCAAATAATACTTCATAAAGATCCAGCAATCCTTCTTACATCATAATACACAAGTAAAATAGGAAGTTATTAATAAAGCGTACTCTGAAAGGTAATATAACCAATATATCCTGGTTTGCAGGGTCAGAAGGTACGACTAATTATTGGTATTGTCCTTTACAACCTCCTGATGAGATTAATAATAAAATACCACATCGGACTTCACCATCTACTGCTCAATTCAACATTTAGCTGGCAATTTAGCTTAATCTGAATATAATTTTCAGTAGTTCCTTAGACAGCCAAATGTTACAACTAAGCAATCCATGCACCCATTGCAGGCAGTGTTGTGCATGCTTTGCAAGAAGCAGGAAAAGGACTAGTTAAAAGTGCTGGAAAGGCAGAACAGAGCAAGAAGGTAAGTATCCTGCATCTAAGATGTGGCATTCAAGCATGTAAAATGCAGTAAAAAAAAAAACAACCAGTTCTTGTAAGTTATTTGACAGGCAGAAGTGTAGTTGGAGAAGTCAGAATGTTATATGACCTTTTTATGACCTTTTGCTGGGATTTCTGCAATTATCATAGCTGTGTACAGTGCCCTACAAGACCCCCCCCCCCCCTCCCCACCTTATCTATAA